>LFZN01000505.1:0-11345 GCA_001578235.1 Pseudocercospora eumusae
AATATTCTAGTTATACCGTAGGCTATAACTATAAACTACTAGCGCGAGACCTTCGCCGTCTTTCTAATCTTCGTTATCTACTCCTTCTAGGCCTTAAGCTTCCTTATATCCCCTTCCGCTACCGTATATAGCTTAACTACTCCTCGTCTATCCTTCTTTACCTCTATTATCTCCTTTATCCCTATCTTTTAGACGATTTCTTTCCCTATTATCTTATCGATGTTCTCTTATTCTTAGGGGTCTATAATGTAGACCTTAACCGCTATCTTCTTCTCCTTTAGGCTAGCTACTTAGGCCTATATACCTTAGTTAGTTCTTAGGGCTAGGAGAGCCCCCTTCTATACCTTTACCGTAGCCGTTCCTACTACCTTATCGACTATCGTCCTTATATCGTTCTTTAGTACTTTTAGCCCTCCTAAGAGTTCTACTATTATTATCTTTAGTACTCTTTCCGGGACCTCTCTATCGGCCGCTATCGCTATCTCCTACGCCCTCTTATACGTGTCCGTCTACTCGCTTCCCTCGCCCGGGGGCCTCGTCGTCGTCGCCGTCGTCGTCGTCGCCATTTCGAAGGCCTATATAGCTACCCGTCTTAAAACCCTAAGTATATACTACTAGTATATAAACGATTCCGGAACTATATATTATATAGAAAAGGAAACTAAGCTAATTAGTAAAAACCTCTCCCCTTTACTCTCGTTACTTCTTTTCTTACTTTATCTTTTAGTTCTACTTCCTCTAAGGTAGGTATACTAGTATTATAGTATTACTCTTTAACTACCTTACCTACTCCTCTAATACTCCCTCCTCTTTACTCCCCTTCTTCTCTACCCCCTTCTCTCTATTTACTCCTCTATTTCTTAGGCTAGGGCGTACTATTTAAGGTATCCCTCCCTTACTATCTATTTTAACTCTTCTAATATCTTCCTTATTTATAATAATCTTATCGTATTCCTTCTCTTTTATTTAATATCTTTACTCGCTCCTTCCTTTCCTCTATCGTTTATATACTAATAGTATATATTTAGGGTTTTAAGATAGGTAGCCGTATAGGTAAGCTTTACTTTCTATCCCTAAGACTCTTCTCTAATATAGATAGGCTCTAAGACTAATATACTCGGAGCGTAGTTATATCGCTATACTTACTTCCGCCCTTTTTAGGTCTTTATAGATCTAGTCGTTATTATTCCTAAAGGTCGTTAACGCTTTCGGTATTCTATTTCTCTTTAGTATTTCTACTTATTCTTCTTTCTAGAGTATTTTCGCTATCTCTTCTACTATACTTTAACCTTTTCTTCCCTCTCTTTTCGCTATAGTTTAAAATACTTTATAGAGAGTCTCTATTCCTTAAGCTAGATCCTCTTCTTTTTATACCTTTCTCTTAGGTCTATAAGCCCTTCTCCTTCTTAGTAATACTTAGTTTTAGATCTTCTCGAGTACTTCCTTAATAGTTTTCTTAGCTAGGTATAGGGTCGTCTTAATAGCGTATTAGTACCTTATTCTCTTTAGGTATTAATATATTAGTAGCGATCCCGTCTCTATCTCTAGTACCCTAGTTAGGGTAGATTTATATACTCCTATAACTCTTCTTAGGTATTAAGCTTAGACTCTATTAATCGGTTCTATAATCCTCTTTAGGGTCTTATCTTATACTACCTAGACTTAAGCCCCGTATAGTATAGCCGGTTTTATAATAACTTTATATATAGTTTTCGCGTTATCGAATATTACTCCCTATATTAACGTAATAAGTCTTTCGATAGATTACCTATTTACGTTAGCTCTTATCTATACTTTCTTAACCTATAGGCCCTAGCTTAGTTTCGGGTCTAACTATATACCTAAGACTCGTAATTCTAAGGTAAGTTTAGTAAGGTATCCCTAGATTATAATTAGCGCTTTTATATTATACTTAGTTTTCGCTTTACTAAAGTAGATTAGTTAATACTTCTCCGGCGCGAATTTAGCTCTATATTTTCGTACCTATATTTCGTACTCCTTATATTATTCTTCTAGGATTCTATAGTTCTCCTCTATTAAGTCTAACTATACTAGGATATTAGTATCGTCGACGAATCCCGATACTAATATCTTATTAGATTTAAGCTTCGGTAGGAGATCCGCGACGAATATAAGGAAGAGTATCGGTAATAGGGTTAATCCTTAGGGTATTCCTATATTTATTTAGATAGGGGCTAACTTATATCTCCCTAAGAGTAGTTAGGTCGTCCTCTCTTTTAGGAACGACTAGACGAATTCGACTATTTATATTAGTATTCTCTTTTACCTTAGGATATATATTAACCTTTTGTATAAGATATTATCGAATATTCCTAAGATATCGAGTAAGAGGAGTAACGCTACTTTATTCTTTCCGTAGTACTATATATATTTAATTTACTCCGTAATAAGCTCTACCGCTATAAGGGTAGATCTCTTTACTCTCCCTCCTATCTACTCCTCTAGTAGGACCTTATATTCTTCTACGAACTCCGTAAGCCTCCTTACGACTATCTTTTCTAGGAGTTTACCTATTATATTTAAGAGTATAATTAGTCGGTATAACTTAAGTTAGGAGTAGTACTCTTTCTATAGTTTCCTAAGTACGATAGTAAGGGATTCCCTAAACCGTTTTAAGTAGTATCCTTATTCTATATAGGCTATAAAGATGTTAGCTATAGCCGGGGCTAGCGTCTTTTTATATACTTTAAGTATAATATTATATACTCTATCTAGCCCCGGGGCTTCTTTACCTAGAAGCTTCGCTATAGTTACTATAACCTCTTTCGTATCCGTTCCTAGTTTCTATTTAGTTCCTTCCTTCGGCGGTTCTACTCTTACTCCTTAGATATCCGTAAGGTCGGCTTCTACTTAGCCGCCGAAGAAGTATTATCCTAGGGCTCTTACTTTATCCTCGTTTATAGTATAGATATTTCCTTACCTATCCTTTATGTCGGGGAACTAGGGTAGTTAGTCTTTATCCTAAGTCGGTTACCTTACCTATTTAGCTATCCTCTATATATTTTTAGGGTTTTTTATAAGTATCCCGATAGTAGATCTCTATTCCTATATTTTATCCCTCTTAATCTATCTCTTCTTTTCCTAAGTAGCTCTATAGTAGGCTTCCTAATCCTCTTAGGAGTATATAGTAGTCTACTTCCTTCTTACCTTTCTTACTTCCTTTACTCTCTCTATATATTCCTCTATCTAGTATAGTAGTAGTAGTAGTAGTATTGTTATTATTATTATTATATAGAAGAAAGAGAAGAAGAACGAGAAAGGTTAGAAACTTAAGTATGTAGGTACTAGAGGTAAGGTTGCCGCGCATAATAAGGCGGTAATAATAGTCCCTTTACTTTTTACTTATGAAGTAGATAATAGGAAGGAGTAAGCGGGAAGATTCGAGCGCGGATCGCCGCCTTTAGAGGGGAAAGCGCGACATTAGAAATCTACGAGTAAGGGGAAGAAGGTAATAACGACATAAAAGGTAGGTAGTAGGCCTATTATAGTAGGACTACGTGGAAAGAGCTATAAGTTACTATTATAAGTAAACTACAACGTATAGAAGTAAAGTAAAGGATAATAGAAATAATATTAGAGGGGTACGTCCGCGGCTTTTTAGGGGAAAGGTACCTCCCTACCTACGGAGACCGGCGGAAAGCGACTAGGGGGAGGGGGGTATTATAAAGGGTAAGACCCTAGGCTTAGCACAGGTAGACCCCCCGTTGGGTTGGGTTGAAACCGAATGGGTTGGGTTGGGTTAGGTTTTTGTGGAGTAACCCGAGCGCTCGGGTTAGGTTAGGTTGCTAAGAAACCGACTTGCGGTCGGTTTCTTGGCGGGGGAAACCGACCGCAAGTCGGTTTCTTAGCATTCCGCACGATTTTTTTCCCCCCTCCTCGGGTAGCTACATTACAATTTAGTAGCTACATTTTTTCGCCTAGGGGCCTATAATAGCCTTTGCGGGGGAAATTAGGGCTTATTTCCCCCTTATTCTATGTGCATGCCGACTCTATGCGAAGAAACCGTCGAGCGCTCGGGTTTCCCCTGCTAAGAAACCGTCGAGCGCTCGGTTTCTTAGTAGGGGAAACCGACCGCTCGGGTTAGGTTGGGTTTTCCAACCCAACCCAACCCAACCCAACCCACCGCGGGGTCTAAGCACAGGCCTAAAGCCTTAGGCCTATGCGATAGCTTAGCTTTCCCGCGGCACCGTAGCCTACCTCTTTTATAGCGGTCCTAGTCTAGGACCTTCCCTCCTTCTTTATCGAACCTATTAAATACTACTTTAAGCCTTAGTATATACGTAGCTCTCCCGTAATACTAGGTAAACTCGTACTAAGCGAATAACGATAAAACATCGAACTTAGCCTAAAGAACCTAATAAGATGTCCTTCTTAGGGAATACCGAAAATAATTACTAGAGACGAGGGTTTAAATCCGACGAGTCCTCGTTACTAGAATTATATAACTACGACGGGATAAACTCCGAAGAGATTTAGCGGGAGGTCTACACGTACTAGAGGAATAACTACTATAGGTCGTACGAAGAAAATAAAGTTTAGGAATAGGCTAGGAGCTACCGAGTTATTACCGGAGCGCTATGAAGAATATATACCTAGTACTAGAACCCGCTCGACGGAGAAATGGAGAAAGAGACGACGGATAGACGCGGTATTTACGCGTGTACTCGGTTTAAGCGTAATAATGCGCTAGTAGTAAGGGCAACCGCTAGATTAGTCGGATATGTAGATATTAAGGACTTCCCTCTAGATAAGGCTCACTTACTTAAAATGGACCTCGGAAATTTCTCTATATAGTTTCGCTACCTAGTTCAATAGGCCCGTTTAGTCGATAAAGAGCATGCTAGAATCCTCCTTAGGGAGGTCCGTCGACTAGCGTAACCTAGTAAGGATTATAATGACTAAAAGAGTCTCGAGATTATGTTTAGAACTTATATATAGCGGAGAAGAAATAAAAACCTCCTACGAATAATATACCGCACGATCCGGCCGGAGTTAATCGCTCCGTTAAAGCCCTCGGTATCGGCGTTTAGTATCTACTATTATTAGAACTAAAGAGATATAGGAAACCGCCTAAGGGTATTCGTCTAGGAGTAGCGGGAGGTAGTAAGGAGGTTAGGCTTTAGGGACCCGATCCATATGATACCTCCGCCTCCTCCTCCTCGTCCGCCTTTTCGGCGACTAGAAGGTAGTAGGGTTACGAGGGCGAGTACTCCGGATAAGCTAATCTTTAAAGAAGGTACGAACCTAACGAGGGAAAAGACTCCCGAGGAGATAGCCTTTAAGGAGGGCGTGCTACCTACGGGTAATACCCCGGATAAGCCGATCTTCGAGCCTAACTTTGAGACTAGTAATAGCGATAATAATGGAGCTACGGTCGTACCTATAGAGGTACTAGTAGTAGCGGAAAGTAGCGAGAGAGCTATAAAGAGAAGACGCGTAGGTTCCGGGTACGACTAGAAGTAAGATGCGTCGCTAGTATTACTAAGAGAACGAGTTACCCCCCCCCCGGGGGGGGGGGGGGGAACGACTCTACTAAAGTATACCGGACCTTTCTATACTACGAGACCTCGAAAGCTACCTCTCCTATAGATATCGTAACCTAAAATATAAATTTTAAATATTATCGTTACCGCCGCTATAGTACCGAAGCTTTACCGGCGCGCGCTTTACTTTATAGCCTTACTTTTAATAATAACCGGCTTACTTAGATCGCGCGCTTACCGCTCTATCTTACCGGTCTAGCTTAATTACTCCTATTATTACTAATTTACTCTAGTTATTTTACTCTTTACTTTCGCGCGGGTTTACTCCGGAAAGTACCGGCGCGGTAAGGTATAAAAGAAGCTCCTTCTTCCGCTATAAATCTTTTCTTTAATATAAATATTCTAACTAGTAAACCGATACCTAAGTAAGTAATACTTTCGACCTTAGTCTTTAATTATTTATTAAAGATACCTTTATCTTATACTAGAAGCTACCTAGTATGCGACGCCTATAGCTAGTAGCTACGATAGACCGATTAGTAAACATTATTTTTTTCTTATAAACGCGCGCGTACGCCGCCTCCGATACCCCGACATTACCGCTACAAAACAAGAACGAAAATAATGCCTTAATAAGAGGGAAGTAGTACTACCGCCCCTACTAACGCCCTCGTCCGACTTAATTACCTTATACTAACTACTTAGCGTACTATTACGGGATATAATACCGGTAAGACTATTGCCGCTACCCTAGCCCGCCTAAGAGAAATAGACGTCGAAGCCTTTCGTATATAAGCGCGCGAGGTTTTTAAGGCTATTAACTTAGGGGTTAAGGGGCTAGTAGTAGGCCTCTTAGTTATATAGGAGACGGTAGATAAAGTAATAAATAGGGAGGATAAGGATAGAGTCTATAGCGGCAAAGATTTAGTAAATAGCTAGGGACTAAGTAGCCTTCGCCTAGCCGTTGAATAGGGTAAGGGGATTAGAAACCGTAAGGATACTACGCGAAATACTAGCCGACAAGTATACTCTATCGACTTTATAAACCGTATAGAGGAGTGTAGGGTTTTCGACGCTAATAAGCGATTAAAGAATCTAAGCGCCTTTATAGGCAAGTTCCCCGACGAGGATAAGGGCTATTAAGAGCTCGTAAAGCGCGTTATCTAGCGACTTAAAAATAGGGCAGCGAACCGGTCGGACATTCCGGATTACTAGGCATCTAAATTCGATCCGAAGTAGTAGAGTTAAAAGCTGAACCCTAAGCGTTAGGATTAAAAAGACCTAATCGAATTAGTAAAGAAGTATAGTATAGTATATAAGGTACTAGCTAAGAACGGCTATACCTTTAGCTTTACTAATCGGCTACTTATCGTCCGCTCGAACTTAAGGGCGTGCCTTATATATAAGAAGTTACTAAACGTAGTCTCGGCCCGCTAAGTAGGAGGTAATCGGATAGCCGCTAGTCCATCTAGCCGCTAAGCCTCTCGGGAGCTAATACTAGGACCGAGTATAGGTATATAGCCGAGCGCCGGGCTAGCTAGTAACCGTACTACTCTAGATCCTACCCCTCCTTCCGGCCCGTCTATAGTAGCTCTACCTATTAGGTAGTTAGAGAGAATACGAAGTAAGAAGCCTATTTTGCTACTAGTTACTAAGGAATCCGGGTTAGCTAGATAAGCACTACTTAGAGCCGGACATAAGCGGGTAAGTTCGAGAAACGTCTCTAATCTATAGGCTACTTCTAGCCTACCTCGATCTAGATCGAGTATAAACCTACTAAGATCTAGATCTAGAAATCTACCGCGTTCGGGATTAGGTAATATGCCTCGTTCGGGTTCTAGGAATCTACTATAGTCCGGCTTAGGTAATAGCCTTATTATGCGTAGTAGTCGCGAAGGCACGCCGATAACGACTATATCGGAGGAGATCCGGAAATTCTGCATAAAGTACCTAGAGACCGCCGACCTTAGTATTATTAGAATTATATAACTTATACCGAAAGGTAGCTACTATAAGTTTAATCTTAAGTACTAACTTAAGGCTACTAAGAAGTATAAGGCGAGTATTGAAAACTCTAATAGGAAGTAGGGTCTATGTTTATAGTATCTCCGGAGATTTGTTATCGTAGTCTTTAATATAATTATCGGCCCGAGAAAGGATAAGGGGCTATACCGTACGGCCATGTAGAGTATAGGTTTCGAAAAGCTAGCATAGTTCGAATAGGTTAAGGCCGATAATACTTATCTCTTCGTTACTACCGCGTACCTACGAGGAGTATAGGGGCGGGCTCTTAGACTATATCGGTTTTAAACCGTGAAGAGTCGGGACTTAGCTATACGCCGCCTACCTTAAGGCTAGTTAAACGAGCGAACGGCGATAAACTTCCTATTTCTCGAGAAGGAAGATACGGATAAGTAGATAAAGGACGGGATAGTAATCGCGAAGGGTATAATAGATTAGTAGGAGGAGGTTACTCTCTCGAACGGTAAGGCTAAATTAAAGAACCTTATACTTCGGGAGTTCGACATATATCGATAGTATTAGCGCCGTATTAGTAGTAAGTCGAACTACGGCTAGATACGTAACATATTCTATAGCCTAAGCTAGTAGATAGTACGTATAGATCCGCTTTACTAGCTAATATATGCGTACTTACGACCGGACTAGGCTACGTACCTTATCTCTTACCCGTACTATACTAAGTACTAGTATCTAGCGGACGGAAAAATCGAAGAGAACGTAAGTATAGCTAGGTTTAAGTACATCGACCTAAACATTACTAATATACGTAATAATAAGGGTACTTCTATAATCTAAGGTATCGTCTCGCTCGATAATAAGAGCATTAATAACTACACGTTTATCGTATACGGCATATATAGGAAGGAGAACTTCGAAGTTTAGTTCGAGCGGCTTCGGGCTCGAAACATACTATCGGATAGTAACATTTATAAAATTACGCCTAACGTGCTAACCGTCGAGGATCTAGAAGCGGTTAAGAGTAGGTAGACGCTAGTTAGGTACGGCGTAAATAGTATTCGGATCTCTAGCCCTATAATTCCGCATAGCGCTCCCGGGGGAAAGGGAGTTCGTCGAATAATCCTTTCCTAGTTTATTAAGGTATAGGGGAATAGGGATCTAGAAGTACCTAAATCTAGTACCTTTAATAATCTTCGAGCCGCCTATATAGACATAGTAACTTCTTCTTCTTCTTCTTCTTTATATATACGCGTAGAGGGTAATGGCGACGACGGTAGCGACGACGACGAGGCCCTCGGGTAAAGGGAACGAAGGAGACATACGAAAGAGCGTAAGAGATAGTAATAGCGGCCGATAGGGAGGTCCCGGAAAGAGTACTTAAGATAATAATAGTAGAACTCTTAGGAGGACTAAAGGTACTTAAGAGCGATATAAAAATAATAGTAGATAAGGCGGTAGGAATAGTAATAATAAAGGCGTAGAAGGGAGCGCTACTAGCCCCGAAAACTAACTAAGACATATAGGCAAAGGTAGCTAGCCTTAAGGAAAAGAAGATAGCTATTAAAGTTATATTATAGACCCTAAGGAATAGAAGGAAGTAGATAAGATAACGGGGAAGGAAATCGTCTAGAGGATAGGAATAAAGGAGATTATAGTAGCTAGGAAAGACGGGCGGGGAGTAGTTAAGCTCTATACGGTAGCGGAGGGGGATATAAAGAGACTAGAAACCTAGAAAGAATAGATAATAAAGATAGGAAAGATAGTAAAGATCTCCCGCTAGTAGTTTATAGTAATAGGCTATAGTATAACTAGAACCTTTAAAGTATAAGACAACATTACCTAACTTTAGAAGGAAAACTAACATATATGCTTAGGGATCTAAATCTCTAAGGTAGTATAGGTTAAGAGGAAGATCGACGACACGAAGACGAGATTATCGCTTATCCTATAGGTAGGGAACGCGGAGTAGGCTAATATGCTCCTAGAAAGGGGACTCTTCTAGGACTTCGAGAGAATAGATACGGAAATCTATATAAATACCTATAGGATCCTATAATACTATAAGTACTAGTAATACGGATACTTAGTAGTAAGGTATCTAAAGACTATAAGCACCTACTCCTACTATACTTAAGAGTACTAGGTAAAGGAATATATAGAACCGAAAGAAAACGCTAGGTGCGCTAACTATAGAAGAAAACACCTATTATAGGCTAAGGAATGCCTAGTTAGAATTAGAGCTTAAGAAAAGGCGAAAGAAGCTAGGACAACTTTACTATAGAGGTACTATACCCCCGAGTAAGACGAATAAAACCGATAAAGAGTATTATTGGCTGGTAGCCGAGGCATTTTTCAGCTTTCGGCCAGCTAGTAACTTGAACATGCGACATAACATCTACTAGACGAAAAAGATTGTTTTTCATAACTTAGAATAGTTGTTTGTAGCATTATGAACCTACCTACGACGAGAACGATACGGTCCTTTCTTCTACCGAGCCTACTACGTACCCGCCGGGTATGTAAGATACGAATTTCCTCCGTCTTCTACCTACCGAGCATAGTAGAGTACCTAATCGAATTACTCTACTACTACCTTATTCCGCATAATACCTACTTTAGTATTTATGTAGTTTCGAGGTAATAACTAGAGCCGAAGGTAGGGCTACTTACTAATAAAAACTACGTAGTATAATAGAAAAAGAGATAGGATATAGAAATACTATTCTTACTACTAGACTTGTCCGTAGGCTAGAATAGTATTCTTAGCGTAGAGACAGGATAGACGGGTCTAGCCGCTAGTTTAGCTAGATCGGGTTCTCGGCATACGAGAAAAGATAACTAGGGATAGGGTAGCGAGATCTCCGCTACGGCTATAGCCGAGGATCTCCGGTATACCCCTATACATCTCATCTTTATAGTATTTTAGATTGTAACCTAGTCCTACTAGTAGGAGGACTCCCCGTGCGAGAAGCTATACCTACCTATATCGGCTAATCGAAGTTAGTAGACCTAGTAGGACGTATTTCTATTTACTAGTAGCATCGATCTTATCTAGGGCGGAGTAACCTTACCTAGATCGATGCAATCCGTGTATAAAGGCCCTTTACCTACTAGGTAACGGCGACTAGTAACGACGACGACAAGTCCTCTAAGACCCTATGTATTAGCCTATTACCGGCGATTTCCTTATAGCGGCGATCCTATTTAGGACGGAGTAACCCTACCTAGGACGATGCGTTCTATACTTATATGCCCTTTACCTACTAGGTAGCGGCGACTAGTAACGACGACGATAAGTCCTCTAAGACCTTATGCATTAGCTATTATCGGCGATTCCCTAGCATTCCTATACGAGCTAGTAAAGGCGTCTACTACTATGAAATATTACCCCCTCCTACGAGTCGGCGAAGATGTTACCCTCTTTAGTAAGGCGGCGAATAGTAAAGAGTAGCATAGCACTAGTAGGAAGCTATCCTAGGATAGACCGAACGAGACCGTCTAAGGGATTTATCGACACTAAGGGGAAGCTGTAGGACGCCCCTAGTACTAAAACACTAGAAAAACCTCTCCCTCCCCGATAAAAAAGAGGGAATTCCTTTAATTATCGAACATTACTATCCGACACATAAGGACAAGAAGATCGTCCCTCTCCTTCATTATTAAGGCACGCAGTGCCTCGGAACATTAATTATTAGGTTTGTATATGCTACTAACCATTTCTTTTTAACTAAGTCTACAAGCCGTCCTATCGCGACCTCGAGGATATCCTATGTCGTTGGCTAGGGTCGGGCGACGAGCACTTAGCTACGCTAACATAGTATCTCTACTAAGATAAGCTACCCCCCCGGGGGGGGGGGGGGG
>LFZN01000506.1:0-14204 GCA_001578235.1 Pseudocercospora eumusae
ATAGTAAGAAGAAACCGAAAAAGTATAGGTACCGCGTACGTTATAGAAGATATTACTAGTAGCCCTACGAAAATCGCCTCTACTTACTACTAAGTAGTGCTCTAGGGTAGTAGCGGGCTCCGTACGAAGGTACCGTAGGAAATCGATATAACGACGCTACCGGAAAATAATTATAATAATTAGTCTTAGCGTATATCCGAGGTAGTAATATACGAAGGTATAACTATCTCTATAGTTAGTACTCGTACCTTTAGTAGGCTCGGTAAGGTAGTCCGCTAGGTCGTAAAGGAACCTTAGATAATATACCTACATCTAATACCGTATACTAACTTTAACTCTAGCCGTAACGATTAGCTAACTATTATCGACTATAACGCTATACCGGATTATATTATTAAAAATATACGCGAAGCTAACGAGTCCGACCCGTAAGCCGCCCTTACGTACTTCCTCGATATAATCTACGCCTAGCTATAGTTCGGTAGAGGTACGTACGTCGCGGCCGAGAAGCGCGACATTAGTATACGCCTACCTCTCGTAGAAGTACGTTTCTCGCTAGCCGACATCGACTATAAATATACTAACGAGGACGACGATCCCTAGAAGCGCGTACGCGGTATAGGCCTATCGGGTATTTACGGTCGCTATAACCGTCTTATAGTAGAATAATAGAAGGACTATCGTAAATACCTACCGATAGAAGTATAATAGTAACTCGCTAAGCTTACGTAGAAGATAACCGCTACTAAGACGGAGGCTATTACTAATATACTAAATATCTTTATAATAAAGCTTAAGCCTACGCCGAGGAAGAGTACGCGTAAGAGTAAAGCTAAGGGTACTAAGAGTATACTTACTATACTAAATACGCCTATTACGATCTCGGATAACGAAGATAGTAACGGCTTCGCGCCGCCGGAGTCGGCTACTAAAAAGCGTAAGCGCATAACTAAGACCCGCGTATAGCTAGCTAAGAAGTTCGTTAAGGTAGACTAGACTATGTCTAGTAGCGACTAAGACACGTATACGATATTACTACACTATTATCTAGTCCGTAGTAGCTATCTATACTACGCCTAAGTACATCCTACTACCGGTACTATATATAGCTATAGTATTATCTAGCCTATAGTAGCTATCTATACTACGCCCGAGTATATCCTACTCCGGCACCGTATAGTAGGCGGTACTTCCTCCGTCCGTAGGGGGGTATTATTACGGTAGGTGTACGCCGCCTCTACGAGGTAGGAGTACACCGCCGCCTCTAGGTAGATAGATATAGAGGTAGCGTTCATAGATAGACATTAATTACATATACTTGTACATTAGCTCTTATTTGGTCTAGACGTACTATCGAGAGCTAGAAGTCCTTCGGGAGTACTTAGAGAAGGAGCTTAAGACCGGCCGCATTATACGTAGTACGAGCCCCGCCGGCGCTCCGCTCTTATTTATACCTAAGAAGGATAGGGGTCTACGTCTCTACGTCGATTACCGAGCGCTAAATTCCGTTACTATTAAGGATAGGATACCCCTCCCGCTTATCGACGAGACGTTAGACCGACTAGTTAGAGCTAAGTACTTTACTACGTTAGACCTAAAGGATGCGTACTACCGTATCCGAATTCGCGAAGGCGACGAATAGAAGACTACGTTCCGTACGTAGTATAGGTACTTCGAGTATCGTATTATACCTTTCGGGCTAACTAATATACTTACTACCTTCTAGTCCTATATAAATCGGACTCTAGTAGGGTACCTAGATAATATATGCGTAGTATACCTAGACGATATCCTAATATACACGTATAGCGATAATATCGAAGACTACTAGAATACGGTCCGTAAGGTGCTCGACCGACTACGGGAAGCCGACTTATACTATAACATTAATAAGTATACCTTCGTAGCGGAGGAGGTCGCCTTCCTTAGATTTAGGGTAAACCGCTAAGGGGTTATAACGGATCTAGAGAAGGTAGCTACGATTACGTAGTAGCCGGTTCCTAGCTCTATATACGAGGTTTAGTTATTCCTCGGCTTCGCTAACTTCTATCGGCGCTTTGTCGATAGGTATTCGAAGGTAGTAGTACCTATTACCGACCTTCTAAAAAAGAATATACTATAGTATTAGGGAGAACGATAGTAGTAAGCTTTTAACCGGCTAAAGCGGTAGTTTATTACTACGCCGGTACTACGATACTTCGACCTAGCGAAAGAGGTCCGCCTAGAGACCGATGCTTCCGACTTCGGTCTTTCCGGCATCGTATCGTAGCTTTAGGAGGATAGGCTATAGTACCCGGTAGCCTTTACCTCGAGGAAGATAATCGAGGTAGAGAGGAACTACTAAACGTACGACTAAGAGCTATTAGCGATTATGTATTACTTTCGGACTTAGCGTTATTACTTTAATAGCCTAGTAAAACCTATCTAGGTATATACTAATTATAACAACCTTAAAACTATCTAAACCGTTTAACGGCTAAACCCTCGTTAAGTACGATAGGCCGTGTTCCTTAGGGGTTTTAATTTCGAGATTCACTACTAGGTAGGAAAGAATAATCCTATAGATAGCCCGTCTAGGAGATAGGACTACTAGAGCGAGAACTATACGGTAAATTAACTATTACTAACCCTCTAGTATAAGTTGAAGCTAGTAGATAGCGAAGTAATGCCGTAGGTAGTTCGCATTACGTACGCCCGGGTTATAACGACTAGTAGATCTAGGGAGTCTACGACTAAGGAGAACTTAGAGACCGCCGGCGGAGAGTAGGCGGAAATAGCGAGCGAGACTTCCTAACTTACTAGCGCTACTAAATGCATATAGTACGTACTACGCTCGGTAGCTAAGGTATTACTAGCGAGCGAAACTATATCTACTAATATTTCGGAACCCTTTATTAGCCTTATTACTTAGCTATAGTACCGTAATAACTTTATTAAGCGGAAGAGGGATAAGCCGGAGGAACGGAACTAAGTACGTAGGCTCTAGAAGTAGAGATTCGATAAGAAAGGCCTACTTCGATATAAGGGTAGACTATATATTCTAGATAAGTAGGCGGTCCGCTAGGAGATCTTATCTACCTACTACGATTCGAAACTAGCGGGGTATTTCGGTATACTAAAGATAGTCGCGCTCGTATACCGATCGCTATATTAGCCTAAGATAGAATAAGATGTTAAGACCTATGTTAAGACGTGCCCTATTTACTAAAAGATAAAATCGAGTCGACAACTGCCGTACGGTACGCTTACGAGTCTACCGATCCCCTCTAAAATCTAGTCGGAGATTAGCTTAGACTTTATTACTAAGCTACCGCCGGTAAAGTATAAGGGCGTAGTCTATAATAGTATCCTCGTTGTCGTTAATAGGTTCTCTAAGATAGCGCTATATATCCCGGCATAAGAAATATAGAAGACGCTAGACTTTACGGAATACTTCTTCGAAAGGGTCGTATCGAGATTTAGGATACCTAAAGGGATCGTTAGCGATAGAGGTTCGCTATTTATATCGGGTTTCTAGACTAAGCTATATTTTTAGTACTAGATAAAACGACGTCTATCGACGGCGTACTACCCTTAAACCGATAGCTAAACGGAAATCTAGAATAGGACGTTAGAAGGTTACCTACGCTCCTTTATTAGCGAAGCGTAGGTAGAGTAGGTACGGTAATTACCCTTCGTAGAGTTTACCTATAATAACTCTAAATACTCTAGCATAGGCGAAACGCCTTTCTTCCTTATTTATAGAGAATACCCGAGGTAGTCGGAACTATACGAGGACGTATAGCGAGAGGGGGAGGTACTAGTAGCGATAGATAGAGTCGAATAGTTAAGGAACGCGCGTAAGATTACGATAGAGTACTTATAGCGAGCGTAAGCCTACTAATAGAAGGCGTATAATAAGCGGTATACTATAGTAACGTTTAATAAGGGTAATCTCGTACTCCTAAGTACTAAGAACCTAAAGTTACGTTAGCCTAGCCGTAAGCTTAGTATATAATTCGTAGGACCTTTTAGGGTAGAAAAAGCTATCGGTACGTAGGCGTACCGCCTAACCCTCCTAATAACCTACTAGATCTATAATATCTTCTACATATCCTTACTTCGCCTATACTACGGAAGAGCCGGCGAGGAGTAGGCGAATATCGCGGCTCCCGAGATTCTTCTAGATAGTACCGAGGTATAGGAAGTAAAAAAGATCGTCGATAAAAGAAGCCGAGACGGATAGACGTAGTATCGATTACGCTAGAAGGGCTATAACGAGATATATAATACCTAGGAAGGTAAAGAGGACTTCGAGAATATAGATAAGCTTCTCGAAGACTAGGAGAAGGCGGATAGTAGGCGGAGGAAAGGTAAGAAGAAAATAAAAGAAAAAGAATAAGTATAGAGTCGCGTTTCTATTACTATAGAGTACTAAAAAATAAAATGTATAAACTCTAAGACCTAGATAGTAGGCGGACCCCCGGCGGGTCTACTAAAAGATGTAATACGTAGGTAGAAAGTAACCCTTAGCCTTTAAAGGCGCGATACGCGTTATATACGCTAACTCTAAAGCTTAGCATCTCTCTAGTAGCCTTTAAGGCGCTACTAACCGTAGAAGGCGTAGGAGTTAGCTACTATAGCGTAGCTACGGGAGCGGGTATAGTAGGCGGTACTAGTATAGTCGGAAGGGCGATACTACCCTCCTTATTATCTAAGATAACGTATACTAGCGTAGGCTAAATACGTACGCCGCTATCGCTACTACGATAGCGACGGCGAGGAGTTTAATACCGCGTAGTATATATTTTAACTAGATCGTCGCTAAGCTCCTCTATACCCCTAGCGGTACGACGGCGGGCGGCGTTATTAGGGCGAGTATTATTAATAGGACGAGGTTCGCGGTTATAACGCGTAGGTAGTAATAGAGAAGTATTACGAAGAGCGCTAGATATAAGGGCGGGGTCGGGATCGTCTAGCGATGCCTTACTATCGGCATTATTATAGACTTATATAGGCGAAGCGCCTTTACGGCGACGACGGCGTTAGATAGGGCGACTATGTATAGGCGAGGTAATAGTAGTACTAATAGTAAAGCGACGGCGCTAGGCATCTACGGTAGCCTTCTAATAGAGTAAGTCGCTTACTTACTTACGACGCTATTACTCCCGGCGTACTACCTCGACGCCGCCTTAATCGTATAGACGAACTCGCTTAGCGATAGAGAGAGGGTTAGCGTTCTAAACGAGACGGGTAGATAGTACGACGGCGGAGCGAGTACGCTTATCTCTACGGCGGCGGAGTATATCGGTAAATATATCTAGTAGCTCGTCTCTACTATCGATCGCATCGGAGGAGAACTCCTTACTAAAGTATTACTCGTATTTAGAATTAGTACTCGAAGTAGCGGCGTTACGTACTCGCTCGAAGTCTTAAGTAAGATTACGGCGAGGCCCCGCGTTACCCTCTCGGCCTAACTATATTATAAGCTCGCTACCTAAGGCGTCGCGCTAGCGAATAGAATTACTAGAGCCGGAGCTAGAACCCGAGCCGGAGCGGCGTAAGATTAAACGCGGACCGCGAGCGGAGAGATAGTAGCCGCGGTAAGCCGAGTTTAAGTAGCTATCGTCGTTAGAGAAAGCCTCTACGTAAGAGCGACGGTATCCTACCTACGAGGCTAGGGTAGTATTTAACGTAGACGAGGGTAGAGGAGTACCCTAATTAGAGCGAGGGCGTCGCTTAGACGGTATAGTAGGTAGCTAGTTATTCGCTTCGTTAATAATAGCGCGGTCGTAGCGACTATTATCTCGTACTACGTATTTAGAAGGATGCTATTTAAGGTTAGTACGTAGATAGACGGCGGAGAGAAGGCGGTACTTACGGCTAAAGAACCTCCTAAACGAGAGGAAGTACGTTGCGACGGGTAATTCCCTACGTCTCGTAACTACTAATCGAGGGTAAGGGCTTAGAAATCTTACACGGAGCGAGGCGCCGACGTTAGTACGCCCTATTTAAGGCCGCGACGCGCTAGCTCGTTCTCTTCTACCTTAATCGAGCGATTAAGTATATAGGCGGCGAGATAAAGGGTACGCGCCGCGCGCGTAGTATTCTAAGAGGAGCGAACTATTAGGCGTAGCTCTTATTCGTCCTCTATAGTCTCCGAAAGGTCTAGCATAATACTAAAGTATTCCTTATATAGCTATCTAACGCGGTTTACGCGGCCCTACTATTCCGGTCTAAGCTATAACGTTATTAGCATATGTACCGTAGGCGGTTAATAGATAACTTACTAGCTCGTAAGCGCCTTAGTATAAGTTGCGGCATTTATTATAAGCTTTATAGGTCGCGCGCTAATAGAGCGTACCCGTCGTAAGTAACTTTACGCATCTCTTATACGTAATCGTAACGATAGCTACTATAGTTAGTAAGTCTTCTAGCCTCTATTAGTAATTATCGTTATCGGAGAGTATTTCTACTAGCTCCCGGACTTCCTAATAGCTAGACCTACCGCCTAGGCGATAGCTAATTTAATATATACCTACTATAAGGAGGGCCGACGGCGGTAAAGGTTAGTAGGGATATAAAGGGTAAACGAAGAGGTATAGTAAGCCGAAATAAGTAGCTACGGTACGAAGGTAGTAATAAAGAAAAGTCGTTACGCGCGGAGAAAGAATTTTTAAAGGTAGAAGGATGTTTTAAAGTTTAAAAACACCGCCTACGGATAGAGGGCGGGAGTATAAGCTAACCTAGTAACTACTTAGTTAAAATAAATAAGCTACGCGTCGCAACTAAAACAATTACTATACGCGCCCCGTATACGCTTAAGTAAAAGAGAAGAGTTAAGATAAGAATAGAGCTAAAGTAGGCGAATAGACTACGCGCATCGTATTTATAAAGCGAGTAAAGTCGCGTAGGTAGCCCGAGCGCCTCCCTATAAAGACTTAGCGGCTCGGCATCGGTTAAGGCTAGCGGGATAGCCCGAAAGCCTAACCTTAGGTATTACTTAGTTATACCGTAGGCGGTACGCCTACGAATATAAGAGTAACGTTATAGTACTAACTTAGCCTCGCGAAAGCGATGTATTTACTAGGCGGTTTAGGCTACTAAGGACATTAGCCTAGAGAGGAGGCGTATATAAGAATCCTAGCATTAGTTCGCTTACGGGCTAATAGGGGCGGCCTATCGCGATAGGGGTCGCGATAAGCCGAGCGCATATTACGTAGATAGACGGCGGATAGATAGCGGTACGATAGGGATCGCGATAAGCCGAGAGCGCTCGTACTAATAGCGATCGCCCGTTCCGATAAGGATCGCGATAAGCCGTATAGGCGGATAGACGGCGGTCCTCGAAGTATAGGGATATAGAAGGCCCCCGGTCTCTCGTTCTTTTAGAATCTCTAAGATTATTCTAATATACGAAATAGAGGCTATTACATCGTTACATAAACCTAATACTCGTGTTGTATACCCTTACTCCCAACGATATCCTTACAAGCTCCCCGTATAGTAGATAGCGTAGCGTTTAGTTAAGAATATATTTAGAATAGTATTTAATATACTTCGTAACCTCGCTTCCGAGGTAGCGGATATAGAAACTAGTATAAACGCGAGCGTATATGCGATAGTAGCTAGCGTAGTAATACTAGTCGTAAGCTATTTAGAAGATCTCCTAGTATAGGGATAGGGGGATATAGAGTCTCTCTCGGCCGTCCGTATCGTCTTTAAAGAAGATAAGGTCTCCTCGTAGAAAAAATTAGAGGCTAAGGGGGCTAGATTCTTACTTACCCTCGCACTAATCTAATCGTACGTCCTTATCCGCTTCTACCTATACACCTACTATAGCTAGCGTTACTTCGTACTCGGTCGTATTCTATTCTTCTACTATTATACGTATACGGCGTTCTTTAGTACTCTTTAGCTAGGCGAGTATCTTAGCCTAGTATTTATTAGTAGTATAGCCGCGCTTTAAGTCGTCCTTAAAAGCATCGGAGAGCTCGACTAGAATAGAGTAGAAAACTAGTTCCTCTAGCGAGGTAAACGTACGGCCCGAATGTTTATCTATTAAGTTAGTATAAAAGTAAAGCGGGCCGTCCGTATTATTAGGTTCGTACTCGTCGTAAACGTAAAAGGCGTCTATAACGTCGCTATTCGGGGTTAGATCGTCGTATACTAGCGGGTCTAGAGTATCGCTAGTTTAGTCCTCTTTATAGTCTAGTTCTTCGACTAGCCTACTAAGGGCGTCCGGAATACTATAGAGCCTACCTAGCCGGTATAGGACTTTAAGATTAGGGAACTAGGAAAGGTACTAGCCCGCTCGTACTAGTCGGAGATTAAGCTTATCCGTTAAGGTTATTATAGTAAGGCTAGACGCTATAGCTATACTAAGCGCTATAATGTAGTCGGAGAAAATATAAATTAGCTTTCGTATAGCTTATAAGATATATTTAACCTTACGAGCTATCTATACTAAGCCCCTAACCTCTAGCTCCGTAGCTAGGTACCTCTTTTCGACGTCCGTAAGGGCCTTACTAAGATATATAATTACCTAGACTTAATACGGCTAGAATCTAGTAGCCTTACCGTTTTCTACGTAGGGCTCTAAGTTATCCTTAACGTAGTATAGTACCGCTACGAAGCCTCTAGTATATATATTAAGGTCGATATAGATAGGCCTATCCGGATCGGTATAGTATAAGAATTTAACTTCGCGGTAAAGCTACTATAATATGTCGAAGGCTTTACGCTCTACTCCGAGGTATATATCTAGCTTAAATGCTCGTATACGAGCGACGTATCTCTTCCGCTTAGAGCCCTTATTCGAAGGGGCTAAGCGTAATAGCTCCTTCTTCCTTAATTCGAACGGGGCGACGATAGTAGAGTAGTACGGGATATGTTACCTCTACTAGCCTATAAGGCCGAGATAGAACTCGATATCCTTTAAGGTAGAGGGGAACTTTAGATCTAGTATAGCTTTAACCTTTTCTTCGTATGTCGCGAAGCTAAGCCCTAAAACTCTCTATCCTAGTAATAAGGTCGAAGGATAAGCTAAAAAGGACTTATACGGAGCGATACTAATGTTATAGGAATCTAGTAGCGCGAATACTACTTCTAGGTATGTTATATACTCTTTAAACGTACGTAAGAAGATTACGATATCGTTAATATAGGTATAGTAATAGTACCTATACGGCTTAAGGATTTTGTCGAGCTAGCGCTATACGTGTTAAACATTATTAGCGTAGCCTATAATCGCTACATACATCTACTCCTAACCCCTATAGCTATTAATAGAGAATTTGTAATAGTCCTACGGAGCGACGGCCTATTAGTAGAAGAATGTAACTACGTCGACTATAGTAATATAGGTATAGCCTTTTAGGGCTCTAATAATATCTTCCTACCGCGGTAATAGATACGAATCCTTAATAACGATCTTATTTAGTCCCTATACGTCGATAATAGCCCGGCCTTTTCGCACTAGCTTACCGTCGATAGCGACGTTCTTCTAAACTATAAATACGGGGAACGTAAACTAAGTCGGCTTTATAGTAAAGGACATCTTATACTAGGCGTATAGTAGATCGAAGGCCTTATTAACTACCTCCTTATCGGGCCCGCTAAGAGGATAGGTAATCGTAGGTAATTTCGTATCTTCGTACCCGGGCTTTATATTTATACGTATAGCGTCCTCCGGCGGGATTTTAACGGTAGTACCTTTATCGACCTATAGTCGCTTATACTTACGTATAAGTGCCTCGATACGGGCTACCTATACTAGGTAACCGTAGGCTATAATACCGTTAAATAGCCTAGTCTCCTTATAGGAGTCTAGTAGATCGGGGGGCGGTAGAGTAGCTTAGCCGTGTTATTCGGGATCGATATAGTAGGATCCCTCGAATTTATACTCTCGTACTTAGCCTAACTTCGTACTCGGGCTAAGTATATACGGCGTATTACCGTTATTACGAATAAGTACGAAGTCGGACTAGGTATCGAGTACTATAGAATAGACTCGTATATCTAGCGAGATTAGCTACCTATCCGGGGTAAAAGCGAAGTCCCTATCCTTTAGAAGCGTGTTTCCGAAGTAGGCCTATACCGCTATAACTATTTACGGTACTAGAGTAACTAGCTAATCGTTACTATGTACTACTATACGGAATTTTATATCGTCCTTTCTACCTACGAGTAGTAGTATATAGGCCTTCTTATAAGCGGTAAGGGTTACTATCTTTCTAGGGATATCGATTTTAATGCCCTTTAGGCCGATAATGTCTATAGCTACTAGTATTCTCGTACCGAGCTTCTATATAATATATACTTCGTACTTTATATAAGCGAGGATACGCTAGCCTTTCTATACCGCTAGTAGCTAGAGATCTAGCTCGATATATTCTACCGAAGGCTACGCGTTACTTAGGCCCTTAATAAATAACGGAGTCGTACGTATCTTACGTTCGATATCTAAGCGAGCGTCGCGAAGGAACTTATTATCGATAAGTAAGATCGTAGCTCTAGTATCTAAGTATACCGTATATTCTTTTCCGGTTAGTTCTAACCGGACTACCGCGCGTAGGTAATAATAGCCTCGAAAGGCGTATCTACCTTTAATTTTAGGTATAGTAGTAGATTCGATAATACGGATATCGGCTAGGCTTATTAGCTTAGAATACTCGTAGCTCCGCTAAGGCTACTTAGGATAAGAACGGCGTTTATACTCCTATAACTAATTATTACTTTAAAAATGCTACGCGTAATAGCTATACTTTATTTAGATCGTTATAGGGGAATATAGCTCGAACGCGCTAACATCGCCGAGGTACGCTATCGGGATATTATCGTCGACTATATCCTCTTCTACCGTACGGAACTAATCGTTAAAATATACGTATACGGAAGAGGCATCTAATAAGCGGCTTACTATGCTTATACTACGGGGAGGGGATAGGGATACGTATCGCTCGTCTAATCGTATACGGCTACGGGAGACGTAGAAATTACGAGGAGTATCGCGCTCCCTACGCCCGCTCGCTCTACTACGGTCGGCTACCTTACCGCGGTTATCGTAGTCGCGTCTACTACGGTTATCGTTTATACGGTCTATTAATGTACTCTTACCTTCTATCTTAATAGGCCTATTATTCTCGCGGCGAGAATCGGGCTCTCTTAGTAGGCGGTCGTTCTTTTAGCGATACTAATCTATACTTCGGAAGGGTAGCGTTATATTCTACTTATATTTATTAGTATCCCCGTACTCCTACTTACCGTATCGCCCCTAGCGGTCGTATAATCTATAGGTACGACTATTATAGTCGCGATTCTAGGTCCCGACTCGGCCTCGGTCGTTACGGTCGCTACGGTCGTTATACTTACGGCGCTTAGTATAGTCGTTACGGCTACTACGGTCGCTATACTCGTTACGGNGAAGGGTAGCGTTATATTCTACTTATATTTATTAGTATCCCCGTACTCCTACTTACCGTATCGCCCCTAGCGGTCGTATAATCTATAGGTACGACTATTATAGTCGCGATTCTAGGTCCCGACTCGGCCTCGGTCGTTATAGTCGCTACGGTCGTTATACTTACGGCGCTTAGTATAGTCGTTACGGCTACTACGGTCGCTATACTCGTTACGGCTACTATAGTCGCTATACTTACGACGCTTAGGGTATTCCCTATACTAAGCTTCGTACTTCGCTTATACTCGCTACGTAAACGAGTCGATCGTAGTCCGGTCCGATAGCTTAGAAACGTCCCTCTAGAATTCTAGAGCGAGGCGTAGCTAAGCCTACATAAGTAGAGGGCCTAGCCTATGCTAATCGACATCTAGCCCTACTTCTCTAGCGTATCGTACGTAGTTTATTATAAAGTCTTATAAAGAACGTCTAGCTCGTACGTCTTCTAGGGTAAAAGCTTTATTATTAAGCTTCTCCTAAGCCTCTACGATCGATATACTAAACTTATCTCGTAGGGCCTTTTCCTAACGATCTATCCTATAGCCGCTACGGATCGTACGGCGGTCGTTATTAGTAAGTTCCGAGATAAACTAAGTCTAAGCTATACCTCGTAAACATTTAGCTAGCTAGGTACGTATTATTACCGCGTTATTTACTATCGCGTAGTCTCTAGCCGTATCTAAGAACATTTATACTAATCGGTATACTATTTTATTACCTTAGGTAAAAACGTCCTATCCTTATAATTCTATATCTATTACTAAAGGGAAGAAGAAGCCTATATCGGACGGGTCGAAGCGCTCTTACCTATCTATATAGTATAGACTATTACGAGGTAAGCGGCTAGGGCTATATTTATATCTATAGTATAGATTACGATCGTAGCTATAACGTCTTCTACTATAAGGGCTACGAGAGTCGTCCGATCCGGATAACTCGCTAGGCTAGGAGGGGGACCGTCTTCCTCGTTAATATTCTCTAGTACGATCGTTCCTTTTACGATCTCTACGAGTAGGGCGGCGATCGTTAGTAGCCCTCTCTACGATCTCGTATTTACTAGCGTCGGCTTCGTCGTCGCCTCTCGGAAATGCTAGGACCCTATAAGGCCTAGATGCCTAGGAGCGAGGTCGGCGGGAACGAGGTTTTAGTACCTCTACTAAGCCTACGCGTACGAGTCTCTCTACCTTACCCGCGTCTAAGGCTACCTCTACTATAGCGTCTAAGTTTAGATAACGACCGGTAGGTCGTAACGACGGGATACTTTAGCGGAGATCGTCTATCTCCGCCCTTAAGGCTTCTAACTACTCTAGGTATACTACTACTTAATTATAGAGTACCTCTCTTATATCGTTAGAGAGATTCTATTATAGCTAGGCGAGTTCCTTAGCTAAATTAGGCTAACTACTACTAGAAGGTATTAGTAAGGTATGCTAGCCTACTATAGGTATCTCTTCCTACTATACGTTTACGGGGGCTTCTATACGCTTATTCTATACTTATTAAACTACTAGTCGATTATTTCGACGATTAGTTACTAGGCGACGTACCTCTATACCGAGTATTTCGGATACGCTACGAGGGGCTTCCTCGCTCTCTATAGCCGATTCTATTACCTATACTCCTACCTAATTAACGCCGTAGAGGTACTAGATTAGGGCCTTATTATATCGCTTCCTTAACTACTATATACGCGTACCGCGAAGCTACTAAAGCTAAAGATTAGTATATTATCTCCGGATAGGTACTTATAGTAGTATATACTATTACCGAGGAGGCGTTACCGGTATCGCTAGGCGAAGATTTAACCGAGCGATGCCTTAGTAGGTTAACTCGGTACGCCGTACTTCTAACTAAGAAGGCGTCTACTATAGAGATTCCGGTAGAGAAGGTAGCGATAAACCTCTTCGTAAAGGTTCCGATAGGCTTAACTTCTATAGGCTAGTTAGCTAAACTATCTATCCTTATTCCTACTACTCCGGAAGAGNTATCGCTAGGCGAAGATTTAACCGAGCGATGCCTTAGTAGGTTAACTCGGTACGCCGTACTTCTAACTAAGAAGGCGTCTACTATAGAGATTCCGGTAGAGAAGGTAGCGATAAACCTCTTCGTAAAGGTTCCGATAGGCTTAACTTCTATAGGCTAGTTAGCTAAACTATCTATCCTTATTCCTACTACTCCGGAAGAGGATTATACTCCGGAAGAGGATTAAGCGGTATATCTACCCTAGGAGGCGTCGGCACCGTAGGCGATAGGGGCGTTAGGCTTAATCTCCGCGAGCTAGCTAGCTAGACGATCTAGTACTATACCTCCGCCGATTCCGTAGGCCGGTCCTCTAGTATTAGCGGGATTAGGATAGCTAATAGCGCTAGCGGAACGGGGGCCTACTCCTCTATAGCTAGTAACGCTCGTAGGATAGGAATTTATTCGTATAGAGCTAGTATAGCTATAGTAATTAGTAACGCTTATAGTATCGGGATCTATTCCTCTACTAGTAGGAAGTCCTTATCGTATAATAGGACTATTCTTACTACCGCTATTATAGCCGACTTATTAACTACCTACTCTAGAGGGAATCCTAACGTACTTATACCGCGTACCTAGCTATCTACCGCGGGCTCGTATTTAGCTAGAGGAGGGAATTACGTAACGATAACTCGGACTAAGCGGCTTAGCTATTCCCTTCGCTTATAGTATATAGACTTTAGGTGCTACGGGTTCTTTAGGAACTCGGCGAAGCTATAGACTAAATTAAGGGTATATAGGTCGA
>LFZN01000507.1:0-16211 GCA_001578235.1 Pseudocercospora eumusae
AGAGATCCGGAAATACTAGAAGAGTAGCGAACTCTTAATCCTAAAGCTACCGTTCTAGCGTCTTATTCGCGAAGTCGCTCTAAACTTTAAGGCGGATTTACGCTTCTAGAAGTCTACTATCGAAGCTCTCTAAGAGACTACTAAGGCCTATTTAGTATCGCTATTCGAAGGTATAAACGTCTAATAACCTATCTATTCCTAGCTAATATATAATCTAGATACTAACCTTTACGCTATCTACGTATCGCGCGTTACAATTTAGAAAAAGGACATAGTTCTAGCTAAGCGTCTTCGCCGAGACTTCGTATAGGCTATACTACGTAGTTAGTAGCGTAGTAATACTTATAGATTACCGTCTACTATACGAGAATGAAGGTATAAGCATTACGGTTATAAGATACCGCCTAGTTCTTATCCCTATTCTCTTTCTTCTATTTCCCCGCTAAGAAACCGTCGAGGTGCTCGGGTTTGCCCCGCTAAGAAACCGACCGCCGGTCGGTTTCTTAGCGGGGTAAACCGTTTAGTCGGGTTAGGTTAGGTTTTCCAACCCAACCCAACCCAACCCAACCCAACGGGGGGTCTACTCGCTCTCTATAGCTAATTCTATTGCCTATACTCCTACTTAATTAACGCCGTAGAGGTACTAGATTAGGGCTTTATTATATCGTTTCCTTAAATACTATGTACGTGTACTACGAAGCTACTATAACTAGAGGTTAGTATATTATCTCCGGATAGGTGCTTATAGTAGTATCCGCTATTACTAAGGAGGCGTTACCGGTGTCGCTAGGCGAAGATTTAACCGCGCGATGCCTTAGTAAGTTAACTCGGTACGCCGTACTTCTAACTAAGAAGGCGTCTACTATAGAGATTCCGGTAGAGGAGGTAGCGATAAACCTCTTCGTAAAGGTTCCGATAGGCTTAGCTTCTATAAGCTAGCTAGCTAAACTATCTATCCTTATTCCTCCCGCTCCGGAAGAGGATTAAGCGGCGTATACTCCGGAAAAGGATTAAGCGGTATATCTACCCTAGGAGGGGTCGGCACCGTAGGCGATAGGGGCGTTAGGCTTAATCTCCGCGAGCTAGCTAGCTAGACGGTCTAGTACTATACCTATGCCGATTCCGCAGGCCGGTTCTCTAGTGTTAGGGGGATTAGGATAGCTAATAGCGCTAGCGGAATAGGGACCTATTCCTCTATAGCTAGTAACGCTAGTAGGATAGGAGTTTATTCCTATAGAGCTAGTATAGCTATAGTAACTAGTAACGCTTATAGAATCGGAATCTGTTCCTCTATCGGTAGGAAGTCCTTATCGTGTAATAGGACTATTCTTACTACCGCTGTTATAGCCGACTTATTAACTACCTACTCTAGAGGGAATCCTAAAGTACTTATACCGCGTACCTAGCTATCTACCGTAGGCTCGTATTTAGCTAGAGGAGGGAATTGCGTAACGATAACTCGGACTAAGCGGCTTAGCTATTCCCTTCGCTTATAGTATATAGACTTTAGGTACTACGGGTTCTTTAAGAACTCGGCGAAGCTATAGACTAAATTAAGGGTATATAGGTCGAGTTCCGGGATCGTCGCTACGGTGAACGATCGTCCGCCTCTTATAAGGCTAGACCCGTAACGTAACGTATAGAAGTTAGTATTAGGGTTAGTCGGGGGTAAGGAGTACCTCTACGGTTAGCCGCTTCCGGTAAGGAGTACCTCTACGGTTAGTAGCTTCCGTCTTTCGGTCCTAATCTCTAAAGGAAGCTAGGAGTATGCTAATGCGGGTAGGAGGTAAGGTCGGTATCGGATCGACCCGATCGCCTAAAAGGGAAAGTACTCGCGAGCTACGAGGGGCTATATAGTAGTACTAGATACCGAGGTAGTACTACTAAGTAGCTTTTACCGTTATATCTATGCGGAAGTTTCTTCTTAGAGGGCCTTATTTCGTTGCGAGCTCTTTCACTATGCCCGGGTAGGTCGGGCGGAGTTAGGTAGAACCGGGTACCTTAGGTAGAACCGGGTAGATAGGTGGGAGGGGTAGATCTCGGTCGTCTAAAGCGTATCGATCGCTTGTTTTAATCGAGAAGAAGGTCGAACCTATAGTGCTACTAGTTAGTACGTCTAGACTAAATAAGAGCTAATGTGCAAGTATATGTAATTAATGTCTATCTATAAGAGCTACCTCTATGTCTATCTACTAGAGGCGGCGGTGTACTCCTACCTCGTAGAGGCGGCGTACACCTGCCGCAACAGAATTCTACTTAAGTACTACTTTTATAGCTAGCTTTTAGATAGAGGTTATAACTCTATAGAAAAGTACTATAAGCATTATAGCCTTAACTAAAACCCTATTAATTAAGAAGATGCTTCTTTAGGACATAGGCATATTATTCATAATATTTAACAACAAGTCCTAGTTTAGGAATCTTAGGCGGCTCCTAGAGCTAGTAAAATTCTCCTAAGTAGTTAGCTCATAGAAGCTAATACTAACTAGAGACGTTCTAATTCGGCTATAGTATAAGGGAAAGAAGATAGACATGCTCTATAAGAATGCTCTCTACTTACCTAGCTTAGACATTAATCTAATATGCGTAGATAATGTTTATAAGGAACTTAGGCATTACTTCTATAGACTAAGTAAGACTATTAGAAATTTAGATAGAAAGGTTATTAGTAAAATAAGAATTAGAAGTAAGGTTCCTATTTTAAAGAATGCATTAATTATTCCGCTAACCCCTATTAAAGTAGGAGGAAAGAAGACTATTAAATGCAATATACTAATGGCACCTATAGTTAGTAAACTAAAGGCTAATACTAACAGAATTTACTAAAGACTCGGTTATATTAGTAATAGTATCTTAAATATAACGAAGGCAAGCCTAGATTACTACGGCCTAGAGCATCTTAATACTAATTAGCTTAGTTACTATAAAGCCTATAGGCTTATAAGATCCGAAAGGATTGTGTCGAGGAAGTAGAGAAAGGTCCCTAACTATGTACTTAATGAAATACACCTAGACGTAATAGGACTAATTACTCTACCTAATATCTATAGCAACTAATATATCCTTCTTTTAACTAATAGAAAGGTTAAGGAAAGATGGGGAGAGCTAGTAAAGCATAAGTTAGAGTGCCTAAGGCTCTTAAACAAATAGATGAATATAGTGTTTAATTAGTATAGTAAAAGACCTAAGCTATTCTTCTCTAATAGAGGAGGAGAATTCGACAATAAAGAGCTAATAAGGACAGCTAAGATATAAGGATTTAAGTGGGATTTCTCTGCACTATATACGCCTAAGTAGAATAGTATTATAGAATCTTTAAATAAGGTGATCCTAACTAAAGTAAGAATAATAATGATTAACTTAGGAATGCCTAAGACACTCTAGTGCTACTCGGTTCTTTACTTAATTTAGCTAACAAATCGGTTAGTTAACCTAGAGACGAAGCAGATTCCTCTTATCTACTTAGAGAGATAGATAAAGTAGGGTAAATTAGAAATTAATCTATTAAAGGTTAGGAGATTTAGTTATAAAGCTTATAAGCACATTAATTAATTCGTTAAGTTAAGGAAGTTTGTACTAAGGGTACACATTTTCTAGAGTATTAGGTTTTAGAACAATTCATTAACTAACTATCTCCTCTAGAGGCTAGTATAGGATCTAAGAACGTAGCAACATAAGCATGAAGTTAGGTTTATACTATATGTCTTATTCTATAAAGACTAGACCTATAGTAAAGAAATAGAGAAGCTATAGAAGGATTACATGAATTTAACCCCCTATAAAAGAGTCGCCTAACTAGTTTTCGAGGAGATCCTAGATGCGCTAATTAATGTTAGGGACCCGAGCAACCCTTAACTATTTACTAAAGATTAGATAGTAGGGCTATTAGGAATTCCAATAATAAGCTTAGTACTATAATAGCCTCTAACATAAGAGGATTAAAACACGGACAGCCCCTATTAGCCTTAAGGGGAGTAAGAGTAGCCTAGCTAGTAGCCCACTCTATTATAAAGTCTATAAGAGGAAGACTCCTAACGCGCTTAAGGGGAGTAGATAGCTACTAGACTATCTTAAAATGTAAATAAGTAGCCTAGTAATAAGCTAACCTAGGTAACTAAAGAGGTTAAAGTAGAGTAATAGGACATACTAATGCTACCCTTTAAACTAGAAGGAATAACTAGTAAGAGGAAAAGAGGCTACTCTCTACTACCTATTAGGTTAAAGAATGTGATAATA
Organism: Pseudocercospora eumusae; assembly: GCA_001578235.1. Lineage (NCBI taxonomy): Eukaryota > Fungi > Ascomycota > Dothideomycetes > Mycosphaerellales > Mycosphaerellaceae > Pseudocercospora > Pseudocercospora eumusae. The sequence goes on from LFZN01000507.1 coordinate 4,237, forward strand.
GAGCTTAGCCTAGTTCCTATAGGTCCTACACCTAAACCGGATGTACCTAAACCGGAACCCGAACCGGTACTAGAACCTAAACCTATACCTATTACTACCTTATTAAGAGGGAGACGAGTTAAAAGACATGACTATCGGTCTCTATATAACGGCCTCTCTACGCGTATAATAAGTATAGCCCTAGAGAAAGAACTCCTAATTAGTGCTATAAAGAGAATGCCTAAGAGAAAGAAAAAGCCTAGTAAAGGTAAGCTAGTTACTTTGAATGAAGCCTTAAATAGCAAGGATACTTAACTATAGAGGAAAGCTATTATCGATAAGTTGAAAGTACTTAAGAAAATAGAGACCCTTATCTAGATTAGAGCTAATCAACTCCCGAAAGGGAGGAAACTAATGCGAGGAAGATAGGTCTAGAAGATTAAGAGACTCGCTAATAGTTTAATTAAGAAGTATAAGGCTAGATACATAGTAAAAGGCTTTACCTAGAGAAAGGGTATTAACTATAAGCATACTTTCGTACTAATACTAAGAGCTATAATAAGTAGGTTCTACCTTAGACTAGTAGTAGCTTTAGGGTTAAAAAGATGCTAAGTAGATGTTTAGACTACATTTCTTAAACCTAAGATTAANAAATAAGTAGCATCTCTATAGTACTATAATGCTATAGATACTCTTAGGAGCCTTAGTCTAAAGGCTATAAAGAGTAACTACTATCTCTTTATCGGAAAAGGAATTATAGTTCTCCTCCATGTTAATAATTTCTAGATCTTTAGGAAGAGTAATAGAGAAATTAACAAACTTATTAATAGTCTAAAGGCAAAATATACTATTAAGATTGTTAAAACGAATCTATTCCTTAGTCTTAATATCCGAGAAGATTAAACTACTCTAAAGGTGTCTTAAAGGCATTATACTCTTAAGAAGCTAAAGAAGTATAGGCTTAATGAGTGTAAGTTAGTTAAGTATCTACTTAATAAACTACTTAGTACATTTAATAGTAAATGTACTATAGTAGACTATAAGCTCTTTAATAAACTTATTAGAGGACTCTAATAGCTTTTAAATTAAACGAGGCCTAATATCGCTATGTCCATAAACTACCTTGCTAGGTTCCTTTTAAACCCTAGTCCTAAACATGTTAATATAGCTAAGCACATTTAGAAGTACATTGCTAGAACACCTAATAAATGCCTAGCCTTTAAGAAGAACACCGCCCGGTTAGAATTAGAAATTAATCTTAATGCCTACATAAAGATCTACTCTAATATAGACTTTGCGGCTAACCTAGGTATAGCTAGATCTATTTTAGGTTTCTTAGTGCTTATGTCTAGAGCACTAGTTATTTAGAGATTACAACTTTAGAAAGAGGTTACTTAGTTAAGTACCGAAGCTAAGTATATAGCTCTTAATAAAGTAGTAAGGGAGCTTAAGTAGCTTAGGAATCTCTTAGAGGAAATCGAGAAATTTACTAGTCTCTTAATAAAATGTGTGACAATTAATGTTAACAACTAGTTAGTAATCCACCTAATTAAAAACTATACTAACTTAGGGAGGAGTAGGCACACTAACCTAAGAAACTACTACTATAGAGAGTAGTTTAACAAAGGTAATATTAGAGTTAAGTATGTTAATACACATTATTAACTTACTAACTACTTAATAAAGCTAAGATTAAATAATGCTATCCTCTAAAGTAGGATTCTCTAAGCTACTCGTTTAAGAAATTTCATTTGTTCTAGAAACTAGAACTAGAAGGTAAACTTAACATACTCGTTTTTTATTTCATTAAACTTAAATTAAGAACTTTTTAGCCTAGGTATCTTAGCCATCCTAGACTCCATTTTGAAATGCTGAAGGAACTAACTATAGAACCTCTCTTATAGACCGCCCCTAATATAACTAGTCTAATCCTAAATTTATGTAGTAGAAGTTTTGTCTAGAGGATCTCTAATTTCTAACAACAGTTAACTATAATTAAGCTTAAGGATATCTATAATAGCTTCCCCTAAACTAACGACCGTCGTTAAAGAACTAATAGAAGTTTCCCTCTACTTTACGAACAGCCTAGTTAGCCGTTTTAATAACCTCCTAATTGCTAGTAGCATTAGAAAGGTTAAAGTTGATTACAATCTGTCTAAGTCGACTACCCCTACTAGCATTACTAACGCGGACTTCTCGAGCAAAATAAACCTACGTAGCTCCCGATATAGTTGATCCTAATGTAACTACAGTTAATCCTAATGTAGTAGTTAATCCTAATGTAGTAGTTGACTCAACCGATTCATCTCGAATAGTTCGAGAAACTAGCTAATAGTTAGTTAAGGTACAACGGTTATACTAAAGACCCTAACTATTATTAGTGTAGGCACTATTAAAGAAGAAGAACCTAGCTATATTCTAAAGTTTAATCCGGTTATAGTAGTAAAAGACTCTAGTGTTATAGTCCCTATAGAAGCGGCATAGATGATTATAGTACGTAGTAAGATTATTACTTACTTTAGCTAAGATTGTAGGAAGATAATTAGTAGAGCCTCTAAGGTTAATGTCCGTGGTGCTATTAAAGTTTAGATTCTAAACTAACTAGAGAGGGTACTAGGTTATGTTATCGAAGAAACCTATCTACGAGGTTAATAGCTTGTTACTAGTACTAGACTAATCGATTCTTCTACCTCGATTCCACGCCTCTAACATCTACTAACACTAAGTAAGATCGATAATGCTAGAGTTAATAGGACTACTATAGGCATAATTAACTACGCCCTAAAGCTAAGCATTAGTTATGTGTATAGTAGCTATAGTATAGTATATCTAAGCTTAGGTAAGTTAGTAAGGTTGAATATAAGGATTAAGAAGAGAATTAGCCTACCTAGTATTAGTCTTAGAAGTTTCTTATAAAAGAGGAAGAAGTCTTTTAGAATAAACCTAGATGTGTTAAGAAGGTTACTTAATACTATTATCGATGTTAGTATATAAAGAAGAAAGTTAGGATTAACCCTAAGAGTTAGAAGACTTATATACATTAGGGTTAGGGATATAAAGTGTCCGTGCGTAGGCTAAGTAGTAAGTAAAGTAATAACCTATAGTAGTAAAGGAAAGTATAAGAACTATCTAACTAATCTAATAGTAAATAAGTAGATAAAAGAGATGTAAGAGCCCTTAAGAGTAAAGGAATAGCCGATCTAAAGAGTAATGTAGACGCTATCTAATGTTAAAAGAAGGAACTCGTAACCTCGGCTAACGCTTTAGAAAGTACATGTAACGTATATAAAGCTAAATAAGTAAAGGAAAAGCTAAGAATAACTAGTAACTAACCGACTAAAGGGGAGTGTTATAAATTACTTAGCCTACTACCTACTAAGGTTAAAGCATAGTCTAAGACGAGGTAAGATAAAGCAAGATATAGTCTAAGATAAGATAAGATAAAGCATAATTAAGATTAAGGTTAAGGAATACTAAGAGGTAAGGGAGTTATACTTAATAAAATTGCTAGGAGATTCCTCCTTTCTTCTATTCTTTTCTATATGCAATTCAATAGACAAGAAATTAATGTCTGTTCTTTCTATGTAGTTCGTTTACAATAGTGTAAGCTGTAAATCCCTGTAGCCGAAAAGAGCGATATGAAGCCCATTCTCTCACTTTGCATCCCACTATGAGCTTCTTTGAAATTGTACACGGCGAAGCTGTATAAATTTGACCCCAGGACGGCGAATTGAGACTGTAGATACAGTCAAACATGCCTTACAACTGGAACGCGGATGCAACAAGCCAACCACAGCTTCAGAGTGCGATGCCTTCCTCGTCGAACTCCCTGCAAGATGCGCCTAGTGCTTCTCAACTTCCAAAATTTGCACCTTGCAACCGAATTCCATCAGCTAAGGCCAATGGTCATGCCACGACTCAACGCAAGGCGAGTGAGGTCTCGACAAATCAGAAGTCCTGTTCATGGCTGCATCATCAACCACATGTTGTTATCGCACACTGGCCGCTATCTGTACAGATAGGTGTCTGCTCCGACCACCCCGGGGCGGAAGGGGTAAGTTAATTCGTGATTACGGCTCGGTGCACCACACTAAAAGGTCGGTGTTACTCGCGCACGGGGCACCCTGCCAAGCTTTTGCCAAGAAAAAGTGTGGTGCACCGAGCTCTAGTATAGTGTACCGAGCTCTTAGCGTGTATTAAATTAAATAAGAAAATTATTTAATAGACTAATTAGAGCGAGAACCTATACTTGTTAAAAATATAATGTAGGCTTTTAGCGTAAATTAAATAAAGTATTAATTAATAGATTGAAGAGAGTATTAATTAGTATATTAAGAAGATTATTAATTAACATAAAAGTACGGATTACATATATATTAAATGTAAGATCTCATCGTCTAATTAAATTAATTAGGCGTAAAGACTTAGATAGTAAGGTAGGATAGCTTAAGTAAGAATTAAATGATAATAATTAGGCCCCGGTTAGAGGAGGTCGTAGGTTCGAACCCTACGTCGCCTTATCTTTCTTCAGTATGTTTTAATTGTTTAATTAATTTTCAATTTAATTTTTGAAATAGTATTGAATATATAGAGAAAGTATTAAATAGTATAATAATTAATATTAGAGGAGGTCGTAGGTTCGAACCCTACGTCGCCTTATCTTTCTTTAGTATGTTTTAATTGTTTAATTAATTTTCAATTTGATTTTCGAAATAGTATTAAATATATAGAGAAAGTATTAAATACCATAATAATTAATAATTTAATGTCTTAATTAATATTAGGATTATAGATACAATTGATTCAAGAATTTATACGCTCTCCCTTACCTAATAGATTTTTCGATACCTATATATACCTACTAAGCCTCTTCATTAAGGGCTAATTTAGTAATAAGTAACATATCTAATTCTAACCCTAATAAGTATACTATCCTCCTATGCGTTATAGAAGTTGAGGTTATCTATATGTGCTAGAGGTGCCATCTCATAAAGTCGGAATTTCAGGATTCGGGGAATTGCTAGAAATGCGGAAAACAGATGATCTAATAGGCTAAATTAGTTCTAAAAACGTAGATAATACTATCTTTATGCCTTCTATCGAATTCTCGAGTTTTACGCTAATTAGACAACTTTAGTACGAACACCTCTACTCTATAACCCTATAGTTACTAGTAACCCTAAGCGTGCATGAGATAAGGGATAGCTTACTAAATGAACCATGATTTTAAAAGTTAATATATTAATTAATTCCATATTCTTATTCTTCCTATTCTAATGAGCTGTTTCTTTAGAAATGGCAAGTATTAATACTGGAAGTAATAGAGATATCAATATCGAAGTTAATATAAGAATTAGTAATGTAATTGATTTAAGAATTAATACGCTCTCTCTTACCCAATGGATTTTTCGATACTTGTCTATATAATAGATAGATGATATACCTACCAAGCCTCTTCATTAAGGGCTAATTTAGTAATAAGTAACATATCTAATTCTAATCCTAATAAGTATACTATCCTCCTATGCGTTATAGAAGTTGAGGTTATCTATATGTGCTAGAGGTGCTATCTCATAAAGTCGGAATTTCAGGATTCGAGGAATTGCTAGAAATGCGGAAAACAGAGGATCCAATAGGCTAAATTAGTTCTAAAAACGTAGATAATACTATCTTTATGCCTTCTATCGAATTCTCGAGTTTTACGCTAATTAGACAACTTTGGTACGAACACCTCTACTCTATAACCCTATAGTTGCTTAGTAACCCTAAGCGTGCGTAAGGTAAGGGATAGCCTTATAGACATACTATTAGTTAAATAATTAATATATATATATTTATATGTATATCAATTTTTTAATTATTTTCTAATTTAAACTCCCTTTCCTAGAAAATAGAAGCTACACCTAAGAGTATTAATATTCTAATTAAAATTCTATTTAATAGCCTCATTATTGTTCTAATTAATACCCTAATTAATACTCTTTTCCTAGGAGATACAAGCTGAACCTAGGAGTATTAATATCCTAATTAATACTCGGTACTTTGCACTAAGGATGGACGGTATGCTACGAGCGATTAGTATTATTCTATACTATCTACCCTCCCTAGAGGCCCGTAGCTTCTCTTGCTCAAATAGCCACCTTGCCCGCTTAATATCAATACTATTAAGCTCCCTTATCTTTCGCTCTTCCTCTTCCTCTTTACTCGCCTTTATAGCTCGCTCTCTAAGCTCCATTTAACGCGAGGCATCTTCGAATTCTTCACGTTTCCTATCTCGTTCTTCTTAAGCTCGTAGTATAGCTTAAGACCGAACCCTATTACTACTAGTTAGTAGATGTTATACCCTATAAGATTAAGTAATTAATAAACTAATTAATAGATACTTACGAATCCTTGCTTTTTCGTCTAGGCGTTGACGTTGTACTCCTTCGTATTAGACTTCTATAGTAACTATTAGTAAAGTATTAACTATAGGTATACTTAGACTTACGACGAGTAACCTCTTCTAGAGGTAGAAGACCGGCTCGAAGCCGAAGCTGTCGATGGACTATCCTTCCTCTTTCGAGGAGTCCGAGGTATAATCTTCTTACCGGACGGATGAATTCTCTCGAACTCGGAATCTAACATATCCGGACCGTTATCCGGGTAAGTACCCGGATTGTTATCGTCATCGTCGTTATTAGAATCGCTACTACCTTCGTAAGGGACGATAGTATCTTAAAGTCTCCGCCGTTATTTCCCGACTAGGTAATTAATGTAAGTATTAATTAAGGAATTAATATAAATATTAATTACGGAATTAATAGGGGAAGATAGACTTACGGTCACGGCCCATATTACGAACCTCCCGAGCTATAGGGTCTTAACTTCGATCCTCTACGCGAATATGCTAGATCCGATGAATATACTCTACCCGTACGGCTTACGCGTCGGCGTGCTTCGATCTATTTATTAAACAATTAGATCTATACTTCTAATATAATGCTAAATAATAGAAGAATTACTTACGTTTCGATAGCCGGAAATAAGTCTTGTCGAAGGCCTGTCTAATAGGTCATATCATGTATAACCTCGATAGCATTAGTATCGTTCCGGATTCGTTCGAAAAGATATTGCGGGATCGAAGAGTAGGCGACATTTAACCCGGAACGGATGTGTAGAATCCATTTATGGGCTGCCTAGTCGGCGTACTTAGGACCCCATGCTATTAAGATTTAGTAATTAATATATATATCCTCATATATATTAATATATATATTAATATATATATCCTCATATATATTAATATATGTATTAATATACATATTAATATATATGTTAATTAAAGTCCTTAGGGCAATAGGAGTGCTTACCGCTAATCTCATCTAGCTTCGCTAGATAGTCTTCTTTAGTACGAGCCGTAAGTATACTAAGCATCGTATCGCCGCGAGAGCCTCGCGCAAATCTAACGCCTTCGATTTGCTTAATAGAGCGGCGAAGGTGGATCCGGCAGTAGATAAGACTATTTCGGACGTGCTACTACCACGGTCGGGGAGGAACTACCGGGTTAATCGAAGCGAGATAAAGCCTAAACCCTAGTATTAGTTAGTAGTTAGTTATGTTATAGATAAAGACCGAGATTCATATAGATCGAGGTTTTAATTTACGCTAAGTAGTAATTAATTAAAGTATTAATAGATTAATTAATACTTTAATTAATTACTACTTAGCGTAAATTAATACCTCGAAGTAAAGGCTATACTTACCTACGATTTGACCGCCTCCCATATCGGCAACTATAGCTTGAAATCCATTCCCATGTTGGTTTAGATGTCGCTACTCTACTTATCGTCCGGTTACGTCTCGTAGTAAGCTAAATAGCCTCTAAAACATAAGGTAGAAGCTCTACCTATCCTCGCCTTCTATATATGCTCTCGCGAAAGGTAAAACTAAATAATAGGTTAGCTTAGATAGAATTAATTCTTTAAAGAATATAGACTTCCCTATACCGCTCTCTTCTATAAGACTCCCGAAGATAACCTCATTTAAGTCTCGTTGCCGGATACGCTTAAAGTTCATATTAACTTCGAAGGATCCCGAGTTTAAGAAAGCCTCCGCTTGCCGCTTATGAAAGTAGATAACTTAAGCGCCGTTCTCGTCATCCCACGCACCCCGGATATATTGCTAGAGTACTATTAGTATATATAGTTTATCTTAATACTATAAAGATCGTAGATAGTTATACTATTAATTACTTCATTAATAAGAATATTAACTAGCAAAAGTATAGACTTTTACTAATTAATATTCTTATTAATGAAGTAATTAATAGAGGTACTTACTATCGCTGGGTCTTGACTTTACTTTGCGATTTCGAAGTCGATAGCTGTTATGGTGTTCAATTCATTGTATTCGTTGATGATGAAGCTAAGTCTATCTGCTTGGGAGAAGAAGGTAACCTGCAGGTGCACGTGCCTATTAACTAGTATGTGCCTCCCTCCTGCCTAGCCTCTATAACAAAATCCCCGGGCCTTCGAAAGTCCGCGACTACGTAGACTCGTCGGTAGCCTTCTTCTCTATATCTATAGACTTAAGGTCGCATAACCTATACTTCTCTACTTCATAAAAGAAAATTCCTCTAGGTTTTACTCCGCGGCTATAGTAGACTTAGCGTCGTTAGCCGTTAAGTACCTTATTCTAGAACGGGGCTAACTCCTTACCGAGGTAACGGATATCGATAAGATCTATACGCTCTTCCGGAGACGTCTAATCCGGAACGTTCTTAGTTACCTAGTCTTTAAACTAGCGGCGCATCGCTAGTTAGAGTACCGCGAATCCCTTATAGTAGATCTTAGCGTAGGTGCCCTTTACGTTAATCTAGTCGATAATATACTCTAGGGCGGAGCCTAGGGTAGCTTCGAAGCGCGTAACATCGATGTAGTTAAGATGCCTACCTATAGTAGCGATAAATTAGAGGAGATCGGCCGGTTTAATACTTTACTACTATTACTTAGGAAACTTACGTAACACTTTAGCTATCGCGGTAGAGGGCTAGCGGTCTACGACGGCTAGCGACGGTAAACTAAAGGTCGGCTAGCGATGCTAGCCGCTAAGTACTTAGTTCTAGAAGGGAGCGAAATGCTTACCGAAAAGTCGGATATCCTAGATGTCTAAACGTTCTACGGAGTTCTAACTAGGAATATTTTTATTCGCCTAGTTCTAGAATTGTATATAGATCGTAGGGAGCGCGTAGTAACCCTCGACGTAGATTTTAGCGTAAGTACCTTTAGCGTTACATTGCTCGAGGGTATAATCGCTTAATCCTAGTACTTTGTCTCGAGTAGTCTTAAAGCGATTAACGTTTATGTCCTTAAGATGGGTTCCTATTACCGCAACAAATTAGAGAAGGTTATCTAGTAAGATCCCCGACTACTATTTCTCCGGAAATCTACGTAGGATATTAGCTATCCGCGGAGAAGGGTCGTCGTCGATAATAGATAATAGCGGTAGACTAAAGGGTTCGGGTAACGGTAGACGGAGGGTCGGCTTAGCTAAGTTTTTCTACTTCTTCGGGTTCGGCTTAATTAGAGGGTCGCCTACTCTACCGCCTATGCGGCGTACGGCCTTAAGGATATTATAGTCCGGCACCTTTAGCGTAGGCTACTTAAAATTGCCGACTATAAAATTGCCGCTATCCTTATCGACTCTAGAGTAGACTTTCTCGCGGGGGAAGAACTCCTAGACCTTAGGGCCTGTAGCTAGTTCTCTATCGAGGTACCGAGTAAGCTACTCTATTTACTTATCGTTCTTAATATAGTAGATAGACTAAGGGTAGCGGTTAGCGTAGCGCTTAGGGTAAAGTGCCGCCTATTCTTTAACGACTAGCATCTAGCGTCGTAGGACCGTAGCTTTTATAGCGAAGGGTACGGCTAATTCTAAGAGCGAGGACATGCCGCGTAGTAACTAGCTATTCTCGACGACTACGTAAACTATTACTAGTTTTAGTATATCTAAGTAGTAGTTAGCCTACTTTATAAAGGCTATAGCATCGTACTTAGCATCTTTAGCCGTATACTTAGCGAAGAAATCGTCTTATAGGAGAACGTCGTAGCTCTATGTAAAGGCGAGGAAGTCGTTAGCGACCGGGTCGTAGAGTTCGCGGATACGTTCGTAGAGGATATCCGGGAGGTTATAATTACTCTCGATATGTCTTAGCTATTAAAGGTAGGTAACTACCGTAGCCCTCGAATAGGAAGCGACGAGGACGACTCCCGCGTCTCCTTCTACTACTAGCTCTATTAGGGCTAATACCCTCTTCATTAGATCCTATAAGTCGGCCCGTAAAAGGCATTTCCCCGTAATTACTAGGTTATCGTCGACGAGGTCGGTATACGCTTTATATAGCTCTATAAAGCCTTATCGCGTAACGTAGCGGAAGAATAGGTTTACGAGGAAGTCTATCGGGCCTTCGCTAGGGTAGTAGACCTAGGTAGACGTAGAGTCCTTAGCTAGCTTCTAGGCGTTAGGCTTAGAATTTACCTAGGTAGACGTAGAGTCTTTAGCTAGCTTCTAGGCGTTAGGCTTAGAATTTAGCGTCGGCTTCTTAGTCTCGCCGTTAGTAGACGTAGAGTTTTAGGCTAGCTTTCTAGCGTTAGGCTTCGCCTTCCGCTCCGCGAGGTTAAGTACTTTCTAGACGTCGCCGTTAGACGGATCTCTAGAATTAGCTCTAGCCTTCTATCTATCCTACGCTCTAGTTATAGTACTCTTCTTCCTCTTAGTAGGCTTAGGTATAGAGCTCGTAGTCTTCTTAGCGGCTTTACTAGGTACCGGCGTAGTCTTCTTAGCGGCTTTACTAGGTGCCGGGTTAATATTATCGGCGGCTACGCGTTTTAAGCCCGCGGTATCTACTAGTAAAGCGGCCCTTATCGTAGTACGATCGGAAGCTTTCTCTTTATCGGCGGCGGCTTTCGAGGTAGCCTTCTCGATAGCTTTAGTAGACTTAAGGTCGGCGGCCTCGCGCCTAGCCTTTCGTTCGGCGGCCTCGAGCTCGGCTTTTCGCTACTTTAACTTTTCGACGTAGTCGATTTCGCCGACGCGCTTCTCTATATCCTTACGTCTATCCTTATATAATTTCCGAGGCGGCGTCTTAGGCGCCTCGCCGCCCTCGGAAGTCGACGTCTAGGCGCGTACGTCGTAGTATTCCTTATTAATGTCGTAGAAGATAAGCCCTTCGGCTACCGGTATAAGAGACTATATTATATCGATAAAGAAGTAGCGCGGCCTAGGTAGAAATTAGCCTAGCTAGTTAATATAGTTCGCGATTATACGCTTTATATCCTATTTTATAACGCCGAACTCTATAATCTATATATTATTATCGAAGCTAAGTTTATAAGCTATCTAAATATAGGTCGATCGCTAACGCTATAGTAGGCGCTAGGGAAGTTCCGTAACCGCGACGTCGTAATTAGGAATATCCTTACCGACGCGTACTACGATAGACGTAAGGTCTTTTACGATCTCTCCGGATAGATCGGGTACCTTTATTAGAACTTAGAGACTATCCTAGAAAAGCTCGAGTAGACTTAAGGTTCCGGTAGGGTAGGAAATATAAACGGCGCCCTCTATTAGCTAGTATCGTAAGGCCGTATAGGCGATCGCTACCTCTCTATATAGTACGTCGCGGTATAGTATCGCCGATAACTTAGCGTAGGCGGCTATCCGACTATATCGTAGTACCTAGTATAGCGGCATATCGAGGGGATTTTCGAATCTATATAGGATAGAATAGTTAGAATCGAAAGGTCCGGCGTAGACCTCTTCGACGAGCTTTCGTCCCGCTAACTTCTATTCTATAGAGCGAGCGTCCGCGCCGTAGGAAGGATTTAGAGGACCGGTTAAGCTATCCTTTATCTATCGTAGCGGATATAGTTCTCCTATACTCTTTAGGATTACTTTAGGCTACTTACCCGGAGGGACGAAGGTTCTATTAGAGTATCTTACTAACCCGTATATAT
>LFZN01000508.1:0-13092 GCA_001578235.1 Pseudocercospora eumusae
CTATCTTTTAGACGATTTCTTTCCCTATTATCTTATCGATGTCCTCTTATTCTTAGGGGTCTATAATGTAGACCTTAACCGCTATCTTCTTCTCCTTTAGGCTAGCTACTTAGGCCTACGTGCCTTAGTTAGTTCTTAGGGCTAGGAGAGCCCCCTTCTATGCCTTTACCGTAGCCGTTCCTACTACCTTATCGACTATTATCCTTATGTCGTTCTTTAGTACTTTTAACCCTCTAAGGAGTTCTACTATTATTATCTTTAGTACTCTTTCCGGGACCTCCCTATCGGCCGCTATCGCCATCTCCTACGCCCTCTTATACGTGTCCTTCTACTCGCTTCCCTCGCCCGGGGGCCTCGCCGTCGTCGCCGTCGTCGTCGTCGCCATTGCGTGCGTTTGAGACCGTATATAAGATAAGGATTCTCGTCTTCTCTAATAACTACTAATTTTCTTTCTATTTCTTTTTAGATTACTAACTAGTTGTTAACATTAATTATTATACATTTTATTAAGAGACTAGTAAATTTCTCGATTTCCTCTAAGAGATTCCTAAGCTACTTAAGCTCCCTTACTACTTTATTAAGAGCTACATACTTAGCTTCGGTACTTAACTAAGTAACCTCTTTCTAAAGTTATAATCTCTAAATAACTAGTACTCTAGACATAAGTACTAAGAAACCTAAAATAGATCTAGCTATACCTAGGTTAGCCGTAAAGTCTATATTAGAGTAGATCTTTATATAGGCATTAAGATTAATCTCTAATTCTAACCGGGCGGTGTTCTTCTTAAAGGCTAGGCATTTATTAGGTATTCTAGTAATGTATTTCTAAATGTGCTTAGCTACATTAACATATTTAGGACTAGGGTTTAAAAGGAACCTAGTAAGGTAGTTTATAGATATAGCGATATTAGGCCTCGTTTAATTTAAAAGCTATTAGAGTCCTCTAGAAAGTTTATTAAAGAGCTTATAGTCTACTATAGTGCATTTACTATTAAATGTACTAAGTAGTTTATTAAGTAGATACTTAACTAACTTATACTTGTTAAGCCTATACTTCTTTAGCTTCTTAATAGCATAATGCCTTTAAGACACCTTTAGAGTAGTTTAATCTTCTCGGATATTAAGGCTAAGAAATAGGTTCGTTTTAATAATCTTAATAGTGTATCTTGCCTTTAGACTATTAATAAGTTTATTAATTTCTCTATTACTCTTCCTAAAGATCTAGAAATTATTAATATAGAGGAGAACTATAATTCCTTTTCCGATAAAGAGATAGTAGTTACTCTTTATAGCCTTTAGACTAAGGCTCCTAAGAGTATCTATAGTATTATAGTGCTATAGAGATACTACCTATTTCATCCCGTAGAGTCCCTTCTTAACTTCAACGTATAGGAACTTCTTAGGATCCTTCCTAATAAGGTATAAGCCCTCCGGGGCTAGTATAAAGTTTAGTTTATTAATCTTAGGTTTAAGAAATGTAGTCTAAATATCTACTTAGCATCTTTTTAACCTTAAAGCTACTACTAGTCTAAGGTAGAATCTACTTATTATAGCTCTTAGTATTAGTGCGAAAGTATGCTTATAGTTAATACCCTTTCTCTAGGTAAAGCCTTTTACTATGTATCTAGCCTTATACTTCTTAATTAAACTATTAGCGAGTCTCTTAATCTTCTAGACCTATCTTCCTCGCATTAGTTTCCTCCCTTTCGGGAGTTAATTAGCTCTAATCTAGATAAGGGTTTCTATTTTCTTAAGTGCTTTTAACTCATCGACACCAGCTTTCCTCTATAGTTAANTTATAGCTCTTAGTATTAGTGCGAAAGTATGCTTATAGTTAATACCCTTTCTCTAGGTAAAGCCTTTTACTATGTATCTAGCCTTATACTTCTTAATTAAACTATTAGCGAGTCTCTTAATCTTCTAGACCTATCTTCCTCGCATTAGTTTCCTCCCTTTCGGGAGTTAATTAGCTCTAATCTAGATAAGGGTTTCTATTTTCTTAAGTGCTTTTAACTTATCGATAACAGCTTTCCTCTATAGTTAAGCATCCTTACTATTTAAGGCTTTATTTAAAGTAACTAGCTTACCTTTACTAGGCTTTTTCTTTCTCTTAGGTATTCTCTTTATAGCACTAATTAGGAGTTCTTTCTCTAGGGCTATACTTATTATACGCGTAGAGAGGCCGTTATATAGAGACCGATAGTTATATCTTTTAACGCGTCTCCCTCTTAATAAAGTAGTAATAGGTATAGGTTTAGGTTCTAGTACCGGTTCGGGTTCCGGTTTAGGTACATCCGGTTTAGGTGTAGGACCTATAGGAACTAGGCTAAGCTCTATTATTACATTCTTTAACCTAATAGGTAGTAGAGAGTAGCCTCTTTTCCTCTTACTAGTTATTCCTTCTAGTTTAAAGGGTAGCATTAGTATGTCCTATTACTCCTCTTTAACCTCTTTAGTTACCTAGGTTAGCTTATTACTAGGCTACTTATTTACATTTTAAGATAGTTTAGTAGCTATCTACTCCCCTTAAGCGCGTTAGGAGTCTTCCTCTTATAGACTTTATAATAGAGTAAGCTACTAGCTAGGCTGCTCTTACTCCCCTTAAGGCTAATAGGGGCTATCCGTGTTTTAATCCTCTTATGTTAGAGGCTATTATAGTACTAAGCTTATCATTAGAATTCCTAATAGCCCTACTATCTAATCTTTAGTAAATAGTTAAGGGTTACTCGGGTCCCTAACATTAATTAGCGCATCTAGGATCTCCTCGAAAACTAGTTAGGTAACTCTTTTATAGGGGGTTAAATTCATGTAATCCTTCTATAGCTTCTCTATTTCTTTACTATAGGTCTAGTCTTTATAGAATAAGACATATAGTGTAAACCTAACTTTATGCTTATATTACTACGTTCTTAGATCTTATACTAGCCTCTAGAGGAGATAGTTAGTTAATAAATTGTTCTAAAACCTAATACTCTAGAAAATGTATGCCCTTAATGCAAACTTCCTTAACTTAACGAATTAATTAATATACTTATAAGCTTTATAACTAAGTCTCCTAACCTTTAATAGATTAATTTCTAATTCACCCTACTTTATCTATCTCTGGTACGTCTAGACCAAATGAGAGCTAATGTACAAGTGTATATGATTAATGTCTATCTATGAACGCTACCTCTATGTCTATCTACTA
This sequence comes from Pseudocercospora eumusae, assembly GCA_001578235.1. NCBI lineage: Eukaryota > Fungi > Ascomycota > Dothideomycetes > Mycosphaerellales > Mycosphaerellaceae > Pseudocercospora > Pseudocercospora eumusae. The sequence continues at coordinate 3,191 of LFZN01000508.1, forward strand.
GAGGCGGCGGTATACTCCTACCTCGTAGAGGCGGCGTATACCTACCGTAACAATACCCCCCCACGGACGGAGGAAGTACCGCCTACTATGCGGTACCGGAGTAGGATGTACTTAGGCGTAGTATAGATAGCTACTATAGGCTAGATAATGCTATAGCTATATATAGTACCGGTAGTAGGATATACTTAGGCGTAGTATAGATAGCTACTACGGACTAGATAATAGTATAATTATATCGTATATATATCTTAGTCGCTACTAGACATAGTCTAGTCTACCTTAACGAATTTCTTAGCTAGCTATACGCGGGTCTTAGTTATACGCTTACGCTTTTTAGTAGCCGACTCCGGCGGCGCGAAGCCGTCGCTATCTTCGTTATCCGAGATCGTAATAGGCGTGTTTAGTATAGTAGGTATGCTCTTAGTACCCTTAGCTTTACTCTTACGCGTACTCTTCCTTAGCGTAGGCTTAGGCTTTATTATAAAGATATTTAGTATATTAGCGATAGCCTCCGTCTTAGTAGCGGTTATCTTCTACGTAAGCTTAGCGAGTTACTATTATACTTCTACCGGTAGGTACTTACGATAGTCCTTCTATTATTCTACTATAAGACGGTTATAGCGACCGTAAATACCCGATAAGCCTATACCGCGTACGCGCTTCTAGGGATCGTCGTCCTCGGCGGTATATTCGTAGTCGATATCGGCTAGCGAGAAACGTACTTCTACGAGAGGTAGGCGTACGCTAATATCGCGCTTCTCGGCCGCGACGTACGTACCTCTACCGAACTATAGCTAGGCGTAGATTATATCGAGGAAGTACGTAAGGGCGGGTTACGGGTCGGACTCGTTAGCTTCGCGTATATTTTTAATAACATAATCCGGTATAGCGTTATAGTCGATAATAGTTAGCTAATCGTTACGGCTAGAGTTAAAGTTAGTATACGGTATTAGATATAGGTATATTATCTAAGGGTCCTTTACGACCTAGCGGACTACCTTACCGAGCCTACCGAAGGTACGAGTACTAACTATAGAGATAGTTATACCTTCGTATGTTACTACCTCGGATATACGCTAAGATTAATTATTATAATTATTTTCTAGTAGCGTCGTTGTTATGGTGTGAAGTCATTGTATTGTTGGATGATGTCTATCTACGAATAGAGGAAGAAGGTAGTGTACCCACGCACGTGCCTACCTGCTATAGCCTCCATAACAAAATCCCCGGGCCTACGAAAAGTCCGCGACCACGTGGACTAAGTCGTGTTCCTTCTCATAGACAAGTTATGCTCCTTCTCGATGCCCGATATCTCTTTATTTCCATTACAAAAGAAATTATCGATGCTAGCTATAGACGCAAGGTTATTCATCGTTGTCTATTATCCTTCCTCGTGCCGGTCATAGACGCAAGGTTATAGACGCAAGGTTGTAGACGCAAGGTTGTCTATTATCCTTCTCCTTTATAGACGCGAGGTTGCCGAGAGCGGTTAATGGAGCGGTTAATGCTACGGTTAATGCTACGCTGCGGTTAATAAAAAGAAATCATCGATGCTAGCTATAGACGCGAGGTTGTCCATTATCCTTCTCCGGCCGTTAAGCATAGACGTAAGGTTACCGAGAGCGGTTAATAGAGCGGTTAATAGAGCGGTTGGTGCTACGGTTAATAGTTAATGCCTTAATGCCTCGTCGTTATCGTGTTAGATGCTTTTACTAGCGTGTTTTCGTGAAGATAGCGGCAAACGACTTTTAAGGGAGGTACTAGTCGTGTGAGGGAGGTGCACGTTCGGTAAGGGAGGTGCTCGTTCGGTGAGGGAGGTATTCGATGAGGGAGGTGCTTAGTAGCTCGTAAGGGATTAGTGCCCTTAGTAGTTAGATTCGAGGGATCCGCGAAACCGGATGGTATGTCTGCGGACTAGTAGTAATGCCGAATAGTGCCCTTAGCGGTAGTTGATGCTAATAGTGGCGCTTATGTCTAGATGGTGCCCTTAGCGGTTGGATTCGAGGAGTCCGCGAGACCGGATAGGTAGAATATGTCTGCGAAGTAGTAGTAATGCCGGATAGTGCCCTTAGCGGTTGGATTCGAGGAGTTCGCGAGACCGGATAGGTAGAATATATCTGCGAAGTAGTAGCAATGCCGGATAGTGCCCTTAGCGGTAGTTCATACTAGAATGGTGCCCTTAGTAGTTGAATTCGAGGGATCCGCGAGACCGGAGGATATGTCTGCGGACTAGTGGCAATGCCGGATGGTGCCCTTGGCGGTAGTTGATGCTAGAATGGTGCCCTTGGCGGTTGAATTCGAGGGATCCGCGAGACCGGAGGGTATGTCTGCGAACTAGTGCCCTTGGCGGTAGTTATGCTCGGTGGGTAACTGCCCGGACTGCTCGCGAGCCTTAAGCGCCGTTGGGCTCGCGAGCAGCCTATAGACCTGTGGTTGGTGGTAGATCGTGGACTTGTTGTTCGCGGATTATCGGGTAGTACCCTCAATAGATTTGTATTGTTGGATCATGTCTAGGTCTATCTACGAATGGAGGAGAAGGTAGTGCACCCACGCACGTGCCTACCTGCTAGGCACATGCCTACTAGGTGTGGCCTCCATAACAAAATCCCCGGGCCCACGAAAAGTCCGCGACCACGTGGACTATAGACTCAAGTCATGCTCCCTCTCCTAGGGTTGTCCATTGTCCTTCTCGTGCATTGTCCTTCTCCTTCATAGACGCAAGGTTATCCATTGTCCGTCTTATACCGATAGACGCGAGGTTGCCGAGAGCGGTTAATAGAGCGGTTAATGGAGCGTAGAAAAAGAAATCATCGATGCTAGCTATAGACGCAACGCTGCGGTTGAAACTGCAGTTAATGCCTTAATGCCTTGTCGTTATCGTATTAGATGCTTTTACTAGCGTGTTTTCGTAAAGATAGCGGTAAACGACTTTTCTCGGAGGTACTAGTCGTGTAAGGGAGGTGCTCGGTAAGGGAAGTACTAAGGGTCGTACCCGCGAGGTTCCTTCCTTCAGCGAATAAGGGTGTAAACAAGGGCGGTTTAAGCGCCCTCGGCGGTGGATAGTAGTGGCTCGTATAGTACGGAATGTAGGGGTAAAGAGTCCGCAAGACGGAGGCCTTGTTCTTACGGATTAGTGGCGCTTATGTCTAGATAGTGCCCTTAGCGGTTAGATTCGAGGAGTCCGCGAGACCGGATAGGTAGAATATGTCTGCGAAGTAGTAGTAATGCCGGATAGTGCCCTTAGCGGTAGTTGATGCTAGAATGGTGCCCTTAGCAGAATGGTGCCCTTAGCAGAATGGTGCCCTTAGTAGAATGGTGCCCTTAGTAGTTGAATTCGAGGAGTCCGCGAGACCGGATAGGTAGAATATGTCTACGGAGTAGTAGCAATGCCGGATAGTGCCCTTAGCGGTAGTTATGCTCGGTAGGTAACTGCCCGGGCTGCTCGCGAGCCTTAAGCGCTTAGGCTCGCGAGTAGCCTATAGACCTATAGTTAGTAGTAGATCACGATCCGGTGGACTTATTGTTCGGATAGTGCCCTTAATAGACAGTTTCGAGGGGTTTGCGGATTAGTAGCGATGCTATATAGACCTAAGGTGTGCTCGACCGGAGAGTGCAGCTACCGAGGTAAACGAGCCGCGACTAGTTACTGCTCGTAAGCTTAAGGGTCCCTTCCCTCAGCTAAGGGTCCCTTCCCTTAGTAAATGAGGGCGTAAACAAAGGCGATTAAGTACCGCGGCGGCGAGATAGGTAGCGGGTTTCGTAGGCCTATGGTTAATTACTAAGTAGCTATGTATAGTGCGGAAAGGTAATAGAAATCCGTGAACCGGAGGACTTGTTATTCGCGGATTAGAAATAGTAGCAATACCGGAATAGTACCTTTGGCTGAATAGTAGCGATGCCGGAATAGTGCCTTTAGCAGAATAGTAGCGATGCCGGAATAGTGCCTTTAGTAGAATAGTAGCAATGCCGAAATAGTCCGTATGTCGACGGTTAGTGCCTTTAGCTAGTTAACGTAGCAAAGCTACTATTTTGTTATGGTGTGAAGTCATTGTATTGTTGGATCATGTCTAGGTCTATCTACGAATGGAGGAGAAGGTAGTACACCCACGCACGTGCCTACCTGCTAGGCACGTGCCTGCCAGGTGTAGCCTATTAGATCATGTTACCTCAGTTATTAGACTTATTCGCGCAAGGCATGTGATCTCGTAGGCATATAATCTCGGCTTTAACTTTCGGCAACTATCGAGCTAATTAGAAAGTATAGGGTAGAAAGCGAGCCTTAGCGAAGCGTCTAAGGGCAATTAGGGCGCGGTTTAGCGTTAACGTTTATTAGGTTACTATACTAGTAATTTTTATCGCGTCGCGCTACATTTATTATAACTCGTATAATGCCTATAGTAGGCTAAATCGAAAGCGCCGAAGAAGACGAACATTTTAATCTATATATTACTACTACCGCTAGCCGATTTATATACGAACTATACCGCTAAACGTAAAAGCTATTTTCGAGTAACGGTTTTTAGGTTATAGCCGATGCGACGACGACGATATATCTACGTACCTACTATCTATACCTATACTATCGCCGAGAGTTCGTTCGTAGTATACTAGAAAAGAGGCGCGCGGTAGATTAGTATATATATATCGTCCGTAGGGCGCGTAGTAGACGTCGCGTCTTAGTACTAGATTATAGCTAGAAATACTCTATACTTAACTATAACGAGCGTCTATATCTCGTAACTTTCGATAACTTTCGAGATCGTCTATAGGGCGCGTAGTAGACGTCGCGCCTTAGTACTAGATTACGCGTCTTAGTACTAGCTTATAGCTAGAAATACTCTATACCTAGCTATAACGAGCGTCTACATCTCGCAACTTTCGATAACTTTCGATAACTTTCGATAACTTTCGAGCTAATAAGAACGCGTAGTTTAGTTATTATAATATCCTAAAGTACTCTACTATATCGATATACTACTTCTACGTCGAGTACCTCCTATATCTACGGTTCTCGGCAACTTTCGATAACTCTCGATAACTTTCGACAACTTTCGAGCTAATAGGAGCGCTTAGTCGCAATAGTAGGCGGCTCGGCGAGACCGGATCGGAGGATAGATAGGCGTAAGAGGAGTTCTAAGAAAACCCGTAAGGCGCTAGCCACTTAAGATAATAGAGTACTAGATCTACGCGAGGGATACGTACTAGATATAAGGTAGTATTTATTCGCGAGGATCTAGGCTATTAAGAAGGATTATCTATTATCGAAGCTACGTTACGCTATTAAAGAAGCTAGGTTAGCACATAATATATGCTATTAGCGGGACGTAATAGAGGTATGTTTATATAACATATATAAGCGCCGTCTATACTATAAGTAGATACGGGTATTACGTCGGTTAATCTTTAGACGTAGTAATAGTCTCTTAATCGCACGTACCGGGTTTAGTAAGAGTACTATCTTCCATGCCTATAGTATACTTACTAGGCGTATTATACTATAGATTATACTATTAACTAAATTAGGTAATAAGCAACTCGAGGATATCCGTCGAATCGGCAACCTTACGCATCTAGTCTTAATTAGTAGTAGTATAAAGGAGTAGGACCGAGAGATGTATACTAAGATCGCTCGCGGCGAGTATACTTATGTACTCCTTAGTCTAGAGTAGGCGGTAGGCGATAACTTTAAAAGGATACTTAAAGATCCTATCTTTATATCGTAAATCGGCCTAGTTACTATTAACGAGTACTATACTATTCGATAGTAAAAAGATTTCCGGCCTATGTTTAGCATAATAGGATAATTACGATTCATGTTGCCGCGGCATGTATGTTAGTTCGCTTACTCTACAACCTTAGACGAAGAGACCGAGAAGGAGGTCCTCGACAACGTAGGCTTCCGGACTATTAGACGATCTACATACTAGATAGAGGTTATCCGGACATCTATTAATCGCGCGGATGTAGCTATCTATATTCGTTAGATCCCTAAGGGCTAGGCGAACAAATAGGATTCGTTAGGGTTTCTACTAAAACATGTAGTTATAGATAGTAAGGTAACCCTAGAGAAGATCTAGAAGTCTATTATGTTCATCGATAGTATCGGTAGTAGCGATTCGGCCGCTAAGTTCATATCGGACGCACTAGTACGTATAACGAAGGACACGCTAGATATATACGATCGATATATATACGATAGATATCTACTAAGATAAGGGCATAAGTAATAACATAGTTATTATGTAGCTAATATTATCTAAACGTTTTCGTCGGCTACTCCGGAGTAGGATAAGAACTTCCGGTATAATAAGTTTAAGAAGGAGTGCTCTAATATCCGCATTATTTTCGCGACTACGTCTTTAGGAATAGGTATAAATATCCCGGACGTCGAGCTCGTTATATACTAGAACTTCCCTCTAGGTATAGATGTAGGTAACATCTAGTAAAGACTCGGTCGCGGAGGCTAGGGTCTAGGGAGGCGGAGTATTAGAATAATCTACTTACCGTAGTAGGCATTCGATTATAACGGTATTAATATATCGAAGGGGTAGAAAAAGGCGCTCCTCGCGAGCCTAAAACTAAGGAAGGAGTAGGCTAAGAAGAATAGTAAAGGTAACCGCAATTAGTTACTATCTAAGCGTAAGAAGGCTCGTACTAAGGTATAGGAGATATAGTAGCTCTCGTAGGCTAGCCCGTAGGATACGTCCGTATAATTAGGTAACGATAGTGCGAATAAGATGCCTATATATAACGATAGTAGATAGCCGTAGAGTGCCGATAACTTGGAAAAGCGGTAGAAGGTGCCTTAAGTATAGAAAGACATTATTAATAGCTCGTACTATAGGCGTAGATTCTTATTATTCTTAGGGGAGGGTAAACTTCTAGCTAGAGCATACAAAGTCGTCGTACCGCCGGACTAGCTATGCTATAATGCATATAATCCGGAAGCGTTTCTAGAGGAGACATTTATACTACTACCGGTGCCGGTTATACCGTCCGCACTAAAGAAGGGAACCCGCTAGGATATCGCCCTATAGATGCTCGATACTTAGTATATTAGCGTAGTAAAGGCTACTAGGCCTAGACGGAGGTTTCTACTGCCGGCGGACGCCTTTATAAAGGCACCTTTAAGGTAGCGTATTACGGCTCTATACGATAAGTTAGACTATAATATACTCGACGTACTAATCGATAAGGAAGTTACATTTCGGATACTACACATTATCGAGTAGAAGTACTAGACCTAGTATAGTACCGAGCTAGTATCGTTTATTTAGTTTAGCGCTACATAGATTAATACGGAGCATAAGCGCCGTAAGGATAATATTAAGGCGAAAGCCGTAGCGATAATTGCCGCTAAGAAGGCTAAGCGATTAGTAGATAAGTCTACCTCCGTAGCGACCGATAAGATGTAGATATAGACTACATCTATCGCGACGTAGGTAACTAGCGATAAGCATACTAATCTTATTCGCATTTCGGATAGGCGTAATAACGAAGTAGCGAGAGATCTCGCTTAACGATAACTCTAGGCGGCTCGCGATAGACTACGGACTATTAAGGCATTAGAGTCTCGTCGCCGCGTAATCTATAACCCATTACTAGGGCCATTAACTACCCGGGTGCTATAGATATAGCGTATTAATACGCCATTACTAATGCCTAGCCTAAATCTACGTCTAATAATGTCGCTATTTACATTACCGGCGCGATAAAGTATAGTCGATGTACTAGATAGGGCGCGGCAGCTATACTCGGATATCGATTAGTTCATATCTACTAGGCCGTAGAGTAATCCATTTTCACCTAGTAGGTCGGACGTAGATATATAGTATATAGTATAGGCACTAGATTCTTAGATGCCGGAGACGTAGCTAGACATAGTGCCGGAGACGTAGTTAGACATTATGCCGGAGACGTAGTTAGACATTATGCCGGAGACGCAGTTAGACATACCTAGTTCGCTACCGATTCTAGTATATACGCAACGTACTAAGGGAGTATAAGGGACTTAGCGAGGTACATTAACTCTAGAAGTATCGACTTAGCGTAATCGGAAGAGGCGTAGCGATGAGTCGATACTATAGAATATACTATCGAAGTAAACTAAGTTAAACCGTATAGTGCTCGTAGAGCTCGATCTAAATGCTACGGTCGATACGAACGTAGCGTCTAGCCCTTAGTTATATACTAGGTACGGTCGTATAGTAAAATCTACGCTAAGAGGACGCGTAAGAGGTAGTCTCGACGTAGTACCGTAACATAAATGTCGTCGATTCTAACTTTCGACAACTTTCGAGCGCTTACTTCGTCGTTATTATATACGCGTATATACGTATGCGTATCTCTTATCGGTATAATATCGTCGATTCTAACTTTCGACAACTTTCGAGCGCTTACTTCGTCGTTATTATGTACGCGTATATACGTATACGTATCTCTCGTCGGTATAATATCGTCGATTCTAACTTTCGACAACTTTCGAGCTAATAGAAGGTCGTATGTCGAGCTATACGGCTATAACATATCGCGAATGTAGGTACGAGTATCGGTTTTCTACCTAAACTACTATAGTAGATACTTAATGTCGGTCCCCTACTAACTTTCGGTAACTTTCGGTAACTTTCGAGCTAATGCGAGGCCGTATATAAAGTTATGCGACGTATAGTATACGCGCGTAGGTGTTCCCGCGGTATACTTAGTAGAGATGTCTCTTATCGACGTTTAGACTCTACTTACCCGAGTTTAGCGCCAATCTATTAGGACGTTCGCTCGTACCTTAGGATCGGTCTAGCTATTCTTAGGCTACTCGTAGGGCATACGTTTCGAGTTTATAACGGTATAGCTAAAAAGTAGGTCCTTACTATTATCGAAGTTTACTTAATTAGGGTCTATATAAACTTTCGACAACTTTCGACAACTCTCGGGCTAATTAGAGTATCTAGATCTATGACCGAGCTCTTACCTTACCTATAGAGTGGAACTAGTTTCCCTTAGTCGCCCCGTTCTATTAGTTTATAGCCTAAAAGTAGCGCTTACTCTATAAGGATAATAGAGCTTACTTAGGCCGTACTTCTTACGGGAGTATATTACTTTATCTAGTCTTCTCTCTCTCTTTTTTCTTTCCCTATGTACATACCCTCTCGCCCTCGTCTATAACATTACCCTATATATAAGAACTACGTTACCGGTATAGGAAGTAATAAAGATAGCTACTCCGTTCTCTATGTAGTTAGTATATCGACAATAGCGGTCCGCGCTCTAGTATTATATACTAATAGTTACTTCTAGGGACCTAACTATACGCGGTTAGATATACGTCGCCGTATAATATATCTAGCTCCGGTCTATAGTATTAATCTAGCTAACCCTACGAAGAACTCTAACCGACTAGCGCCGGCCGCTCGTCTTATATAAATATGTACTATCCTAACCCGTTTAAAGTAAGTAGGCTAACCTATATATAGCATTTAGTAGTAGCGATAGCACGTAAGCCGCCGCCGCGCTCGTCTATATGTATTCCGACCGGTACCGACAGTAGTATTTACAATATGCTTACCATCCGCGACATAGTATCTAACGGCAATAGTAGTAGCAATAGTAGTAATAGTAGTAATAGTAGTAATAGTAGTAGTAAGTAGTAGTAGTAGTAGTAGTCGCCGCCGTAGTAGCACTATAAGTCTACCGTCCGACTCCTACTCGTCGAATAGTACGCTAATCATATTCGATATAGCGCGTAATAGTAGTAGTAAGAGTAGTAGTAGTAGACTATTCTATAAGTCCTTCGTCTAACCGATCTCGCGTATATACATCGTTAACTATATATAGCTACGACGATAACGACGACTAGAATCCGCTCCCTCTACCCGATACGTAAGTCTACCGACTATTATCGGTAGTAT
>LFZN01000509.1:855-12133 GCA_001578235.1 Pseudocercospora eumusae
TTCGGTACTCCTATATAAGTTTAGGTAACTTCTCGTTACGAATCTACTATCTCTACTATAGCTAGCTCGCTATACCTTCGAGGAATTATATAGCGTAGGTAATCTTAGACCGATCTAACTTATATGTATATAGCGCCTAGAGAAATGTAATCTCGCACGCTATTACCTACTCCCGATATTCCTTTAGGCTCTTACCCTTATATATCGGAGGGTCCTTAATAGTTCTCTTAGGTACTAGGCTATAATTAGTAGTAGAGGCTATACGTTTATAAGATTCTACCTAAGGTCCGCCTACTCTCTCTAGTAAGGCGGTAGTACGAGACGCCGCCGTAGGCGCGCCTCGAAATATCTAGGAGCTAGAGGAGGTATCCGTATTACCGATTTCCTTAGCGAGCTTATTATTATCTCTTTCGAGACTAGTAAGCTTCTTCTTTAGAAGGGAACGCTATTAGGCTTTCGCCTCCGTATACCTTACGGCTAGCTCCTCTTCGTTATCTTCCTCCTCGCTATCCCCCTACGCTACCTCTAAGACGTTACGGACGAAGTCGTCTTCTTCGACTTCTTATACCCGTAGTTTACCTACTAAGAGGCCCCTATATATAGTAGCGTCCTACGGTTTATCGTTACGAAGTTAGCCCGTAAGCGAATCTTTATTACTACTTAGCTAGTCCTCTACTAAAGGAGCCTACCCCTAGCTAGCCCTATCGCCTATAGATAGTATATTATTATTACTTAGCTACTAAGTACCTATACGAGTAGTTCTACTACTTTTTAGAGGTATATTAGACCGCTACCCTTAGTAGAAAGGTTCGAAGATTATTATATAAGGATATCGTTAAAAGTAAGGGTATATAATACGAGTATTAGGTTTATATAACGATATAATAGCCTCTATTTCGTATATTAGAATAATCTTAGAGATTCTAAAAGAGCGAGAGCCCGCGGGCCTTCTATATCCCTATACTTCGAGGACCGCCGTCTATCCGCCTATACGGCTTATCGCGATCCTTATCGGAACGGGCGATCGCTATTAGTACGAGCGCTCTCGGCTTATCGCGATCCCTATCGTACCGCCGTCTATCCGCCGTCTATCTACGTAGTATGCGCTCGGCTCGTCGCGACCCCTATCGCGATAGGCCGCCCCTATTAGCCCGTAAGCGAACTAATGCTAGGATTCTTACAAATAAGCCGAAAAGAAGCTTACGGTACGAGGGTAGTAGAAAAGAAGATATTACGCGCGAAGTAAAGAGTTTTTAAGGGTAGAAGGGTGTTTTAAAGTTTAAAAATACCGCCTACGGATAGAGGGCGGGAGTACTAGCTAACCTAGTAACTACTTAGTTAAAATAAATAAGCTACGCGTCGTAACTAAAAACGATTACTATACGCGCTCCGTATACGCTTAAGCGAAAGGAAAAGAGTTAAGGTAAGAGTAGAGCTAGAAGAAGGCGAATAGACTACGCGCATTATACTTATAAAACGAGTAAAGTCGCGTAGATAGCCCGAGCGCCTCCCTATAAAGACTTAGCGGCTCGGTATCGGTTAAGGCTAGCGGGATAGCCCGAAAGCCTAACCTTAGGTACTACCTAGTTATACCGTAGGCGGTACGCCTACGAATATAAGAGTAACGTTATAGTACTAACTTAGCCTCGCGAATGCGATACGCTTACTAGGTAATTTAGGCTACTAAGGATATTAGCCTAGAGAGGAGGCGTATATAAGAATCCTAGTATTAGTTCGCCTACGGGCTAATAGAGGTAGCCTATCGCGATAGGGATCGTAATAAGCCGAGCGTATACTACGTAGATAGACGGCGGATAGACGGCGGTACGATAGGGATCGCGATAAGCCGAGAGCGTTCGTACTAATAGCGATCGCCCGTTCCGATAGGGATCGCGATAAGCCGTATAGGCGGATAGACGGTAGTCCTCGAAGCGTAGGGGTATAGAAGGCCCCGGTCTCTTACTCTTTTAGAATCTCTAAGATTATTCTAATATACGAAATAGAGGCTATTACATCGTTATATAAACCTAATACTCGTTCTATATACCCTTACTTCTAACGATATCCTTATAGGTAGGGGCATACTACCTACTTGGTACTTGAGTAGTCTACTCGATACCTTAGATAGTCATATAATTAACCCTACATTAGATCTACTTTTGTTCCTTGCCTAGCAACTAGTAGCTTTGGGGCTCTTGTTTGGAAGAACGAGAAACACCCGTCTAAGACGAACGAGAGTCCTCCTACCCATCCACCCGAGTCCACCCTTCCACCCGACTTCCACCCTTCCACCCGATTTCCACCCTCCTACCCGGCTTCCACCCTTCCACCCGACTTCCACCCTTCCACCCGATTTCCACCCGAGTCCCACCCAACCACCCGGGTACCCGGGCACCAAAGAAACCAGCTTGCATACTATACACAGGTCCTCTAGAATCTACAACGCATGACACTCCATGCATATACACACACAACGCGCAACGCACGAGCACGTCTGCAACGCGTAGCCGCATACAACGCCACTCCGTACATATACACATACAACGCTACCCCGTGCATACACACACCTTATATGCCTTACGCCGCTTAGTATGCGGCGAACTTCTGACCAGGTGTTGTCACGGCTGGGGCAGGGGCACACCACCCACTCAGTACTTCAGCAGTCTACTCGATAGCTTAGATAGTCATACAATCAAATCTACTTCTGCTCCTTGCCTATATATCTGCGAAGACTCGCGTAGGTCAATCAATGCCCGCGTCTTACTCTCTTCTCTTATTTAGCAGCTCGGAATTTTGTCTCTTCATCTCCTGCCTCTCTCGGTCCAACTTCTTTCTTATGCCGCTACTAGTTCGCGAAGAGGATTGCATTCTGTATCATCGTTGAGTAGTCATCGTTAAGAATTTGACGCTCGTAGTACTTAGAATCTGGCAATGATGTGGCAGTTGTACGTGAGATTTGGAAGCATGGTTGTAGAGCTTTCAAAGAGAGTAACTATTGCGTAAGTCTCCCTTTGTGTCGAGGACAAGACGGTCGTTACAGGGCTGCTTTATTCAAATGCTAGCGCAGACCGCTTTGTCTGTGCTACTTTCCTCTGAGATCTGACGCGTTCAGGGGTACTACTACACGTCCTGTAGCGATTGAAGACCGGGAGTCTTAATGGATCCAGAGCCAAACTTTTGTAGGCTACAGCAGTCTCCCGGATATGCTGCCCTATTGTGAATCAATACTGTCCAGATCTTGGGGAGGAGCCCGTTGCTCCTATGAAATTTTATGCCAGCGTCCGGCAACGAGACAACAGTAACAGGCATAGGCGACAAGCGGATGAGGCGAATGCATGTACCCGATCTTTGTGCTGCCAGTACTTGGAAGAAGATAATCGCGGCTTCATGACCGCATGCTATGTGCGCGACATCTGCGAATAACAGCCCTACTGACCTGGTGCCTTGCGTTTGCCACGTTACATGGCTTCAGATGCTTTGGATGCCCCATCAAGTCCGCTACGTATGAATAGATGTGAAGCCGCGGATAGGGTTAGGATCCAGCATTCGGCACAAGAGGTATTCATTACTGTCTTCTGCATGACTAGTCCCCTAGGCCAGCCCGGAACTGAAAGAACCGTACTTTCACTGCGTCACAGGCTTCTGGATCTGGAGGCACTATGTTGACGTAGCTTGTTCCCGGACGTCAAGGCTTGAACACAGCAGTGCCATCGGGACTTTTTACAGCGAGCTGTCGTGTTGCGAATCTTGATCTCCGTAGGACAAGCTCAACTCCAATACATCTAGCAGCCCATATGTCGACAGGTTTTCCATACGTAGCCGGTAGTATCTGCTACTGTTCGGGACCCGGGTGCCAGGAAGCCGATGGTCCCTCTTGCGCCAGGCTAACAGCGCGATCCCTCGTCTGGACACTGCTAGATTGAAGCAGTATCCACAAGTACGAGGCATAGAGGACCTATAGACCGTACGCAAATGATCTTCGTCTTGATATCTGCATGCACTCTGCCGATGGCGTGAAGATATCGGATTGCTAAGATCAACTGGGTGAATAAAATTTGTCGTTCCGAGTCAACGTAGTTTTCTTGTTCAACTACATCCCCAAGGTTGTATTCGCAATAAGCGAACATCTCACCAGCGCACGAGACTCGTTCCGAAAACCGTTGTATGTGGAATGAGGAACTTTCCGAATTGGAATGCCGGAAGTTCATTTGTAGTCGATTCTTCTATGAGAACTTCATTCTGGAACTTGGCATAGTCGTACTCGTTTTCTTGTTTATGCCTAGCGACCGCCAATATCCCAGACTCCCTGTGGAGAGCAGATGCCATAATACTCGATCGAGGACCCGCGACCGGCTTCGCTCAAGATCCTCCAGTCACCAACAAAGCGATCATTCGGGGTAGGCGTAGCGGAGGCGCTGTTTACAAAAGGATTTTCACCAGGTAGATTGCGGATGTACTTCCCATTTTCCTGCTGCATGTCGGACATGGTCACATGGCTGAGCTGTTGGTCCGATGAACATAGATCATCCAGTATTGAAGGTTTCCCATTTCAATGTTATGCTTCCAGCTAGCCAGAGGAAGGACAGAACTGTTTGATCGGTCAGCCCGCCAACTAGGTTTGAGGTACTCCTAACATATTTTGCGGGTACTGTGCAGTGTGCCCGTGTCGCATTTCGGCAAAGGTCTTTATGCAATGCCCTTCGTCCCTGGAGATTCGTGCCACGCGTAAAGTTGATTGCGACATGGCGACGATGTATGCCAGCTCGACGCCCTCTTTCCTTAGAGCATACTGGGATGTCTGGTGGATCTCTCTTGGGTTCTACATCGGTGAAGAATGGCTGATATCCAGATGCGTTGCCGAAACGAGGCATTTGAGGCTGGTGTCTATATAACTGAAATTCCTACGAAACCATGCCAGAACTCGTCTGTCGATTCCGATTCCACGTAGCAAGTGCTATCTGATGCCGCCGCAGTGATGCGGTGACTATGTCGTCGGAATCGATTCTTCCATCATGGTATGCGCCATGTTCTCAGATCACTGCATCCCTCAAGAGCCGCCTGCCTTCCTTTGATCCGTGATTAGCATTCCAGCATAGCATCACAACAAGCTCGCAAAAGGAGTCATGCTCTCAAGCTTCCATCCTTCCCAACCCACCAACCACCTCGCTCTTGCTTCTCCACTGCAGCGTCGCAGTCTCCGGCCACCTCGCTCTTGTCTTGCTTGTCGTGGATATACCTTTGGCCCTCATGATCTGACAGAGCCATTGACTGTCGAAGATCGCGTGACGGCGGGTGAGCGGCGTGGCAGGGCCACAGCAAGAATGGCGTGCCGTGTCTGGCTATGACGATGGAGGGGGGAGTTGGAATCATGCGATAGCGGGCATCGGCGCTCTGTCGCATGTCTGTTGATGATGGTGTTCGAGATTGCACAGACAGGCGAGAGTTGTTGTTGGCGGACTGCAAGTGGAAGGCTTGGCGAGCTTGAATCTGGAGCTGTTTGGCAAGGAAAGTACATATATGCTTTTTGTAGTATTATTGTGTTCATTTCTATGAAGTCGTTACGCCTGTTTGAACTCCAAAGTAGTTCTACGACCTTGAAAACATCCCGACTCTCGCTTTAGGCGAGCATGCCAACATTCGCCTCAGATATGAAACTAAAGCGCATCACAACCATCATCCCCATCACCATTCTCAGAAGCCGTCGGAGTCGGCAACTGATGAAGTTTCGGAGCCTGAGCAGACAAATTCGGATACCAATTCCCATCATCCTCCTTCCCCTTCCCCTTCCACGGAGTCACTTCCTTCTTCCCTACCGCCTCCCTCAGAACCCGTACCTCCTCATCCTGACGTAAGAGAGCAAGATACATTTCCCGATTCTCTTGAGCTGACTTCTCTTCTTTGGCGAGGAGGATTTGGTTTTCGGCTTTGAGCTTCTGGAGTTCGGATGTCAGGAGGAACTTGTTGGATGAAGTTGATGGTGCTGATTTGAGTTTTGCATTTTGGCGTTCGAGAAGACTGATTTGGTCCGTGAGGATGGAGATACGAGCGTTTTGCGCTTTGAGAGATGCATTCTCACGAGCAAGGTCTGTAAGTTGGTTGTTGGAATCTATGCTCTTGGTCGTAAGTGTTGAGTTTCGTGTTGCAAGTGCGGTCTTCTCTCCTTCGAGGGTAGCTTTCTGTTCTTCAAGTGCGAGCTTTTCTCCTTCGAGAGCTGCGATGCGGGCGTTGAGATCATCAACGCGACGGGAGTTGCTGGTATCTGGATTGCCGCCAGTTCTTCGAATTGCCTTAACACGAGAAGCTTGGGACGTGACAAGAGCCTTGATGAGAGATGTTTCACCCATGCTGTGACGAAGAGGAACAATTGGACGTGGCAATGTTTCGAGTGCCGTATTAACATCTCCAGGCATACGAATATCCCCATCCCAATCCTCGTTCTCGAACCAGCGCTCACTCCAGCGTGCCCAAACACACTCCCAAGGCGTCTTCATCACGCCGCCGCCACGGGACTCAGTCAGTGCAGGGTTTCTTTGACTGATACGAGTTCTGAGTACTGAGACGGTGCGCTTGGCGGCGTTGGCGTAAGCTGCTACGTCGGTAATAGGCGCACCGAGGAGTTTAAGCAAGTCGGCTAGTAGCTTAGGAGTAGGTAGATTGTGATACGAGATTTGATGCTGCGAGCAGAATTTGTAGAGAATACGAAGGGATTCCGCAGACCATGAGATACGGCCGGTACTATTGATGAGCTGGTCCAGGGTAAGGTTTTCGAATACCGGCTTTGCCTCAATCCAGGTTTGCTGTTCCTCACTGTTCAAGTCGAACCACGAGCCATCGCTGGTCTCGGAGGCAGAGCTGAAACTAGAGTGGGAACGGGAGCTGGAGCTGGAGCTGGCATTGACAGCCATGGTCGTTGAAGTAGTTGAAGAACTTCCTCGAGAAGTGACTGTCTGTTGCTGGATGAGAGAAGGGCGATTCGTAGGGGAGAGAGATTCTTATAGACGAATGTACCTACCTGCTCTCCCTCTTGGGAGGTCAGCAGCATGACTCTGCAAAGAAGTCGACTTGCCAAATGTAGAAAGTCAGTCTAATCAAGTCGGACTTGGTGCAAACGAGCGAAGTCGGCTTCGCGAAAACGAGCACAGTACGTATTCAGGCAGTATACGGAATACTCTTCAATTCATCAAGTTGAAATCGCCAGGAGTTCATATGAGATGACAGTTTGTCGTGGTTCTTGATGTTGGTGGATGACGGTTTGAGGGACGGAACTGCCCATATCGGAATTCAAGTCCGATTCGTTTCCACGGCTTCAGCTGTACTCGCCGCTGTTAATCGCACAATGCATCTCGGTGTACATCATTAGCAAATCCTCTTCTCGACTCTCACATTGTACTGTACATATCAAACCACACCACCATCACTCCATTGCCATCGCTGTTTGTCTAGACGCCCTTTCGACCTCTGCGCAATGTAGAGCCCACCACCAGTTCTTTCTTCTCCAATAGCTTGAAGTGCACCACTCTCGTCTTTGTAATATGTGCTTGTAGGCGGCTCCGCGTGCCTACAATGAGCGAGCGAAGCTTTCGCCTTACGACGTCGCTATGTCGCCATACCGTCGTAGTATCGCAATTTTCCGTCGCCGTCGCCGCTATGCCGTCGCAGTCGTTGTAGGACCGTCGGAGTCGTCGCAATTCGCAGGCAGTTGTTCGGAGAGAACGAAAAGCTTTACTGTAAATCCGGGGTCGGCTTGGCGTCACGTGTGGCCGGCTCCCTCTAAATCTGGAGAGCATAAATAACATCATCATGCTCCCTCCAAATCTGGGGAGCATAACGAGCTTTTATACTCGTGGCCTTGCGCTGGACCAACATTTGGCGTTGACGATGTCTTCCCTTGAAACTTTCCGTGCGTGCTATGATTCCTTCCGAAGGTTGGTGCCCAAGAATTCCTCTAACTCGGCATTCTGATTTACTTCAAGGAGAGGTCCTACAAGCGTTTTCAACATACCATGCACGGTCCGTCCATCTACGCAGCGTGAGCCATCTGTCGCCGGTGCTAAGCCCGAGAAGATCTACAGCAGTCTGCCTTCGACTGGTGCGTATATCGAAAGCAACCACCTCTGGCTGCACTCGATGCCATTCCGTCTAGGCTTCCGTGCCACTACCTTCCATCCTGGAGGTCCTATTATCGATCTCCGCGCGAAGGCAATTGTGATCTAGGACCAACTTTGATGTATGTAAGTTCAGCGAGCTTTCCGCATGACAATATGTATCCCCATCTGCTGCATGCCGTTAGACGACGCAGTTCGGCGAGCGAGATATGAGCTTCTGCTTCTTATGCGTATCGCCACGATAGTCCCATTACTTGCCGGCGGAGCCCTCTTCTCCACGAAATTCGAATCATGACATGTTGAAGTCTCTGTCGTCTTGCGTTCGGGAGAAGATCTTCGCACCAAGCTCTTACAAAGTTGTTCGCAGTTTTCTTGAGCATCTCCCATTCACTATTGCCACATGGCTCGAAATCTTGACTTATGCCCTTGCGTTGCTTTAATCTCGTTCCCGCGGTCCTTGATCTCTAGGACTCCTCCTGCTTTGCCGACAACTTGATTGACAGACCCAGCTGTTTGCCATTCACCCCTCCTTCCTAGGACCGAGAGTGGTGTCGGCTTTGGATATGCTCAGTCCTGCAAGTCAAGTAGACAATAGGCTTTCGATGTGCAGCGCCTAGGAGAAGTATGATAGATTGCAACCTCTACGCCTCCTGGATAGAGGCAAGTAGAAGTCAGCCAAAGTTAGGAACAGATTGTGCCTTCCTGCTCTTGCCTGTTGCAAGCGCACGCTTTCATTACCGTGTCAGGCGAACAACTCCACGACACATCTCCAAATACAAACACTGCGTGGCATGCCAGGTTTGGGCCCTACTCTCCACGAGCGCCGACATGACATGGGTGACAATGTTCCATCCTGCCTAATTCATACGACCAGCGGCGATGTGATGGCAGCCAGAAGTCGCGCGACAATCTCCGACCTAGTCGCCCCAACAGCAGGAGACAACGACGCAGCAACTGCCAAAGCCGCCGACATCCAGCGTGCCCGTAAGTATGGATGGACAGAGACAGTGGTTTCCGACTGTAGCGCTCGACGGCAACTGGCTCGGATAGAGTGCCGTGTGTGAGCGACTAAGAGACTGCTGGAGGCGTCGTACCAGCAGTTCTAGAACTGGAGAAGATTGTCTTCGGCCGGTCTCACACCCAATGCCAAGCTGGCGAACGATTTAGTGTAGCAATCTAGTCCAGTCAGCCTCCGACGGACCTGTACGTCTAGTGAGCGTCCAATATTACTTCCTCGCAGTCTTACCGACACCTTGAACACTGCTTCCGTGTGGTCTAATTTCGGCTTGGATATCTGGTAGTGCTGATTTGGCGGCACAAGATTAGCAGATCTGCATGTTGGCCAGATATCGATTTGGAGATTCTCTCGCCATGGGGGGTGGCAAAGCGTTGCAGGAAGGTACTGCGGGAGTTATATGGTTAGAAGTGTAATCGCCCAGCTCTGGCACAGGTGTCTGGACTGCGATCAGTCTTACAAACTTTGTCAACGCCTCGTGCAGACCATTCCATCTTTTGAACTTGGCGTTACATGTAGTAACATGAAGCTCTGCGATCGATCTTCTTCTCGACGGCGCCTGGATGCTTTTTTCCTTCCTCGTTCTGACATTGAGACCTGTCTGATCTTCCGAAGGCAGACTCAAAAGGCCGAAGCCAATCCATGAGGGAAGGGCGGAAGCCAAAGACGTGCTTGGTAAAACTACAACTCCACGGCGCATGTAGCGGTCGACGGAAAGGAAAGAAAGGAGAGAAAACCGAGATCAGTTCTACAAAGGCATGACACCTCCACAAGGAAATTGGCGGATCCAAGGGAAGAGAGAAGCAAAGTCATAAAGCCAACAGCCCACCATTCATTGCCGTGCTCGCAAGCAACACCAGACGAAGAAAGAAAGCACCAAAGGGCGATGTCAGTGGCCCACTACGCATCATAAGCCAGAACACGACGTCCTCGAGTTGTATAGTGCGAGCCATAGGGAGGCGTTTCCCGGTCCAAGGACCATTGTAGAAAGTGTGGTAATGAGCATCAAGAGCACGGGAAGCTGTAAATCTCCAGGCGCAGCTCAGCGGGTAGGGTGAAGAAGCCAAGTCTAAGGCCGGGCGTTGGGGTTGTGGTGCGCAGTTGGCATGTTGGCAGCCAAATCGCACCGCATTTCCTCGCCACGGAGCAAAGAAGCAAGGCACGATGTATGAGATTGAAGGCCAACACATGAATCATGTCGATGTCTCCGCCGAAGAATGTTGGTGGCGGCATTCATGGCCGTATCGTTGGCGGATGCGCGGTAGGGACGGAGCTCCATTTCTATGAGGTATCAAAACCCCGAAATCCCGAAATCCTAAAAACCTAAAAATCCTGAAATCCTAAAATCCTAAAAGCTTAGAACTACGAATACGTACGCGAATATATTACGAATACGTAACGAAGCCTTTAAGTATACTAAATATAGGAATAACGATTATAGAAGGTAGGTAGGTAGTAGGTAGAAGGTAGGTAGGCTAGGTAGAAGGTAGGTAGGCTAGGTAGAAGGTAGGTAGAAGGTAGAAGGTAGAAGGTAGAAGGTAGAAAGATATAAATTATCGACGAATACTATACGAATATGCCTACGAACGCCTTCTATAGAATCTATACCCGACGCCTTAATTCTTACGAAGATTCATTATAAAAGGAAGTACTTTACGGCGTTACCTCTTCTTCTTTAGCTACTTTAGTAACGCTAGAGTAGGACTCGCTTTAGTACTCGCTTTAGTACTTACCGCTATACTTACGGCTATACTCGCGGCTATGCTCGTACTCCGTTTAGGTTACTAGCTCTAGCTACGACGCCCTACTATATTTATAGGCATATTCGACTACTATCTCGTAGCTAGAGGCATTAATTACTTAAACCGAGTAATAGTAGTACGGCCTACTATATTAGTAGGCTAATCTATACTCGTAGCTATACTCGTCGCTATATTCGCTATAGTACTAGTATTCTATTCGATCGTTCCTAGCGTATTATCTAATCTAGTAGGGGATCTAGGGTCCTATATAGTACTCGTAGCGGTATCCGTGCCGGTATTCGTCGCTAGCGAATCGGCTAAGTTTACCTATACTAGCGGCTTAGATAGATTAACGATACGAGTCCTCTATAAGCCTACTTCTACTAGCCGCTAATATAATAGAAGGTCGCTTAGCT
>LFZN01000051.1:0-134735 GCA_001578235.1 Pseudocercospora eumusae
TGGAAGGGGATGGGATGGGATTCGAGATTCTGGGATAAGGTCATGGATATGTATATTTTTTTTTCTTTTCTTTTCTTGTCATTTCTTTTCTCTACCGTTGGCGTATTTCATGGGTATCTTGCAAGGAACGTACGTACTGTTATCCACAGCGAAAATTTTCAAGAACAAAGCAACAAAAGCTTTCTTCTTCTTCTTCTTCTTCTTCTTCTTCTTCTTCCACAGACAATCTTACAAAAACCTCTTCCTTCCTTCCCCCTTACATCATCATCAAGGCTCCTCAACCCCAGCAAAAACATTAGCAGCCCTCATCAACTCCTCATGCAGCGTCGTCACACAATCCGGCTCCAATTCAATAAACGAACAAACCGCACCTTCAACATCCATACCCCCAACATCTACAAATTTCTGCAAACCCCCAAGCAGTCCGAAAATCTCTGTCCTCACTCGCGTCTCCGACACACAGTTAATGATAATATCCACACTCGGAGGCAACACGACGTGAAGATGTTCGATTTCGATTTCGCCGTCGACGGCATAGCTAGCGCCGAGCTGGACGAGTTGGTCGGTGCGTTGGGCCAATTCGGCGCGCGAAGAAGGGATGGAGGATGTGACGAGGATTTTTGTGTCGGGGAGGGCGCGGCGGAGGAGTTGGGTTGTGGCTGCGCCGAGGGATGTTTGGCCGCCGATGATGAGGATGCGTTTGTGGTTGTAGGTACCGATTCCGGATTCTGCGGCTGGGTCGGGGGATGCGGATGGGGTTCGGACGATGGGGATGTGGAGTTGTTCTTTGAGGATGCTTGCGGCGATGAGGAGGGACGTCATGTATGATGTTGCTTGTTCGGGGAGCATTGTGTCTGGGATTTCTAGGGCGGCGTTGGTTTGGATGCGGAGACGGAGTTTGTCGGAGTGGGCGGAGAGGAGGACGGGTTTGGGTGGGAGGAGACAGGCTAGGACGTGGTCTCCCGGGAGGAAAGGTTCTGTTAATGTCGTGGCGTCGTTGACCAGGATGCCGGAGACGGCGATGCCGACGGAGAGAGGCAAGGCGAAGAGGTCGGGTCCTTTGGTCAGGCCGACGAAGTTGGAAGCAGTGTTGGATGCTGATGCTGCTGAAGAGAACTCCATGAGAAGTTCGTCGTGTGGGGCGGCTGTAATGTCGAGCGTTGTCGGACTATCTGGGTTGAGAAGGTCGTCATAAGGGAGGACAGCGTCTTGTAGATCGAGCATGGCTGGCTTTGTGGTTCGTTTGACGTCCTCCATGGCTGTTGGTGCGGCAGCGTAGTCTTTCAATGTGACTATTTGCTCCATGGTGCTGGCTTGGTATGGTTGATGAGGATAAGTTACGTTAAGCTGCTGGTTGCTTGCATCTGTGTTGCGTATTCTTGAATGTGGTTGTTTTGGAGCTGCAGGACCAGAAGGGGAGAGCAGCCAGCTAATGTGGTTGTTGTATGCAAGTGTTCGAGCAGCAAAGGTCTAGAGTTCGGAATGACCGAATACCTGTGCCTGATTCAGTGATCTGCATCGGTATATGCAGGTGTTCGTGAATTTAAGGTCCATCCCGCCGATCACTAGAAGGGCAATTCAGAGCCTGAAGACTCTGTTGGTCCTCATCTCATCACCTAAAAGAACGGGCTGAAGCATTCCCGACAACTCGCTGCGCTCGCTATTTGCAAGCTCTTAGAGCTTGCTACATATTCGCTTCGCTCACCCCGCCGCCGCAAACCCCGTCTAGAGTTCGCCATGACCAAATGGCTGTAGCCTGACTCAGTGACCTGCAGCAGGGTCGGTCACCATCGATCGCAGAACTCCAAGAAAATCAGCGATGCCCACAGCGGGGGGACGAGTCGAACAACAATACCCATGAGTCTGGTGTGCAGTTTCGAGCCTGTGAGTGGTCTTAAAATGACTTTTATATTGAGCGGAACTCATTCCGTGCGCGCTGCAGCGAGATGATCATACCGCCAACGCCCTCCGGAGTGACTGAGCGAATCAGAGATTGCTGCAAGGCACCGCAGCTATAGCATTGCGTTCATAGTGATGAAGTTGCTTCCTGTATGATATGTGTTTTCAGCCAGAATGCGACTCTTCCGAGACCACGATTTCTCGATCCATCTAGATGCGGACATTTTGAGAGATTCTGATGTTGTCGCCGAACTTACAACCGATGAAGCAGAGTCTTGAATTTCCCGAAATACTTGTCGAGTTATTACTCTCGAACATCCGGCTGTGCTGGTCCACGGGTAGCAGAGCCATTCAATGCCGGGGCTTCCTTGATACATTATCGTCCCGGAGAACCATAGGTACAGACATCAGGTCCTATTTTGCTGCTGTCGCTCAGCGTATTCTTCACGATCGCCCAAACGTTACGGTCTGTCAACAATCAGCAATCATCTCATCAGCCCGCTCCGAAGTTCGACTTACCGTAAGCTTCACCAATGTGTCCCACAGGATCGTTCGGACAGAAATCCTGAACATGGCTATTTCTCGTCAGCACACTTTGAAGTCCGATACGCAACGTCACCCTCGACTTACTAATTCTTAACCCCAGTCTCGTTAACAAAAGCCGTGTAAGTGGGCGTCACAAGCTCATCATACTTGCTCGCAAGCACCGTAAGCTGATTGCCAGACTGCACAATCGGTCCATTCGAATTCAATCTTTGCACAGCAGGTCCATTCGTCACGACATCAGCGCAAGCCGCACATCCCACAGTATTCAAGATCTGGTTGACAAGCCCATTCGTCAGGTCACCGCCAATATACGAAAGCGTGTAAAGGTTCGCAAAGGTAGTCCCATGAGTCGGTGGAGCGATAGCAATGATTCTTTGCACGAAACTTGAGATACCGCTCTCGAATTTTGAAACGTAGAGGGTCTGGAAGGCACCTTCTGAGTGCCCGACGAAATCAATTTTGGATGCTCCAGTTCTGGCCTTGACTTTGCGGATGAATGTTGCGAGTTCGGCTGCCGAGTCCGCAATGGGTCTGAGGCCTCCGACGTATGGGAATTGTGGGTATGCGCCGTATGTGATTGAAAATGTGCAGAAGCCTTGGGTTTTGAGGTAGGTTTCCAGTTGGTTTAGGTCTTCATAGTAGGTTGCTCCCAGACCGTGAAAGAGCACGACCTGAGTATGGCATTAGTTGCAAGGTTTCTCGCCTAGCGGGGAGAAGTGTTTCATACTGGATTAGGATGAGTCGTGCTTCTACAAGAGAAGTCGTTGTGATTCGGTGGCGGGTATTGTCTTTTGACCAGCTCAGCGTCCCTCTGCACAACTGGACTCGCAAGTGCTAGAGTCGCCAGGAGGAATGCTCTCAGCGCCATGTTGCAGAAGTCCAGTAATGAAGCAGGTACGGAAAGGCCCGCGAGGAAAGAGGTCCAGCTCCAGTATTTTCTTCCAAGTCTCCCATTCTTCCTGATGTAGTTTGCACGCACTACCATACCAACCCTCACGATTGTGATTCGTGGTTGTGTATTGCCCCAATGCAGATCTCGACCGGTACATTTGGTGGGTCCGGAAGGCCGCTACGAAGCCTGGGCCGAGGAGGTCCGCATGCGACCTCTTGGAGTCGGGTTCTCGAGAGGCCATTGACAGGAACGGATTGTTCGCGATCATGGCAAGATCCATGGTTCATGAATGAGCTGAAGCATCGCATAGTCAGCCTGATGGCGGGGATGTAAGATGAGCACAACGCCAGCAAATGTATTACACGTGCTCTGAGACATTTTCAACAAGTCCAGTCCTCTTCATCGATGAAAAGAGTGAGATTGATTCTTGCCCAAGAATAGTTCGTCCAGGTCGTAACACCGTCCAATGCATGAATATATACCAAAAATGCCGTCGACGCATCATGACGCCTTTCTATTCATATCTCTTTCGCGTGGACTGCTTCCGCCACTACTTCCCTCACCTCTTCTCTGGCTGTAGGCAGGAATAGGCGTGGGGTTGACTTCTTTGAGTGGTCCTGTGTCCACACTCTCTACGACTTCCGCGCTCTTTCTGCCTTCTGAACCATGGTCCGTGTCATCGTCGTCCATGATCGCCCTTCTCTCGTCTTCGCCATCGTCGTCTCCTCCCACAGGCGAATATTTCTGCCCTCCTGAGCCCTTCTTCTTGTCCATGATGAAGCTGTCGATGATCCAGTATTGGACGGCGTTCATGGCGAGTGGGAAGATGAACATTGCGAACGTGATCTGAAGGGCTTCGTTGCCTTCGGTCCATCGTAATGCCCAGTCGCCGACCCACGGCAGCCATGGAAGCATCTCGAATAGGACGAGGACGAATAGTTTCATGAAGGTAAGGCCGATGCAGTAGATGAGCAGTTGTTTAAGGTACCAGGTTACTCGTGGTGGATGATCGTAATGACCTGACTTGATGGATTCTGGTGGATTGGCGAGCGGTGTTCGGCGGAATAGTGCGTGCAAGATTTTGAGCAGGACGTAGAGGACTGGCACGCCAATTGTGGTCTATGAGAATTGTCAGCAAGGCGCGCTTCCCGAACGTGCTTGTGGCGCCTGTTACTCACATCAATAGCCAGATTCAGCAAGTAGAAGCTGCATGGATTCGGCATCCGACCGTGTGGTGTCTGAATGTCCTTTCCTGCCACATTCGCAGCAGCATTTGCGATGTCTGCACTGCCCAACATGCTCATGGCCAGATTGATGACATGGGTCAACATACTGCCAAAGAGCTGCTTGCTGACGTCGAAGAAGAAGATCTTCCACGGCCGCTTAGGCACTTCCCTCCATCTCTTGTAGACAAGAGTCAAGACAGCTAGAAGTCCGAGTGCACCTTGAACAAGAAGGGCAAATGGACCGAGAAGGTGGCACTTGGCCTGTTTATGTGGACCGCCAGGCTGATGGTCGTCTGGCGGCAAGATACCTTCTTCTTTCAGCTCCTCATCGCTCTCGGGGGGCGTCGGCGGTGCTGTCGCTATGCTGATGCTCTCTTCTGTCGCGGAGGATTTCTCATCGTTGGATATATTGACGATATCCATCAGCTTGGTGTCGAATACGAGGGTAGCTTTGGGCGGTATTGGTCCTGCGCCATCGTCTCCGTATGCAAGCTCGGGAGGTATGGTCAGCTTCCTGCTCTGTCCTATGCACATGCCCAACAGTCCCTCGTCCCAGCCCTTGATGACTTCTCCATCACCGAGCGTGAACTCGAAAGGCTTTCCGCGCTTGTAGGATTCGTCGAATTCACTGCCATCGGACTGGAGTGTGCCTCTGTAATGTACGGATATGGTGTCATGGGCTCGTGTCGGTCGATGGCATGTTACTGGACCGGCGGTGGTTTCGATGATGAGGCCATCAGGTCGCGTTTCTGTGTCGGCAGCAGCGAGCGCGGCGACAGATGCGAGCAGCGCGGTCTGCCACACAGATGCGCTGAGGGAGCGCATAGCCACAGTCGGTGCTATGGCATATGGCTTTGCGGCGTCTCTGTGGAAGAATAGTAATGTAATAGCGCTGTGATTGTGGGATGCGAGCAGCAGGGAATGAAGTCACTCGGGTGAGCTGGAGATTTGACGACACAAGACCTGGTCATGCTTCCACGCTTCCATCCCAGCCAACAGCCAACAGCAAGAGGTGTTCTTTATCATTTCTCTTGGCCGACCTCTGAAAGCCGAGTATGGGTATGCTCTCCTACCACTGTTTAGAATATTCTATGGTACCTTATACCTTACTGTAAGATGTCTTGGCTGACCGGACCGCACGAGTACCGGTACGGATACGAGGCTAAGGCACATCCGGGCTCAATCCACATCTTCGTAGATATTACGAGCGGTTGGCCGTAGGTGTGATGATATACTGTAGACGGCTATATCCATCTATTTAATGGAACAGGCTCGCTGAGTCGCGAAAATTCACCTACATCCGAGAAGGCCTGTCGCCCCTGTTCAGCAGCACACGTCATTTTGGCCAAGGCAACTTTCTTACGCAGCAGCATCCTCCATCCCATTCTGATATTCTGGATGAACAGCTGTTGATTTCACATCTGTTCTGATCGATCAATCTTTCTCCCCCTTCCAGAAACTGTATGAGCAATTCTTGCTGCAGGTACACGGAGCTGAAGGCCGACTCCAGTGTGAAGCGTATTCTATTCTAGCGTCAGCATCCTTGTCCGCGCTGCGGAACCATGACAGCTCGGCATACGGATGCCAGCACTTCGACCACTTCGACGATTCCCAAGAACGACACCACCCTCGATCACAATGCATTCGCCGAGCTACGGCCGGCCTCTCAAAAGTCCGACGCAAATGCATCGCTCAGTCGCAGCCTTGCCCATGAACAGCAGAGTGTGCAGGGAGCGAGCGACAACTTCGGGCACTCGGAATCTCTCCATCAGTCAGACGACTCGGCACTTTCGTCTGACATCGACGACGCCATTGAGAACTATGACAAGCTCCAAGTCGACCCCGACACCTTGATCGTCAACACCAGACGCAGCCTCGACCAAGCCTACCGACCTAGCAATTCCAAGATGGAAGGGAAAGAGCAGAAGGAGCTGCTGGAAGAGTCTGCATCGGAAGCAAAACGCGGCCATAAGAAACGGAATAGCATTCAGATTCGGCTGCAGCGGACTGACAGGAGAGGAAAGTACATTCTTACTGCCGATGATCCTGTAATCAAAACAATCTTGAGGAAGGGCATTGAGAGGGAAGCCGAGGAAGCAGAGGGCAAGAACAAGAAGCCGCCGCGCATCAACTTTCGCGACCTCGTTTTCACACGCCGATTCACCACATTCGATCGCCAGAATCCAGCAAGTGCTGACAGTCCCTTCTTCGGCTTCTTCACCCTATTCTGGCTATGCATGTTCCTCATCTTCTGCCAGGTCGCACTCCGAAATTGGCGCGATTATGGCAGCTGGCTTGGCGGCAACCAAGTCATGAGGATGATGTTCACGCGCGATGTACTCTTGCTCGGCGTCACAGATGGCGTCATGTGGATTTCGACATTTGAAGGATACTTCTTTCAGAAACTCGTCAGCCGTGGATACATCAGCTGGGCCAAGAGCGGCTGGCTCATTCAGAACATCTGGCAGATGGCATATCTTGCATCAGTGATCGGATGGGCGCATTTTCGGGAATGGCCGTGGACACATACCATCTTCGTCGTGCTCCATGGACTGGTCTTTCTCATGAAGCAACACAGCTATGCCTTCTACAATGGCTATCTCTCGGGGGTCTATCGGCGGAAACGTCTTTTGGAGCAAAAGCTGAAGGACCTGGAGAACCTAGAGCCGCTCCTGTCTCCGCCCACCAGCCCGACTTCACCCCGCGAGTCCTTCATCGAAGTCTCCTCCAGCGTTGATCTCAGTCCAAAGACCGATGACTTGAAGAAGCGACGTCCTTCGACAGGACCGCGAACATCTACCAACTTCAAGAAAGAGCATTCCCTTGTTGCGAGCGTTGCCGCGACCATTGAATCAGGCCAACATCTCACTGCCGACCAGATGTCGACCATGTCGGACATTGTCAAGCACGAGATCTCTGATCTTGAGAAAGAGCTTCGTGGCAAAAGCGACAGCAATGCCAAGGCGTACCCGAACAATCTCACACTTGGCAACTATGTTGAGTACACCTGTTTCCCGACTCTAGTCTACGAGCTTGACTATCCTCGTCAAGAGAGGACAAATTGGTGGTATGTCTTGGAGAAGTCCGTCGCCACCTTCGGCGTTCTCTGCGTCATGCAAGTCGTCTCACAGGGCTTCATCTACCCTCTCGTCCGGCGAAGTCTCGACATGAAGGAGAACAACATGCCTCTCGAAGATCGATGGCGAGAATTTCCCTTCATCGTCAGCGACATGCTGTTCCCAATGCTCATTGAACAACTCCTGACCTGGTACGTCATCTGGGAGTGTATCCTCAACGTCCTCGCCGAAGTCACTCGGTTCGCCGACCGCGGCTTCTACGGCGACTGGTGGAATAGTGTCACGTGGGACCAGTACGCTCGAGACTGGAACAGACCAGTCCATAACTTTCTCCTCCGACACGTCTACCACAGCAGCATCTCAACATTCCATCTCAGCCGGACGGCGGCCACCTTCGTGACATTCCTCCTCTCAGCCTTGGTGCACGAGATGTGCATGGCTCTGATCTTTAGAAAAGTCCGAGGCTATCTCTTCTGGATGCAATTGCTGCAGATGCCTCTTATCGCGTTTAGCCGGAGTAAATTCATGAAGGGCAGGACGGTGCTGGGAAATGTCATATTTTGGACAGGACTTTTCATTGGGCCAGCGTTATTGACGAGCTTGTATTTGGTCATCTAGGAGGACTGTATTATAAGCGATAACGCAAAGTTTTTTTTTTGTTTTTGATACCTGTATAGTTTGGGCATAGATTGTACTTTACTCCTACTTGACGACTTACGAAATTCTTTGAACGAAGCCGCTACTATGTCTTCCGCTTGTATACTCTTCTCATCTCATCTTCGTCTTTCTCATCCAATATTCGTAATCTACACAAGACAGTCTTGCACCAAAACTCCTCAAGACATCCCTCCACAGCCATAGAAGAAAATCGCACAAACTACATAGATAGCTAGCACACAGCCCTAAAATCCCACCGTCCTCCTCGTCCTCGGCCAAAAATCCAACCCCTGCGTCGGCGGCACAATCATAGGTAGGAGGAGCATCGAACCAACGCCTCAATCTGCTCAATTTCTCTCTCCCAAAATCTGCTCATTTCTCGCTCCCCAAAACTTTTCTTCACTGAGATTCTTGTATGACTTGCAAGCTTTGAAATCTCATCCGCCACATCGCCGGCCGTGATGCCGTGGTCGTTTCGTCAGGAAAGATGTTCCTTCGATGTGCTGGCTTCCGTAGATGATGAAGAGGCCTGTTAAGGGGGGTTGGGTGAGGGACATATAGTTTCGCCATGATGATGTGTTGGTCGTTTTGTGCGGCGGATGGATTGTCTGGGTATTGGAAGTTAAATTTGGATCGAGGATGGGGTTGCGGATTGGTTGGAGGAGGGGCTCTCGATTGCTTGTTGGATCGATGTTGAAAGATGAGATGTCACTGGCTTTTCGTTAGTGGTCTAGTATCTCGCCAAGGAGTCGAAGGAAGTCTGACTTATGCTTGATCCGTCTGAAGCAGGCACGAATCTCGTGTCCCATAAGAGGTCGGATTGGAAGGAGAGGCTGCGTTGAAGTAACGGTGATGCTTGGATCGTGTTGCGCCAGAAAGTGCAGACTCGCTGAGCGAGAAGGAGCGTCTTGGTGTCCAGACCGAATGATATGCGTTCGAGAAGTTCTGCTGTGAAGGGTACTGCATGGAAAGCAGCAGCTGGCTGATCGCTCGGCGGAAAGTAATGATCCTCGCCAGCGAGGTTGAAGTCGTCTTCGTCCGCTGGGTGGAAGTACGACTCTGCTTGAGGCAGGTCGAAGTCATCGTCAGCCATGATTCGGGGCCACGTAGATTACAAAGTTCGTAGGAATGCATTGCACGGCTGTTCTGAGGGACCACGGTCGAGCTGTGAGAGGAGAAGTGGGGACAGACAGAGGGTCAAGATGAGCTCTTTCGTGTCGGAGCCGTCTCCGTGCCAGTCAAAGCTTGTTGCTTAAATCCATCATCCATCCAGCATGAATCTTTGACGGGCTCGGTCGTGATAGTATCCTTCATTCTGAGAAAAGGGCATTCTGTGGAACAGAGAATCAATGAGAACACAGCCTCTCGAGCTCGCGTCGTGATCAGGCGCTCCAATTTGGTAGGGTGACCAGAACAATCTTTCAGTCCCTCCACCTCACTGCCCAGTTCCCCTTCGCAAAGGATGGCTCAACAACCATGCCCGCCATGAGTGCCTCTGCCTTTCTGATCTCCGTGTTTGAATCATCAACATCTCCTTCGGCGTGCTTGCCCTTCGCCTTGCTCTTCGTCGGTTTCTTTTCGTAAGTCTCGCGTTTCGGCACCTCAACTCCAAAGATAATGATCCGTCTCGCCGCCCGTCTCACCATCTCTCGCTCCTCGGCTTTCTTCGCGCCTTCCCTTCGCTTCTGGAGATCATCGCGAGTTTCTTCAATCTTCTCGTGTCTGCCTCTCTCGCCACCTCCAGCAGCAAAGTTGATCTCGGACTCTTCTTGAGGAGGACGTATGCGCACGCCACCATCGACTGAAGGTAAAGAAGGAATCGAAGCTATCGAGCCATCGGTCTCTTCCGCAGCAGAAACATGATCATTCTCGTCTTCCCTTTCCGGGTTGGTTTCATCGTCGGTTTCAGATTCCATGTCTACACTTTTCCACTCGCCATTTTTGAGAGGGATAGCCCTGGATTTGCGATTTTTGCGCCTTCCGTACACTTTCTCTGGATCAAATCTGCTGCCAAAAATGACTTCCTCAATTTCATCCATAGTCACAATCAGTCGTGGATCTCCTTTGACAAGTTTGGTCTTGGCGGCCGTCTTCTCGATTCCAGATCCGGCTTCATTGTTGAGCATAGACGCTATGGTCGATTCTATTCTTCGGTCAAGAGCTCCCGGTTTTCGTGATCGACACCGATCTGAACAGTACTTGATCTCGTTTGATGTTTTCGTGGCTTTCTTGGAATCTTTGAATGTTAGCTTAGAAGACATTTCTAGACATTTTGGACATCATACTCATCACCCTGCCACATGTTCGACAGTAGGGCACATCTTCATTGCTTAGATATAGTGGTGCTGGTACTTTTGAGTTGGCCGATGGTCGGCTCCACGAATCCATCCATGACATGACCGAGAACAGTTGTATTTGTACAGGTTTGAGGTCTGCATAAGCTTGACGTGTGCACACAATCTGAAGAGCTTCTTGCAGGAATTTGCGTCGGCTAAGGAGCATGGGGCTTTCACGATGTTTCTGAACAACACAAGTGTTGTTTTGAAGATGCAAAATGTCCTGACGGGTTGACGTCATCATTCGTGACATAGCCCATACCGGTGTTTGGTGGGCAGGCATCCTCGCTGCGTTCAGCCGAGAACTGTCTGTATCTCGGAGTACATCGTCGGCGCCAATGCTTACCATAGAGCAAAACTGATCACAGCGTCCAGAGCGGCATTTCAGGCTAGTCTGAATCTGATATCAGCGCCTTGCTCATGTCAACAGTCTGCTAGACTTATCTCCTTGGTGCCTTCATTCCATCGCGCGAGTCGAATGCCGAACAAGTCAGCCAGGAATTGCCGATAAGAGCAGCAAGAAACACCAGTGCTATCGCCGTGGTCGACCGAACGTACAGGAGACGGGTTGCCGACGAATGACAACATTGCTATGCAAGGCTGAGATTGGAACTTCGTGGCGCAACATAATGTTCCCAATCGTTTGTGGAGATTGTGGGAACGTCTTCTATAGCTTCATCGCGAGCTTGCCAAATTTCCGTAATCACTTGTCTTGCTTTGCCGACATTCGTGACGCTAGAAATTGCTAGGCAGTCGAGAGCACGCAGGACGAAAGCTCTTCCCGCGATGATTTCAGAACTGTTCTCGGTGGCGTATTCGTCATTCATGGGATCAAGTTCGGCTGCTGCAACGAATAGCGGCCACAAAAGTCCTGCGCCGAGGTTCTGCTCGACAAACCACTTGACCAAGATCAAAATCTGAGCAACTAAACGACGGACCAGCCTCATGGTCGGCGAAGCATCATTGAGCGCGCAATTAATGATGACGGACGCAGCCAGATACTTGACGTCAGCAGACTTCTGCAAATTCGTGTCGTTCGCGTCTGGCACGATTTGGCCAAGTCGTTCTAGCTGCGTCTCCAGGCCTGCAGCTCTCGCTTGAAATTCGAAGGCTGTCATATCATTCTTTTGCCTGCTCAACTCGGTTGCTTGGCAGATAATTGCCACCAATGCCGGGCTGCATCCGAGCCAAGCATCCACTCGAGCGTCCGATGCCTCCCAATATGTGCTGTCAAATATTGGTTCCTCGCCGCAGGCAGTCCTCCCAATCACGTCTTGGAACGCAAAGAAGGAATCCGTGAAACGAAGAAGCCCTTGTTCTACTTCGTTGGCACATATCAGCCTGCGCCTGGTCCGAGCTATCTCCCGTGCACCTTTCAAGTGGATGACCCATTGTTTGTCACACTTGTTGACGATTTCGTACAAGCAAAGCATCATTGTGACAATATGGATATCAGGATCCGTGGCAAGCTCGTACTCAGTCATGTTGGCCAGGCGGTGTCGCAAGGACTTGATTGCTCTTGCTTCCAATTGTGCCGCGGAAGCAGCCCAAGTCTCGTTTATTGACGAGCCATGACATGCGGCCAGAGCAAGAATGGCATCGAGCACTGCAGACGAAGCAGTGGGCAGCGATGGTAGAATGAGGGTTACAAATGGCGACCGAGAATGCCGACTGAGAGTCGTGAGAGGACACAGATTCTGCACGTAGTATGACAGAACGGACGCGTCTACATTGACCGTGGCATTCGGAAACGTCGAGAATGGTCGTTGCAAGCTCAGATGGAGAGGATGCCGTTGTAGTGATAAGCTGGTCGATGCAGTCATGCAGCCTGTGTCGCGGTCCAGCGTGTGAGAGATGAAATTGTATGCCTGTATGACTGGATATCGGACCCATGTCTTGTTGCCAGGCCTTGAGGATTGATCTTCCGCAGTCTTGTGTTTTCTCCAGACGCCCTCGCGACCAAAGGCCAAATTCTGCGACTCGTAATCCGCTTGCCATTTGAGCCGAACTTGACGAATGCACTGTACGCCCTTCCGGCTGCAATTCGTACATGTTGGCCTTGCCTGATCGCATCGGATGCGTCGGCTTCGGCAGGTCATACACCCATCGCGAGACCGATGGTGACGCTCAGAGGTGTCGTTTGCCTTTCGGCGAGGCATTCTCGGCCAGCACTGAGCATGCCGAACGCGAGCATCGGTGTATATTGTCGTTATCGAGGTAGCGTGAGAAGTTGGTGAAGGTCCAGGCGAAACCCCTGCCGATGCATGTGGGGGCATCCTTGCAAGCCGCCGTGTTCGAACGCCATTGTTCGAGTGAATATATTCCTATCCAACTACACATTCTGAAGCTCCCATCCGAGATGAAGAATTGAGATGTCTTCAACAAAAGATCTCAAATCCTCTTCAATTCTGATCGTTGGTGCTGGAACTTGGGGCTCAAGTACAGCATTGCATCTGGCAAGGCGAGGCTACAATGATGTGAAAGTGCTTGATCCGTACGACTTTCCATCTGCAATCTCAGCAGGAAACGATGTGAACAAAATCAAAGGCTGGCAAGATACGGAGTCATCTGATGGCGGAGATGATGAGTCCTTTGTCCGCACGACAGTCTCTGCTGAAGCTACTGCAGCATGGGAGAACGATCCGGTCTTCGTGCCTTACTACCATGAAACAGGATATGTCATTGCTGCAAGTCGGCCTAAGCATATCCAAGAGTTGTATGATGACGAGAAACCAAGCCCAGAGAGAGGATTCGTGGAATTGAACACCGCAGAAGATTTTAGAAAGACAATGCCGAAAGGCGTGCTGACTGGCGAATTTCCCAACTGGAAAGGCTGGTGGAAGAAGGATGGTGCTGGATGGGTACATGCAAGGAAGGCTATGGAGTCCGCCCTTCGCGAAGCTCAAAGACTTGGTGTCAAAGTCGTGGCAGGCAGTCCACATGGCGCCGTAACCTCACTGATCATCGAAAATGGAGACGTGCGCGGAGCTTTAACAAAAGATGGCACGAAGCATTATGCGGATCGCACGATTCTATGCGCTGGTGCCAATGCTCCCCAATTGATTGATATGAAAGATCAGCTCCGACCAACGGCATGGACTCTCGCACACATCAAGATGACTGAGGAGGAGACCAAGCTTTACAAAGATCTGCCGGTGATGTTCAACGTCGAAAGGGGTTTCTTCATGGAACCAGATGAAGACAAGCATGAGCTCAAAATCTGCGACGAACACCCTGGCTACTGCAATTGGTTAACGAGAGATCACCGCGTCTCCGTGCCGTTCGCAAGACACCAGATCCCGCTGAGATCCGAAGAGGGCGTTCGATTACTCTTGCGGGAGTGCATGCCACATCTAGCGGAACGTCCATTCAGCTTTGCCAGAATCTGCTGGTGTGCGGACACTCCGAATAGGGACTTTTTGATCACAAAACATCCAGAGTTTCCGAGTTTGACGCTGGGTGTGGGAGGCTCTGGTCACGGTTACAAGCATATCCCAATCATTGGTCGGTACATCGCCGACTGCCTCGAAGGCACATTAGATGAGCGCATGAAGAAAGTCTGGAGGTGGCGACCAGAGACAGCGATCGATCGTGATTGGGAAAATGTCCAGGGTCGGATGGGAGGGAGCTATAAAGTGCTCAATTTCGCAGATATTCCCGAGGACCAGTGGACCAAGATAGGGGACTCTGGTGCCCGATTGTAGTAATTAATGACTCTTAAATAGCACTTTCTGCATTGTTTTCTCAGGGTATTACAATGGGCTTTGGAAGGAGGCTCGGAAGCCGCGTAGGACCCAGGAGAGCATCGGAACATAGTAGACAACAACTAGCAATGTGACCCAGATGTTGCCTATGCCGGCGCCGCGAGCTCGTGTGGACCAGGCCCGGGATTGCGAGAATGCTGTTATTGTTGCCAACCGCGCCGGGCATAGAGGCTAGAAGGAAGGAGATTCGGGACTGCCATTGATCACAGCTTGGCGACTGCTTCAACCGTGATGCATTGACAGATTTAGTCAGGATAATGAGCCAAACAGCCAACAGGGAAATCAGGTATAGTATAATAATAAGTGTTGGTCTTGTTGGAAGGTTCTAAATTGGGCATCCAATGCTGTTGACGCACAGACCAAGTCGCGGCCCGCGGAGCCAAGTCCTTAGCCTCTTGACTGTCGTCACCGAAGAAAAGATACTCTCACATTCCACGTCTTTTGAGACTTCGCAAAGCGTCAGAAGATCGATGTACGCAAATCACATTGCCGAAGAAGTGATTCTGTGAAGCTCTTGCTGCCATCTCGAGCAACATGTGAAGGGCTCGGCGGAGCGATGGAATGGACCCTGCTTGACTACGAGCAAATTGAATGGGCAGTTCTAGACTTTTGTCGACTGGGTGCCGATGGATGTTACTGCGAAGAGCGCCGTGGAAATCGCTGAAGCGAGATCGAAGCAGTCCGAGAAGATCGCCATAATAATGATACATCTGGCGAATCCGAGAACAGTGAGATGATGAGTTGGAATTCGCTCGTTCCGCGTGTTCAAGACTTCGCTAGAGCAAGAAAGAGGCGAAGCGGTCATCAAAGTGGTGTCGTTCAAGGAATGGCTGCAAGCCCTTTCCTCGTCGCCAAGGACGCCAGAGGAAGTCGAGAAGAAGAAACCCGGTATCAAGATCATTGACTCTGACGAAGCCCTGCAAATAGAAGGCAGTGGTCTGCCAACGATGTCGACAAGCCGGACCCAGAAGTTGAGCACAACAGTGGCGAATATGAAGCGAATTGACTGAAAATTATTGATGGGAGAATGGCTCAAAGAGTGGCAGCAGTATGCCTGCCCGGTCATAGCAACGAAGCGTGTTATCCTTTTCGGACGACTCCCACCCGTATTCGCAACCCAACCGCCCAGCATGTGCACAGAGCATATCGCAATCCGACCCCAAAACACCCATAGACATCATCACGTGTTGTCAAGGATGCCTGTGTTTCTTAAACTCTGCTCCCACAAACCTGGTCTCCATCAAGAGCCGCAAGTCAAGGGATGCTATAAGCCCAGCCAGTGCACGGGTCAGGTCCCATACGAAATGCGGAGCTGCTCACTCAGAGGTATAACATGCACACAACACGCAGTGGAGCCGGTTCCTTTGCGAAACTGAAGCATCCACACGGAGCGTCTGAAAGAAGACAGGCAGTCTGATAGGAGAGTATTTCGGGTACAGTTACAACTACATGTATACAAGCGCTGATAGCTAAATCAGGCAACGCTTATTAAAATATGCATATTTCCTACCAGGCAAGTGCAAAGTTTATTGCTATTCACGGCAAGGCCGGAGGAATACATACTAGGTAGTGACCAGGCTGAACGCGTCAAAGACATGTGCTTTAAACTTCCAAGATCCTCAAGGTATTGCCATGGCCGGCAGTTATAAAAGAAAGCCCGATCCACGATGCCCTAGAATGAAGAGCTGCGAGTGTGTGTGGCGAACTTTACGAACACCTTTTCTTTCTACTTCTTACAACCTCTTCGAAACAGCAACAACAACCACCGCCCAACCGCAAAAATGATGTTCGACACCCTCTCCTTCGCAGCCCTCAGCCTTCTAGCTGTAGTCTCAGCCTCGGCCACCGACCCAGCACCACCCCCAGCCCCAGATCCAGTCTCCTGCCCCTTTAACGGCACAGTAGGACCAAACCTCCTCCTAGCAAACGTAACGTAAGAAAAAAAGATTCCCTCCCACCACAATCCACACACACTAACAATCCGCACCCCTCCACAGCCTCCCCGACGGCCACTTCGAAATCAACGCCTGGATCTACGGCCTAAACTGGTGCTCGCACGCCAACCTCATCAGCAAAAACAACAACGACATCTGCGACCTGCCGCCCACAGGGAAAAACACGGCCTTCGAATACCTGCACGCGCCCTTGTACACGAAATTCGGGACGCGTGTGGCGGGCTGCTACGCGAACTACGACGTGTTGTTTGAGAACTGCACGATTACGGAGACGGGCAGTCGGACGGATTATGGGGGCGTGGTGGCGACGTTCCAGAGTAAAGATGGGAAGTCCAAGTATACGTATCAGTGTGTGCAGGATAGTGAGTATCATGGGTGTGTGTATAATAGTCAGGTGGAGCCGTTTACGGAGGCGAAGTATGAGGCTTTTTTGACGGTGAGTATTTGATTTGCGTGAAGAAGGGGTTCTTTGGGATGAGATGAGTGCTGACTGTGTGGATAGTGCGGTATTGCGGCTGAGCCATAGTCGTGGTCAAGATATTACGTACCGGAGATAATTGATGGGAAAGAAAGGGGAGGAAAGATGTTGCTGAGAGATGTGCATTCCTTAGGATGGTAATAAGAGCGTACTGTATACCAGGGTAATGACAACGACAAATCATAGGATGACAAACAAAAACACAAAAAAAAAGAGTTTGGTATCGAAAGCAATTCAATCCCGCGCCACGAAGACCACAGCCAAGAGCTAAGCATCCCATCATACACGTGCCAAACCAGGAACGCTGATAAAGAGATCCAACACCACACCTCCTTCCCCTTCTCGGCAGCATATAACTCCTAAGACGCAAGCGCAGAATTCTCCGTCTTCTCATGCTGCAACTCCTCCTGCTGCGCCCGTTCCAACGCCTCACTCCTTTGAGCATCAGTCAAAGTCTCTGTCTGCGGCAACGAATGGGACGGAATATTCGTAGTAGCCATAGCGTTAGGGCCCAGCTGAGCAGCCGAAGTCTGAATCTTCTCGGCCGAAGGCTTCCACGACCTAAGAGAAGCCTCGGCATCGTTCAAGACCTCTCTCGCAGCCTCAGCGTGAGCGAAGGGCTGTTGCTCATCGCCAGGAACGATGGGTGTGTCGTCGAGCATATTGATTAGGCGTCGGGCATGTTGGGCGAGAATGAGTTGCTTCTCTGCACGTTCGATGATGGCGGCTGTGTGTAAGTCGTAGGCTTCCTTGAATTTTTGTCTTGTGATGTTGCTGAGTTGGGCGTCTGCGACGAGGCTCTGTGCCTCGGCGCGGACAAGCTCTTGTTCGAGAGTGACCAACTTTGTGGATTCTGGCTCCTTGTATTTCAGTTTCTGGATTTCGTCTTGGATCTGTTGCACTTTGTCAGTTCCGATCCGTTACTAGCTTTATCCATGCAATGTCGAATTCACCTTCTGCTTCTGGTTCCTGGTCGGTTGCACGCTGGCTTCGGTGTTTCTGATCTGCTTCAACACTCCTCTGCTATCCTCGAGGTTCTGTGCGAACAGATCTTCTTGCTCTGCGATCTCTGCCAACAATACACCAAGCTTGTCGCTGATGTCACTAACAGCCTCGTCGTTTGTGTCCTCGCCCCACTCGCTCAACTGGCTTGCTATAATCTGAGACTCTTTACCAGCCTGTTCGTATGCATTGATTGCGTGGTTCTCAGTCTTGATCAGAGCTCGCAGCTTCTTGGACAACTCCGGGCCGCCGATGTTGGCACGTAGCGATGACATGGCAAAGCGATGCTTGGGCGCGGAGTCATTGCTCTTCTTGGAGCGTATGGAAGAGTGTCGTCCAATCCTGGTGCTTCATTAGCATATGAAACAACTGGATGCTCGCATCCAGGCCATTTGCATGCTGTCGACACTTACATTGTTGCTGGTTGATGAGGTGGATGTTCCTGCAGGTGTCCTCAGTAGTCGTTTCACGCGAGATTGTCTACTCAATCAGATTTGATCGATCAAATAGTCAGGCAGGTGAGGAAGATTGTCACAATACATGTAGCATGTCCTTGAAACCAGGAATGTCCGGAGGGTGCTCTCAATGACGTACCTACCTCAAGCGCGTCATAAGCTTGAAAGAGCGTTCACATGGCACGTTCTAGTGCAGCCACAATGAGATCGCCAATGCCAAAGACCGGAAGAGCCATGCGGCTAGTTATACACATCATCCTCCTCCAGACGTGCAAGTATTATAGACCAAGATTGTAGCATAGCGATGATGATAAACTAAGGCCTCGTATGCTTGCCACCGATTTTGCCGTTTATTATAATCGCATAACCTAGAGCGATTATAAAGTGCTTATAATCGATTCTTACCGTACGGGTATAGGTTATACGTATCTACATTTTAAACCTCCGCGGTAGTGCGGCTCGGCGGTCCTACCTTCCTTCTTTTTACCTTAGGCCTTATAGACGTAGCATATGTAGTAGTTAGTAATAATTATCGTGCTTATAGGCGGTATATAAGGCGGTATATAGAGCGGTATAAAGAAGGTCGTCGTATAAGGCCGGAAGGAGGTAGAGTACTCGTTTAGAGGGTGTTTTCGCTATATAAATATCGAGTCTAAGAAGTAGTTAGTATCTCGTAACTATTACTATTTAAATGTCTACTACTATAGCATCGGCATCGTAAGATAATAATACGGCTACCTTTTAGGCGACGGCTACCTCTTAGGCGACGGCTACCTCTTAGGCGAAGATACCTTCTACGAAGAAGCCTCGTAAAAGGGCCGTAATAAGTACTCTAGTACTACGTACTACTAAGGATAAGTAGGCTCGTACTATACCGTAATACTAGACTATAGAATAGAGCGAATATTTCCTTAAATAGCTAATCGAGTTAAAGAAGGTTAGTAGAGGTACTAAGGCTAATAACTTTAAGATCGACGACCTAAGGACTCTTTCTAAGCTCTTAAACTAGAAATTCGGTACTAATCGTAATGCTAAAGCCTTAAAGAATAGGTAGTCTACTATTAAGCGAGACTAGGGTATCTAGGTTACTTATTTGAAGTATATAAGCGGGTAGAATAGTATACCGCTAATAGCTAAATCTAATGTCGAAGATGCCTATTTCGAGGAGAATCCGAAGTACGCTACTTTCCGCGATAAGCTACCGGAATTCTATAAGTTAATAGATAAGTTAATCGGGTAAGATATAGCCGTAGGCGATTATATTACTACTACGGAAGAACTAGCGGAGAGTAGTGCGAGTACGAGCGAAGATTTAGATGTAGAGGTAATAAGTAAGGCCGTTACGAGGCCGTTTACTAAAGAGTAGATAATAGTTCTACGTGCCGTAAAGGTTTAAGAGAAGTACTAGAAGAAGATGTAGAAGGAAGCCGATCGAGTCTATAAGAAGTAGGACGAGGCTAGTAAATCGAATGCTAATACTACGAAGTCGATCTAGAAGGTATTCGAGCTACTCGTATTAATAGTCGTAGAGGTTATAAAGGAAGGGAAGGAAGATCGAATTACGGCGCGGAAATTAGCGGAAGAATAGTATATTAAGCGTCTTACCGCCGC
This sequence comes from Pseudocercospora eumusae, assembly GCA_001578235.1. Classification (NCBI taxonomy): domain Eukaryota; kingdom Fungi; phylum Ascomycota; class Dothideomycetes; order Mycosphaerellales; family Mycosphaerellaceae; genus Pseudocercospora; species Pseudocercospora eumusae. Next base: position 19,899 of record LFZN01000051.1, read on the forward strand.
TAAAGCTAGGTCTACCGTTAGTAAGGTAATAAAGCGGTTGTTAGATAATAAGACGTAGGAGAAAAAGGACATACTATTAGCAAATCGCATGTTACTAGTACGCGAGTATACGAAGAAGAACGGTAAATACGACTATACTAAAGTCGCTCGTTCTATAAACTAGTAGTAGTTTAAGGAGTACTTCTATAGCGTGTTAATGGACCTAAAGGCGACCGATTACTAGAATAGATACCTATAGTAGATAGACGGTAGTTATATGCCGATAAGCTATAATAGATAGGTTGTTGTCGATAGGAAGACTATAAAGAAATGGTATAAGTCGATGTCTACGCGGAAATTATACCCGAGTACATGTTCGATATAAGAATTCGTAGGTTAGGAAAGAATTTAGGCCTAATATAGCCGCTAACGCCTATACCATTAATTTATATAACGGTATTATTAGTTTTTACTAGTAAAATCTAGTTACGTGTAAGTACTATTATATGTAAATAAAGATATACCCTATCGACTCGAACCTAAATATCCCCGAAGTATGCTAAGAACGAGCGTTCTAAACCTACGACAATTTCGACCGGAGGACGAGAGGTGTACGGAAGAGGCGACGGTAATGTTTATATATAGCGGTTTAAGCTTAGAAGAAGTACTCTCCTACTAAATTCCCTACTAAAACTAGCCTCCGCTACTTACCTACGTATCTATCGAATATATACCGTCCTCTACTACATCCTCCGCTATACTATAACCGGTACTTCTTACTTTTACGCCCTTATATCGAGCCCTCTCTTCGCCTCCTACGATTTATAGTCCGTAAACATCTACTACGCTATCCGATTACGAAGCTCCGTATAACTTCTATCTATTATATCGTTAGCATATACCTAGATGTCGTCGAGGTTGTCTCGGTAAACCTCCGCCGTCGTATTAGCATCCCTCGCCGCGTTTAGTTTAGCTTTAGTTAGTACTAAATATAGCTCCTTCGAGAGCGGTTATCGACCGTCGGAAATAATGAAGTTATAGACGATAGCATAGTAAATAATAAAGCGATTCTACTATGCTATCGTCTACTAGTTTAGACCGTCCTTAATAATCTTAAACCGCCGGTTTAGTATACTAAATACCCTCTCGATATAGTTATAAAGCTAAGTATAGCGGAGGTTAAAGATTTCCTTATAGTTCTCGGGCCTTAGCTCTACCTTACCCTACTCTCGGAGGTAATACCTCGTCTTTTAATATAGCATAAGAAGGCGTCGATCTTTAAAGGAATAACTACTATCAGTAAGGTAGAAGTAGCTATTAGGCACCTCGAAGCCTAACTAAAAGGCCTTCCGTAGTATAGTACTATTAGTCGCCGAGCCCTCGTAACTAGGTATAATAAATAGGAAGCGTAGGGACGAGTTATAGGTAGCTATTATATTCTAAGCGATAAAGCCCTTCCGATAACGCTAGAGATTAGTATTAATCTTCCGTAGACGAGCGATTAGGAGCGTACCGTCGATAGCGCCTATAATACCCTTAAAATATAGCTAGAACTTGCGACTATCCTTACCCTCTAACTAAGACGGCTTCTCGAGAGGGTCTAGAAGCCGTATCTAACGGCTCGTAATGCGGTATACGTACTTCGAGACCTCGCGTACGATATTAGACGCTATATCTCTTAAGACTCCGAAGTCGTTAGCTAACTCCGTATAGGTATTATTATATTTAATATATACGAGAAATATAATAACTCTTACCTCTACTAAATACCTCTTCGATTCTAATCTACCGTGTTCCTTTAACTCCTCGATAAACGATAGTAATACCGGTTACTATAGGCGCGTTCTTTCTAGATAATATCGCTTCGGTCCGTTTAGTACCTTAAATACCTCCTTCTTAAACCTGTTAGGCTCTATCTAAGTCGTCGCGCGGCTACTCGGTCGATAGAAGTCGCGCCTTCGAAATTACGGTATTTCCTAAAGGAAGAATAGCGGTACTACTAACACGGTACTTACTACTAGAACGACCGCTAGTAACCGATCTATCGTAACTACCGTCTTCTTCGTACTATACCCTTATAATCGCTATACTATCGAATATACGGCTCTATATACGGTTAAAAGAGGTAGGGACCGCGGCGCCGTACCGGAAGTCTACTTAGCGCACGGATAGGTATAAAACTACCTCGAGAGCAGGTTTTATAGATCTTACTATATATAGTAACATCTTAGCGAGGTAGTAAAACCTAACATTATAGACAACGATTATAATCGGATAAGAATAGATGTTAAGAGTTAGCTATAATCGTTTATGCCGCTATAGTGTAAAACCAGCAAAATCGGTGGCAAGCATACGAGGCCTAATGGCGACCTGCGCCGGAACGATTAATTCCTGTTGTAGATAGAGATAACTGTCGTAACCACGTCTCCAAGCGTTGTATCAGCCAATTACTCCCATCATCCATTGCTTCCGAGACCATCTCACAGAGACAGATACAGCGCATTGAGTTCCCTCAAAGAAGCACAGCAAACGACGCGATGAGGCCGAGTTCCTATTGCCATCGTCTCTCTCGCGCCACGTCGACGAGTATGATAGAGCAATGTGTAGGTCCTCGTAGTCGTGATAATCATATCCATACAGCAGCACTTGAAATGTTCTCTCCATGACCGCAGCGCTCATCGAATATAAGTGCGACTTGTCTTCCTGTATACCTCAGCACTGCTTCTTCTGGGGTGGCTATGGCTATGATAGCTGCTGCGATAGCTGACACGCTCGGCAGGAATCAGGCTTGTGCGTCGATAGTATGTTCCCGAGCCTCGTCTTCCACCATGATAGTTGCTGACCGGTCGCGGAGGCAGGTCTTTGGCCACGTACTCGCGCCTGGGCGAAGTGACGAGACACATTTTTTGTCGGTTGAGTAGGTAAGATTGCGTGCAGCGGCGAGCGGCGGATGTAGGATGTGATGGGTGTTGCGAAGTAGTTGTACTGTAAGCTGACGGGGAGGGAGGCGCTGGTGGAATGTTGGAGAGGAGATAGATCAGTTATTATAATAGCGTGTCTGGCCCTCCCTGAAGACCAGCTGACTTGATGCTGAATAAACTCGCACGAATGTCACAGAGTACTTGTCTATATCAGTAGTACTAAGGGAGCGAGAGGCCGCACGGCGCAGAGGCCGCCGGGCGTGTGAGGATGGTGTTTGGATGTCATCCTGGACCGGCCAACAGCTTTCAAAGATAGACGCATATGCCAGACGGCTCGGCTTCTGGAGCTGCGCCCACTTCCGAATCGCAGCCAGCATCCAGACATCAGACATCACATCCCGGTTGAATGACGATAGGGAAGTCCGGTGACTCTGCTTCCAGCTTTTCACCATGATGATGATGAGTACAGTAAGAGATTGGGAAGACCAATGTGGACTTCCCCAGCGCTTCATACAAAGATTCACCATATCATCATCATGCAAGTATGTAACTCTGTGTACCTGTAATCTGTGTCCAATTCAATTCCCCAAATCCCCCATAAAATGCTCATAAAACTCATGATTCACCCAAAACTCCTCGCTGATCTCGCAGCAACCTAAAATCCAGCACTGCCCGGAGCCTCACTGACCAGACTACGATTACTCTGTCTGCTTCGAGTGCTTCTGATAGGGTCATCGATTTCCATAGCACCGCTCATCACCCTGACGACCTTTTTGCCTTTGCCATTGTCATTCTGAACCAGCACTTGAGCTGGACAGACGACGATCTCCTCCTCACCTTCACCCACATCATCGCCTTTCTTGACAACGAGTGGGAAAAGAACAACTTTGACCACCGCGTGTTCGGCGGCCAGCTCCTCGTTGGAGCTGAAGAAGCCTGAGCGCTCGTTCATGAGCGAGGCGTTGAAATAGACTTTGCGTACAAGGTCTCCGTTGGTGTCGTACTCCGGCTGCAAAGGTGGCAGCATGATGTACTCTGCCCGTTGCGTGCGCATCTCGATCGAAAGGTCAACGGCAACGCGCAGCACCTTCTGCAAAGATGATAGCAGTTGGCTTCGAGATGCCGAAGGTGGAGGCAGAAGTCTGCACAAGACTTCGAAGATCTCATTGGCAACTGCTTCAGTGTCAAGTGAGCACTGATCATGAAATTGTGGACGCTTGGCAAGAAGCGTGAGTGTCGTCGCACGCCAGTGTGCTACAGCGCGAGGTGGGCCGACTTCAGACAAAAGTTTCTCCAGAGCCTTCAGCTTTTGTCGTTGCTCCCGGTCCATGCCAAAAAGGTAGCGCGTGAAGACATATTCCCACACCATGGTCATCACCACCGACATGAAGACGTCACGTCGGCGCACACGATCTCCAAGAAGCTTGTCGACGTCTGATCCATCAAGGATGGCATTGTCCAGTCGTGCTTCCATCTTGTCGTCATTGAGTTCGGTGGACAAACGGCAGACCCGATTGTCAGACATTTTGGAGAATCGCAACACCCATTGTTGAACGTGTTGGCAGAGCTTCTGGCAAGCACCATCAAAGTAGTCCTCGTCGCGCTGAATGAGGAAGTCGCTTGATTTCGAGCCCTGGATCTGAACCTGCAGAGCCCGAATCTGTTCGGCAGCAATGTCGAGCTGCTCACGCAGTCTGAGGATCTCTGCGTTCTTGTCGGCAAGAGCATTCGCAATCTCGGCTTCGACAATATCGCGCATGCCAGAAGTGATTCTACCGTGTTCTGAGCGCATATGTTCGAGCTCCTTCGCGGTTGACTGCCATTGCTCGTGCGCCTGAGAGTGCTCGGCTTGGAGAGTGGCGTAGCGACCATTGGTGTCGTCGACCAGATTCCTGTTAGCTTCGGTGAGGCCATTGTTCATCTCCGTCAACCTCTGGAGCTCTTCTTGCATTGGCTGCAGCATGGCCTTGATCTGATTGATCTCGGCATCTTTTGCTTGGAGCTGCAGATCACGTGCATTGAGCATTTCTTGCAGGGACTGGCCATTAGCTCCATGCTGAAGTGCTCCAGCTTCTTTAGCCTCTTGAAGTGCGCGATTCTCTGCAACGAGCTGGTCTAGACGGGACTCCAGCTCATTGATGTGCATGCTCTGTCGCTTGCGCACACTCGGCGGTCGTGTAGGCGACACTTGCGACTGTTGCTGTGCATCGCCATATCCTTGCTGTGGACAGACAGTCAGCATCAAATTCATCATTTGCATCCATCGCAAGACTTACGAAAACGTCATCATTCATGTCTACGGCGCGCGAAGCGCTACCCTCAATGTCATCGTCGTTAAGCGGCGGAGTTGGCGGTGGCTCGAAGGGAATTGTTTTGGGTGACGACCGGGCGCCAACGGCTGATCCCGCGTCGCTTAGTTCTAGACCCCGCCGGCTTGCTGCCCGAAGGTCACCTGACAGGCTGGTTCGTCTGAGTGACGGCGTCGAACTGCGATTGCTCTGGTTGCTGTTTCGGCTGTATGACCGAAGCTCTTGCGGCGATTTGAAGTGTCCAGCGCTCACATTTGACCGGTTGCTCATGACGCTTGGCGAGCGAGGGTCTGGCATACTTCGAGCTTGCGAAGCATGTCGTCGATCAAGGTTGACCGTCTCGTGCTCTTCGTCAACAGCAGGCCAAGAGAGTCGATTGTAGACATCGTCCGATGTCGACAAGGGATTGCTTGCGGATCTGGCGCTGCCACCAGATGGAATGCTGACTGAAGGGCGGATGTTGGGCGACAATGCTTGCTCCTTTTCGCGAATGTTTTGCGGTGTTTCCGTGCGCTTGATGGCTTTGATGTGTTCAGGACCGCCGACTTCATTCCTTGCTTTGCTTCGCTTTCGAGCGTGATGACTTTCCTCCGGAATTGAGTCCAATGGCGCTCTTGGACTTGTTGGAGAGAAGGCTGATCTGTCCATGGCGCCATCCGTCCCCGATACTGGACTTGGCTCAGAACCTCTCGAAGATGCCCGCGCTCTCGAATGAGCACCATGGTCAGAAGTATACGTAGGCGATCGAGCTTCTGGCAATTGTGGGGAGGAGTCTGCCGCTTCTGCGAGTATGTCAGGTGGTGACTGAAAGAGGTATGACGTGCGATTCTTACTCGTCGGGAGAAGCGGCGTATCAGCGCTAGGTGTGCGCGCGTGCGCTTCGAGTAAGTTCTTGTCAGACGGGCCAGATCTTTGCTTTGGAGTTTGAAGCTTCCATTCTTTCTCTGGGCTAGAAGGCGTGGATATGTGAAGTGGCTCAAGGGATCGACGCTGACGCAGACTGTCAAAAGAAGTGCTCGTGTGAACCTCCGGCATCTCGCGGCTCGAGCGCTCGTTCTGCTGTGAGGCTCGCTTGCCTTCTTGGTAGCCACTGTCACGAATGGGTTGATGTTGCTTGCCATCCTGCAGCGCAGCAAAAGACCAGCTTGGCTCATCAGCCGGCATAGATCGACTGGTCTCTTTCGCACCTGGATCTTCCTTGTCCAAAGCTGACGCAATGGCAGCCCCAGCAGAGATGGCTGCAACTCCTGCGGCGGCTTTGTATAGATCAGACGCATGCTCCTTTGGATCACTATCGGACGAACGAGGTTCATGCCCCTGAGGTGGCGTTCGAGGCACCTGGACAGGTAAATGCTGGGAGACTTCAGAAGTGTGCAGTAGAGCTCGTGATTGACTACCAGAGCTTGATTTCCTGGTTTGCTGACTTGGCCCTTCTTCGGCAGGAATGGATGGCGCTCGGCGTTTCACTCTTTCCAGTCCAGGGAACACGCTGGAGACAATGCTGCTCTTCGCACTCGTTGGACTTGTCGTGACAGCAGCTGGCTCCGACTTTGCCGAAGTAATTGGTGCTGCCTTCTCCAACACAGGCGACAGTGGTTGGGGTGGTCTTTGATCCTTGGTCGTGGCTCGAGACACACCGGTCTCGCTATCAGAGACCACTGTAGAGCGTTCAGTATCGTCCATTGCACTTTCCGGATTATCAGAGAGCCCTGCTGCTTGCGCGGCAGCCTTGAGCTTTCTTTGTTGGCGTTTCTTCTTCTTGTACTCGCGGTATGCCTTGTCGCCAGCATCGATATCCAGCTCGTCCTGAACCAGCCAGCCGTGCTGCGACTGCTGATCATCAGTCGTTGGATCGGCGGGAGTCTGCAATCCCTTCTCGGAAGTCTGAGCTGCTTGTACATCTGGCTGGCCCTCCTGTGGCGTTGATACCTGCCACCACTCTGTGCCGCTGGCAGATTCCTTCTTAGCTTTCTTGCCCTTCTTTCGCTTGGAAGTGGCGAAGGATATCTCAGGCTGATCATTGTCAATATCAGCCGAAGAAGTATTGTTGCTAGCCATGGCCTTCTCGATGAGCTCCGGGTCAAATCCAGCACCACCAAGACTTTGTTGGATAATGTTGGTGACATCGTCAGCAGGAGGCTTATCCTCGACATTGAACGAACCGATAGCTGGCGACACCTCGCGAGAAAGATCTCTCGACTCGCTGCCCTTCTTATTCTTCTTGCGCTTGCTTGTCGTCGTTGAGAAGACCTCTTCTGGATCAGCCTCAGCTTGACCGGTAGGCGAGGCTCTGCGATGGAAGACTGGATCATTGATGACCATGTTAGGGTCAAAGCCGCTATCCGCCAGACCGGCTGCCAACGTGGCAGCAAAGTCTATGTCCTGGGTGGCATCTTGAACTGGGCTCGATCTCGTGCGCTCCACGGTCTCACTTGGCAACGCAGGGTCCAGATCTACGGCCTTCGATTGCTCTGCTGCATCGACTGAGTCTTGTCGCTCGCCACTGTCAGCAGACGTCGACCTGTTCTCGACAACAGCTTGCTCCTCAGAGACGATAGCTGGTGTGGAAGCACCACTCTTCTTGGCCTTCTTTTTGTCTTTCTTCGACCTCTTCATAGAAAACCCATCCCACTCATCTTCTTCTGCTGGCGGCTGAGGCTCCACAGACTCGCTTGATGGCTTCAGGTCCATATCGAAGTCCTTCGGCTGTTCTGCTGCACCAGTCTGTGCTTGTTGTCCGGTGCTGTCAGCAGAATTTAGGTTGTCTTCGACGTCGTCAGATGGCATAACTTTCTCGTCATCAACAACAGTTGACTCCTCGGGAAGAACGGCTGGTGTGGAAGCACCACTCTTCTTGGCTTTCTTCTTGTCTTTCTTCGACCTCTTCGCAGAAAACCCAGCCCGCTCGTCTTCTTCTACAGAAGTCTGGGGCTCGGCCAAAGCAGCGGCAGCGATAGCTCCCGCAACAGCAGCAGCTCCAAGTCCCGCAGTATCATTGCTGATTTCCGCTTCACGTGGGCCCTCGGAAGCCTCAGCAGACTCGTTCCAAGAATCACTCATTGATGCTGCACCCTTTTTGCTTTTCTTCTTGTCTTTCTTGCTCTTCTTCGTGGTGAAGGCCAAATCCTCTGCAGTCTCTTCAGGCACTGCTGAGGGCGTTTCAGCATCCACGATGGGTTCATCAGGTTGACCAGCGGCTGCTGCGCTGTGATCCAGGTCCATCGGCTCCTTGATCAGCTCTTCCTGCTCTGTTGAAGCAAGAGCATCTTCCTTTCCCTTCTCCGAGATCTGGACATCATTTTCGACATCTGCACCGGCCACAGGATCGTTCGCCTTCTCTTCGACAGGTGTAGACTCTTCAGCAGGTTCGTCGAGAGCTAGCTGCCTGTTCTTCTTACCCTTCTTGCTCTTTTTGCCGCTTGAAGGCATCGACCAGAAATCCTCCACTGCTGGTTCTTTCTGAGTCTCAGATTCCGGCGAAAGCGACTTTGGCACTTCCGCTGTTTCAGCGGACGTCTCTTCTGGCTTCGAGTCATGCTCAGCATCGGCAGCCGGGAAGTCATCAAGCGTGGATGATCTCTTCTTCTTTTCCTTCTTGCTCTTCTTCTTGCCGGTCTGAGGAGCAGACCACTCATCTGTCTCCTCAGTAGGTGTTTGGCCCGTAACGTTCTCAGCCACGTCCGCGATTGCGTCGTCCGCCGCAGCAGGGTCTCCGACTGTTCGGTCCTGAGCAGTTGTTGCTTCCGATGGTAGCTCATTGTCTTCTCGTGGAGCCTCCTCGAGTCGCGGTTCATCCTCGGTAGGAGTGGGCAAATGATCGAAAGCCAGCTGTTTTGACTTCTTTCCCTTATTGCCCCTCTTCTTGCCAGATGCTGAGGTGGACCAATCATCGACCTCAAGGCTTTGTCGCTCAGCTTCAGCCGATGCGTGAGTTTCGGGGTCCTCATCTACGATAGGGGTAGGAGCCGGCTCAGTCTTTTCGGTATCGATGGTGGTGGGCAGTGCAGGTGTCTGCGTCTTCTCGGCTTCTTCGGCAGCGAAATCAAACGCTTGCTTGTTCTTCTTGGCCTTCTTCTTCTGCTTTTTGCTGCTTGTGGGCTCCCACCTGCTGTCAGCGCCATTTTCTGCTTGGCTGGCCTCTGCAAAAGTGTCCGGCATGGCTGCACTGTCGCAGTCTTGCTCTGTGGCGACCTCACGCTGAATCAGGCTGTGTTGGTGATCGTCATGCTCAAAAGGCTCCTCGGCCGTTTCAGTCCTGTTTGATGCCTGTCCCGGTACCACGCTGGTGTCCTCTTCGAGTGATTGTTCAACAGGCTTATCATCAGTGACATTCTCAGAATTGGCCTCAACGTTTTGCGCTGTGTCTTCGACTTCCATCCTTTGATCTTCAGGCGCTTGCACCTCGGCCTCTGCCATATCAATCTTTACATCAGTCTGATCGGCCTCAATGGCCTCGGACAATGGCGTTGCAGTGCCAGTAGCAGATTTCTTTCCCTTCTTGCCCTTTTTCTTCTTTGATGTCGTGAATCCAGAAAATTCATCTGCTCCCAATGTGACAGGTTCAGATGTATCAGGAGTAGTGGTTTCGATCGGGGTGCCGGGGTCGGGCTGTAGCTCAAGCGGCGCATCGAAGCTTGGATCCCTGCCTTTCTTCCCCTTCTTGTTCTTCTTGGAGGATGTCATTGCCCAGATATCTTCGGCTTCGGCAGCTGCAGGCTCCTCGGAGGGCTTGTCGCCGTCGTCAAGCTGTTTAATAGGCTCTTCAACGGTTTCGGAAGCCCGCTGTTCATGCAACGGAGTAGCCGACTCAATCGGAGTGTCACTCATATCAGCTTCACGAACTTCTGGCTTTAGCTCCTCCGGTGTATCGAAACCTGACTTCTTGCCCTCCTTAGAAGACGGCAATGCCAAAATGTCTTCGGCCTCGGCAGCTGCAGTATCCTCAGAGGGCTTGACATCGTCGTCGCCCTGCTTGATGGGCTCTTCAACGAATTCAGAAGCTTGTTCCTCAACTGACGGCGTGGCAGTCTCGACCGGTACAGGTGACTCTTCTACAGGAGCGTCAGGCTCAAAGTCCTGTGCTTTCTTGCCTTTCTTGCTCTTCTTCTTCTTCTTCGAGCTCGGCGCCCAAGAGACCTCATCTTCTGGCTCGTTCTGAACTGTTGCAGGTTTTGCCTGATCTTCATCCGCTGGACCAGGAGTTGCGTCTTCAATAAAGCCAGGCGAGGTGTCTTCGGTGACGAGGTCTCGCGAAGGCTCCAAGGCGGCTTCAGTATCGGAAGGCTTTGTGTCTTCGGTCGATGGTACGTCAGCCACAGACTGCTGCCGACTCTTTTTGCCTTTCTTGCCTTTCTTCTTGGAAGACGTCCAGGCAGATTCTTCTTCTGGTTCCGCATCCTGAGCATTCCTGTCTACCTTAAAGGTGGTTTCAGAGACCGCTGGCGCACCACTTTCAGGACCAGACTGTGGAATTTCACCATTCGGATCGGTTGACAAGGCTTCATCGACCGGGGCTGAGGTCTCAGCAATGTCGGCAGTCTTAGTCTCACTCATTTTGGAAGAAGCATTCTGCTCCTCAGCTGGCATATCGTGATCAGGCTCGACCATCAGGACAGGCTCCTCAGCAGCCTGTGGTGTCTGTGTGCCAGACTTCTTGCCTTTCTTGCCCTTCTTGCCCTTCTTTGTCGGTGCAGACCATGTGAACTCGTCTGCTTCTTCGGCAGATGCTGGTACCTGCTGCTCGGACAAGGCAAGCTCCGTACTCGCAATGAGCTCTTCTGCAGTATGCTGGGTGTCTTCAATAGGTTGTTCATGTACAATTTCTGATTCATCAATCGACATCTGCTGCTCAGAAGCTGGCTCAGGCAATGCGCCCTCGTCGGTTGCTGGCAATTCAGGTTGCGAAAGCTGATCCTTCTTTCCCTTCTTCCCTTCTTTGCCTTTCTTTGAGGAAGAGGACCAACTGAACTCGGCAGGATCATCGGCTGAAGGGATATTCTGGTCGGGCACGGCATCGTTGGCATCCGCTTTGAAATCGTCCTGAGGGTGCTCAACCTCAGCCCCGGGCAGCGGCTCAGTGCTGAGAGTCTCCAGAACCGGTTCTTGAGTTTGCTCCGGCTGCTCGATTTGTCCTGTTTGCTCAATTGTCGATGTTTGCTGATCGTCAAGGGTCATCAGCACGGGATCGCTTTCCTTCTCGAGCACCGTCTCCGAAGCTGGTTCTGCGGCAACAGACTCTTTAACCACAGGCGTCTGCGTCCCAGACTTCTTGCCCTTCTTTCCTTTTTTCTTCGAAGGCTGCGCCCAAGAGAAATCCTCCTCGGCTGCTGGAGTCGATGCTGGCTCATCAGCAAGTGTGGACTCAATCGCCTCATTAATCGTAGCGTCGTTGTCTTGAGACTCAGGTTTGGACTTCTCACTCTCTTCGACCGGCGTTGAAGGCACAGCCACAGGTGTGGCAGGCTCAGATTTCTTCGCACTTTTCTTTCCTTTCTTACCCTTCTTCTTAGAAAAGCCAGTCCAGTCAGCAGAAGCTCGAGGAGAGGCCTCGCCAAAAGCATCCATATCCTCAGTAGCGCGCTCAGGCTCAAACTCGAGGCCGCGATCGGCAGTGGACGTCTCGTGCTCAACCAGGTTCTGGTCATTTGACAAGGTTGCATGAAGCTCACCACTACCGTCGGCGATGCCAAAGACGTCATCGACGAGGTTACTGTCATGTCTCTCATGGCTTGGCCGTATAGCTGATGGGTCCTCGGCTTCCATTTCATCTGCCCAGGATTGTTTGACAGGCTCGGCTTCGACATCTTGCTCTCCCGTAATGCTTATTTCCGCCGCTTCATGGAAAGTATCAGTCGCCTGTGTGTCATTGAACTCCTCCGCATCATGGAACGAGTCGTCTTGGAAAGACTCATCAGGAGACTCTGCTGGAAGAGGGACTTCTTTAGCCTGCTTCACTAGCTCAGAGCTAGACTGTGCTGCCACAGTTGTCTCTTCAACGTCCGGCTCGGGCTCCCACAGAGACTGCTGCTTCTTCTTCTTCTTGTCTTTCTTACTCTGCTTACGAGAAAGAGAAGTCTTATTGGCATCGTCTGCAGTGTCAACCTCGGGGGAGTCATCGGTCTGGAGAATAGTGTTGAAAGCCTCTGGCGGCACAACCAGGTCATCTTTGTCGCGTGCTGGCTCGCCTTCCTCGGGAGAGGATTCATTTCGAACGTCTCGCTCGTTCTGCGTCTCCCAGACAAAAGCAGAAGACTTGTTTTTCTTCTTGTTCTTCTTGCTTTGCTTTCGAGTCAGAGCTGACTTCTCCTCAATGGCATCAGTAGTGGCATCATCATTCGCGACTGTAGCTGCTGGATCGGTGGAAGGTTGCAAAACAGTGTTCAAAGCTTCTTCCGGAATGGTGACTTCGTCCTCCTTGCTCATCGAGGGCTGTTCTGATTCCTGGACACTAGTTGCGGCTTCTATAGGAGTAGCCTTCTCCGTCTGCGAGTCAGCTTCTGGATCCGGCCCCCAAGCCACACTCTTCTTCTTCTTCTTCTTCTCGTCTTTCTTGCTTTGTTTTCTCGAGAGTGTAGGCTTGAAGTCATCGTCGACATTCTCGTTCTCCGCTTTCGAGCCGTCGTGTGAAGGAGAATCAGAAGTGTCTGGCGGCAGAGGAGTGTTCAATGCTTCCGAAGGAATGACTATGTCATCATCAGCTGCTTGAGCTTCTTCATCAGGCTTTGCAATTTGGCGAGCTTCGTTCTCCAATGGCGATGGCTCAGACTGAGGCTCTGGCCCCGGCTCCCAAGCAGACGCTTTCTTTTTCTTCTTATCCTTCTTGCTCTGCTTGCGTGATAATGTTGGCTTGAAGTCGTCATTTGCATTCTCCTCAGGGACTGGCTGCTCGGCGGCTTGATTGACATCTACAGCATCGGAAGCTGAAGTGGGTTGAAGCACAGTATTGAGACTTTCTGGCGGAATGACCAATTCACCATCGTCCGCGGTCTTGGCTTTCTCATGATCGAAATCGGGAACGCGCTGGTCCAAGACATTGCCTAAGTCCTCTGCTGGTATCACAAGCTCATCATGCGCGTCGGCTGATGCTTGTTCAGTGCTCTCGACCGCTGCGCCAGACTCTTCTTGCTTGTCTAGTTCAAGAGCCGTGGATTTCCGAGCGAAAGCCGACTTTTTCTTGTTCTTGTCTTTCTTGGTCTGCTTTCCTGACAAAGTCGGCTTCTCTGCCACCTGAACCTCATCGATAGCGTCAGTCGCAGTTTGGGGAGCAGTAGCTTCAGTTCCGGAGGCCTCAGGCACGGCCTGATCGGCATCGTTAGCAGTTTCGGCAACGATTCCCTCGCGGGTCTCGCTCTTCGGCTCGAAAGTTCCCGATGCTGGTTCGAATTCGTCCCAAGCTGCATCCTTAGCTTTCTTCTTGTCCTTCTTGCTCTTCTTGGACGAGACAGGCGCAAATTCCTCGAGAGCTGGTTGAGGAACAGAGTCATCTGGCTGGAGGGTTTCGGCGTTCTGATCTTGCTCTGGATCGGCATCCTTGGCAGTTTCAGCAACGACTTCCTCACTAATCTTGGTATCCGGCTCAGCAGTCTCTGACACAGGATTAAATTCGTCCCAAGCTGCAGCTTCAGCCTTCTTTTTGTCCTTCTTGCTCTTCTTCTTGGACGAGACAGGCGCAGATTCCCCAAGAGCTGACTGGGCAGCAGACTCATCTGGCTGGACGACTTCGGCAACGGGCGTCTGCACGTCTGGGAGCTCTTTGACAAGCTCGCGTGGCTCTTCTGCTGTAGACTCGGGGTCCTGCGACTCAGGACTCGCTTGTGTATTCGCATTCGAGTCGTGTTCGGCATGCTGTTGGTCGGTTTCCTCGACTGACTTCTCTTCATCCCAAGTGGATTTGTCTTTCTTGCCCTTCTTCGCTTTCTTCTTAGACACGATGGGAAGAAAATCTTCGGCAGCCGGAGCTTCTAGTTCACCGGCAGGCGGTAAAGCTTCTCTTGAATTTTCGGCAACAGCTTCGCCGATTCCTGACGCTGCCACGGGCTCCTCAGGTTCATGCGGTACATCAACAGGCTCAGCCTGCCGTGCTTCATCCGCAGCCTTGGCATCATCGGCGATATTGTCCTGCTCCTGGACCAGTGTCTCATCACGAGGCTCGGACTCTGCAGCGTCGATGCCCTCAGGTTCAGACCAGGTAGGAGGCTTCTTCTTCTTATCTTTCTTGGCTTTCTTCTTAGACGAAGACGGACTGGTCCAATCATCAACGGCAGCCGCTGCAGCAACACCAGCAAGTGCTCCGATGGCAAGCCCAGCAGATGAGCTTTCAGCAGGCTCAGCTTCACTAGGTTCCTCAGACCAAGAAGGCGCAGGTTTCTTCTTCTTGTCCTTCTTGCCTTTCTTCTTACTTGAAGATGACGACGTCGCCAAGTCATCAGTCTCCGGGCCAGCTTGCTGGGTTGCCCAAGGAGCAGGTACAGAAGTCGCAGGCGCGGCCCTACCTTCAACGGGACTGTGAACATTGTCAACTTGTACATCGTGCAAGCTGAGTCCATCGGCATCGTGCACACTGCCCAGCCTTGGCTTGCTGGCGGAGTTAGACATAGACGTCTGGAATGCCTGTGCTTGCGAGTCGCCCCAAGTATTGTCATGCGTGATCTGACTGAAGTCTGAGAGTCCAAAATTGACTTCTCGGGGCGCCTCAGTCTCGTTCACAGGCGTTTGCGCACCACTTGCTTCCGCGGGAGAGCTCTCAAGGGCGGTCTGCGGCTCGTCTTCGAAGATTGTGGAAGCCCTTTGCTTCTTCTTGGCCTTCTTCGATTGTTTCCTCGTAAGCTGTGGAGCAGGTGCAACCTCTACTGTAGCCTCAGGCGCAGCCACAATAGTACGCTCGTCAACGACGAGAGACGCAGGTTCTGATTTGGCTTCCGGAATCTTGTATGCAGTAGCAGGACGCTCATCTTCTGCATCAACCGGCTCATCACGCTGGAGTGGAGGCACCGCAGGTTCGTTGTCTTTGATGGCCCCCTCGTCCTCTGCACGCTCGCCCTCAAAGAATTGCTCAGTCCCTTCTTCAGGCTCCAATCTTGGTAAGACTGGCATGGTGTGAGCTGCTGCAGAGGCAATGTAGCCACAATCTTGCGGATCCCGCTCCACCCGACGTTCCGCATCAGGAGAAGCCTCTTGTACAGTAATGACTGGCACAGTGTGAGCAGCTACACTAGCAAAGAAGTGGCCATCGCCTTCTTCAGCGTGTTGCTCGTTGCTCAAGAAGCGATCAAGAGCATTCTGGGGATTTGCTGTCTCGATTGCGGTCGCAGCCGGTTGACCACGCTCTCTGCTGACATTTCCTTCCTCGGCATGTGATTCAGCATCGAAGAAGTCCTCGGTGTCTTGTCGCTCTGCTTCCAGATGAGGTCCTTCAGTAGGAGTTTCAGTGTCCTGAATCTGCTTCTTCGACTTCTTTCCATTCTTCTTGGAACCCTCGCGTGACGACTCAGGCTTGTCTGCTGGTTCGGCAGGAGTCGGCTCCGTCAGAGGTGCTGGCAAAGGATACTCATACTTCGGACCAACAGGGCCAAGGTCGTGCGCTTGTTCCGAATATTGGCTTTCGAGCTTATGCTTTCCATAGACAGCAGCTGTGCCAAGCATGGCAGCTGCAGCCAAAGCCTTAGCCTTGCTGGGAGATCTTGATCGACTCCTCTCCTCTGTAGACGATGGCTCCTCACGAGATGCTTCCTGCTGTTCATGCATCTTCTCATCCTGAACATAATCTTCCCAAGTGAAGAATTGCGGCTGTTGCTTCTCACGCTTCTCTGCAGTAGGTGTAGTAGAAGCCGCTGCCCAGGGTATTGCAGTCTGCGGGAAATGTGAAGCCTTTGGCGTAGTCTCGTCCTCACTCTGATAAGATGGAGCTCCAATTCCAGCCAGATCTAATGCTGGAAGGTTCCTGTGAGATGCAGACGGACTATCCCACTCTTCGACAGCAGATTGAAAACCGTCATCGCTTCCATGCACACTGCTGGCTCGACTTGAGGGCTTGCTGGAAGGTAAGCTGGGCAGGCCTTCTTCGACTTCAGGCGTCTGGCGATTACGCTCTACCAGATATAGCGGCATGACTCCTTTGAATTCCGACGAGTGTGGTCTGCCTTGACGTGACTTGGCTGAGGAAGGAGTTGTTGGCGTTCCTGCAGGTTGCGGGCCAGCAGTAGAAGGAGAGCTGAAACTTTTCGCCCTTTCTTTGGCGGAAGGCCTATCTGCCGAGCCAGGTGTGGTTGGCGCATGTCCGAAAGGAAACCTCAAAGGTACAGCGGTACTGCTCACAGGCCGTTGAAGACTGGCAGGTCTCTCAGCAGACAGGTTCGCATCGCCAAGCTCAGCCTCACGCGGTTTTGCAGGCGTCTCTGGCTCGATAATGCCTTCAACAGCACTCTTGTGTGCCTCGTCATATCTCTGATCATCCTCGGCAGACCTCGTGATGTCGTCTGCATGATCCTTGTCATCTGAAGCTTTGCTGCTGAGCGCCTCAGCAAGGAGGCTAGCACCTACAACAGCGCCTCCGACAAGCATGGCATCTTTCACCATTGACCCGCGACCAGATTCAGCCTCGAGCGGTCTGCCTTCCCTCCGCTCAACAGCCGAATCTGGACTCGCTGGGTGACTAGCGGGTAGAGGCGGCAGTCCCTCTACCCGATTCCCTAAAAAAGACTGATCGCGAGAATCTCGTCCAAGCTCATCACCGGTGCTTCTCCTGCTGTGATGACGATGTCCGCTTTCACTTACAGCACCTCTGCTGTCCGTCCTTGACAGGCTCTCTCCGTCGTCGTCAGTACGGCGGCGGCGGTGGTGACGATGTCCAGACTCAGAGATTGCGGAGCGAGAATCGTCTCGATCGTCATGGGTGCTGCGGCGTGTTCTCTCGCGACTGTCCTTGTCGTCACCTCGATCTCCCGCAGAGCGGTGACGACGATGAGACTCTGACTTGACAGATCTTGTATCATCGTCATCATCGCCGTACTCAGAGTCCCGATGCTTCTTCTTGCGTCTTCTTCGGTCATCGTCATCACCATCCCTGTCCTTGCTGTCACGCGTGGACGATCTGCTGAGAGGGGCACCGTCTCGATCCTTGTCTTTGCTAGATGAAGAAGTGCCGTCAAAAGACTTGTTTCGACCAAAGAGTCCTCCAAAAAGACCCTTCTTCTCCTTCTTGACGGATGAAGACTCCTCTTTATCTCGGCGTGAGCGGCTAGAAATCACGGAAGCGGTGTCATCGTCGTCGTACTTAGAACGACGTCTCTCATCCTTGTCACGTCGCGAGCGGCTTGATGTGACGGATCGTGTATCATCATCGTCGTCTTCGTGCTTCGAACGTCTCTTTCGCCGCTTCTCATCTTCCCCAGGATAAGCCGACTCGCTTGCGGCAACACTTTGTGTTTCGTAAGCATAGTCAGGCCGATCATAACCAGAAGCATAATCACTACCGCTTCTAGCCTCTTCACGCCTCGACTTCCTCCTCTCAGCAGCAGATTCGGAGGCGACAGAGCGTGCATCGTCAGGAGAAGTGCTCTTCTGGCTTCCACTCAGCTTGCGCTCAATGTCAGCAGAGGCTTTTCCTGAGCGTGATTCCCGCTTCTCCTCAGAAGACCTCGAGACAGTGGCCTCCCGATCTTGTGGCTTGTCATCGCTCGAACGGTAAGCTGATATATTGGCTTGAGGCTTCGGCTCATCCCACGCCTGAGAAAGTGGCGGCTTCGACGTGTCAATGACGGTCACTGGCTCAGATCGCGAGGCATCGCTTTTCGCATCCTGGTTGGAAACAGGGAAGCCATAATCGTTGCTGTAAGATTCCGGCTCAGCGGTCACCTTGGCAGAAGTATAGTCGTCCCAAGCGACCTCGGACCTCAATGGCGAGGAGATTTCAGGCTGATTTGCCAAGCTGGCTCGCTTACTTTTCTTCTTGCTCTTCTTCGAGGTCGGGGCACTCCACTCCCAAGGATCAGCTTCCTGTGAAGTTGAAGGTTCTTGAACGCCAGTCGGAGTCTGCTCCTCTTTGACTTGAGATTGAGACTGCTCATCAATGGATGTTTTGCGCGGCGGCGACTCAGATTCGTCCCATCCGCCAGGCATGCCCGTTGGCTCTTTCTCAGTAGTGCTCGAGAGAGGAGGCTTTGTGGTATCTACTGTCTCGACTTCAGGGTTATAGTCTCTGGGATCGTCGAATGTCGACTCGCCAAGCTTTGACTTGCGTTTCTTCTTCTTATCCTTCTTGCTGCTCGAGCCACTAGGCGACTCAGAGGCGCTGTCGTTTGAGCCGTTGAGAGCAGTAGCTGCCGCAGCGACTCCTCCAGCAGCGAGAATGCCGTCCGCTAGATCAGCAAATGACGACCCCGACTTCTTGCCCTTCGAATCTCGAGACTGCTCAATATCATCGAACGTTGACTTGCCATCTTTCGGTCCTGAGGCCTCGACAACGATATCACCAAAGCCTTGCTTCTTGGCCTCCCGTTCGCGCTTCTTCTTCTCCTTCTTGGACAGGGCAGGGAAATAGTCATCCGCGGCTTCATCCTTTGGCGTCGAGGTTGCGCTGTCTTCAAGCGTCTGAACCCGCTCCAATTCTGCAGGTGACTCAGGTTCAGCAAAGACCTCGCTAACAAGATCGGCAAAGCTAAGGCCAGCACCAGACTTCTTCTTTTTCTTCTTGTCCTTTTTGCTGGACGTTGGCGGAGGAAAGTACTCTCCCTCCATGCCACCAGGAGATCCCACGACCTCTTCATCGAGAGTCTGAACGCGCTCAAGCTCGGGCGGGGTTGGGATTCCGCTGTAGAAAGAATCGAAGTCACCTGATTTCCTAGCAGCCTTCTCCCGCTTCTTCTTTTCCTTCTTGCTAAGAGGTGGCTCCCAAGCAGGCTCTTCCGATACAGTTGGCACATCACGTTCTGCACCCGGAACTGTATCGGTCTCCTCTTTTGACTTCGGGGCAGGCCTGTAAATGTCCGCCTCCTCCTCAGCCCAGGTACCAGGCATCTTCTTCTCTTCGGCAGGAGTATCATCATCGATCTCCATCTCCTCGACAAAGCCGCGGCTAGGAAGCGCCCCTGTTGTTCCAGGAGACGGCATCTGGAAGCGACTGCCTACATCAGATACCGATTCATAGAATGGCTGTTGGTAGAAGCCAGCGCCTCCGAGTCCTGCACGCGAGAACTTTGACTCAGCCTCTGGGGTACGCTGGATTTCTTCCACACCTTCTTCCTCGTCCGCGGGCTTCTCAGTGCTGTAAGTGTCCTTGCCGAAATCATTGTCATTGTAGGTATAATCCCTTGACTTTCTGCCGCTTGGCTCCTCGACGATGACTTCATGCAATGCCTTGCCCGCAACAGCTGCGGTGCCAGCCACTCCAGCGACCTTAGCTGCGTCCCTGGCCGCGTTTCGGAGATCCGGCGAGGTGATGTAGCTTTCGCGCTCATGATGGCTGTCTGGAGTCTGTACGTCATAGGTATGATACTTATCCTCTCCCCATGAGATCGACCTGCTGCGTTCTGATTTGCCAGAAGACTTCGTACTGGTCGAGCCCTCCTCGTCAGCATCAGCTTCCCTCGACAAAGAAGAGGGAGGCAATGGGCCAGGTCGTCGGCGTCTCTTCTCCTGTTCTTCTGGAGGTGGAGTAGGTGCCATCACATTCAATCGAGGAACGCCAAACGGAGCACTCTTGCTTCTTGCTCGAGTACCTTTCGAAACGAACTCATCAAAGTGTGGTCCCTTAGGCCAAGCTTGGTCTTGTGGGAAGTAGTAATGAGCATCGTCATGTTGAGCATGGTAGACAGCAACATCAGCATCCGGATGAGGGTTGCTCTCATTGTAGCCACCTTTGGAGCCAAGGCCTGCAGGTCTGAAGAAATCTGCGTACGTATCATGCTCGAAGTACGGCGAAGTCGATCGCTCACGACTGGCCACCACTTTCTCGGCTGCTTTTCTGGCAAGCTCTTCGCGTCGTACGCCCTGTTGCTTGCGCTTGAAGTAATCGGGATCATAGATATCGTCATCCATGAGTGGCTCGCCTGAATGCTCGTTCATGGGCTTGATCTCGGCAGCAGCATAGCCATCACGGAGCTCAATACTAGATCGTTCGCCATACTTCTCCTTCGCCGCTCGTTCAAGCTCATCTTCGGTCTCGGATCGACGACTTCGACGACTTCGTCTTGACCTTGGACTTTCAGAGCTGTCGCGGCGTGTCTCGTGTTCTCTGCCTGCCATGACTGCGCCGACAGTGGCTGCAGCTGCAGCACCAGCAAGTGGTGCCGCCCATGAGGATGTGCCGGATCGTTTCTGCGCTGGCTCATAGCCCTGCCGGCTAGCATTCTGCCACTCGCGGGCATAGCGCTCGGCCTCCCACTGCTTTCGCTCTTCGTCTTGACGACGAGCCTCGTCAGCGAGTCTTGCTTGCTCTCTAGCGTAGTTGTCTTCTCGCTCACGTCTCTGCCTCTCGAGCTCAGCTTGAGCACGCTCAGCCTCTTCTCGAGCCTTTCTCTGCTTCTCCGCTTCTTGGCGGGCAACCTCAGCAGCTGCAGCACGATCTCTTGCCTCTTTCTCGAGACGCTCGATTTCCCACTGCCGCTCTCGGTCCTGGCGAGCTTTCTCTTCGGCAATCTGCCTTTGCCTCTCGACTTCTTGTCGTGCTCGTTCAGCTTCTTCTTCACGGAACTTGGCGAGCTTCGCCTCCGCAAGTTGGCGGTTTTCATCCTCTCGCTGCTGTCGAATCTCTTCTTGCCGAGACTCTCGAGCGGCACGTTCGGCTTCTTCCTTGACAGCTCGGGCGCGATCAGATCTCCTACGCTCATCATCCGCGGCCCTCTGTTCTTCTTTGCGACGCTCTCGGTCCTCTTTGCGTTGTTGCTCAGAGGTCAGGCCAAAGCTGACGCGGCTGTTGGGATCCTTCGATCTGCGACCCGAGGCGCCAGATGCAGTAGAGCCATTGAGAGCTGAAGCACCTGCAATGATAGCGCCTGCAGCGAGGGCACCTCCGCCGATGGCAGCAGCATCCTTCATCCAGGTCGACTGTACAGGACTAGACTGCGTCCGACGCGACATACCTGGGCGTACATGTTCGTGAGATGCTGTCGCTGTATAGCCGAGGTCTGCGCCAGGTTGTGTGAAAGCTGGCTTCGTTAGTGTCATGGGCTGCGGTTGCGCAATAGGTGCTTGCGCAGGGCGGTAGATTGGTGGTTCCACATCGAACGCGCCAGGCATAGAGTGTCGAGGACTGCCCGCTTCGGAATTGATAGGCTGCGGGTCAACATACTGGAGTGGCTGAGAGCTGCCACTTGTACTGCTTCTGGTATCAGCAGTTGGTAGTGGTCGGCCAGTGTCATCGATATACAGGCTCTGCTGTGGTCGAATAGGCTTTGACGTATCAAATGCGGCGCCAGCTGCACCGGCAGCCAAACCGGCAGCAATAGGTCCACTCAATGAGCCGTGAGAGCCAGTAGGCTGCCATGATTGAGGAGATGATGAGCGTCTGACCTTGCGACCCTTCTTGTCTTTGCCGCCCCATCGCCAACCCCAAGCACCCAGTCCACCGTCATTGGAGGAAGCGGCGCTCTCGAGGCTTTGGCGAGAAGATAGTCGTCGATCACCATAGTCGCCAAAGGCAAGTCCACCATCCAGGCTTGACTGATCAACATCAGATGGGGGCTCGTCCTCCCAATCTTGATCCGATGATCCGGGCGAGCCATGTTGATGACCAGTAACATGCGTGCGAACATGGCGTTTGGCGCCAAGTTCTGGTCTGCTGCCACGTTTGGAAATCCTGTGTCCTTTCTGCGCAGCAGCGAGAGCAGCAGCTGTGGCACCAATGCCAGCAACGGTCGCAGCAAGATGGTCATCGCTCTTCCTACGCCGTGCACGACCTGTTGAAGACCGAGTAGAAGACTTGCGACCTAGACTGGCCTTGCTACCTTGTCGGCTGAGGTATGTATCGCCGAATGCCAGTTCAGAATTCGAAGATGACGAAGAGCCGTTGCTGAATGTGAAGAACCCGCGCTTCTTCTTCTCGTGTGATCCTCGTCGCTGTCTGCTTGGAGGCGAGAAGAAGTTTCCGAAGATGCCACCTTGATCCTTAGGACTGCCTGGTCGATCATAACGAGTTGGTGAATATCCAGAAGACCTCCGCCTTCTGTCACGAGAGCTTGACCTTGACCTGCGACCCGAGTGAGCAGCCAACCCGGCAGCACCTAAAGCGGCACCCGCAGCGGCAGCAGTACCCAGTCCAAAGCCACCAGATGACTTGCGTGTAGCAGAACGTGATCGCGAACGTGACCTCACTATCCGCCTCTTCTCTACTGTGCCATCCTTCTTGCGGACCGTGACATAATCGCTGTCAGGCCTCAGCGTGCCATGCGTAGATCGCCGCCTCTGCTCTCGCGAACTGCTACGACTCCGTCTCCGGACAGCCGAGCTCTCTCGATGACCAGATTTCACAGAGTAAGTGTCGTCGAAGTTCTTGCGATCATTGAAAAGAGCTCCGGCTGCAGTTGCGGCTCCAGCAGCAGCCAGTCCAGCTCCCATCATGCCGATACCAGAGGCTCGCTCATCTCGTCTCCTCTTGCTTGATTCGGAAGCATAATATCTGTTGTCTTTATCGATGCGCTCAGAACTGCGCTTGCGACCAAGACGATCGTAAGACAACCTTCGTCGCAGCGATTCAAACGAGTCCTTTCGCTTGTGATAGTGATGGACTCGTGGAGCATCCCAAGCAGAGGTCCTGGGATCGAAACAGTGCTTGCAGACGCCGATGTACTCGGTGTACATCTCCATCTTGGCAGTGTCCTCTGGACTGGCAATGAGATTGAGGATTCCATCCTTTAGCCTAGTCATGGGACCCTTATGCTCGTGGAAGTGATGTTGCTGCATCATCCCGCCGCTGCCTCCTGGTGGACCATAATATCCTCCACCAGCAAAGCCGGGCGGTTTCGGTGACCGGGGTGGTCCCTGGCCAAAGTCTCCGGATGCAAAATTCGCAGTGTTTGAATTGTGTTGGTGTTGATATGCAGCGTAACCAGCCGCCGCTGCTCCGGCACCTGCTGCTGCGTAAAGAGGTACGTTAGAGTTAGTAGACTGCTTACCTGTATATGTACCTGTTGGGTGAAAATCTGCTTGTGGGCCGCCGTACGCGCTGGTAGCTCCTGTCTGGGAATAGCTGGCATTCGCATTCACGTTGGTCGAGGTCGCGTAAATGCCGTTCGTGCCTGCCTGAGATGTGCTTCCGTATGGATTGGTTGACTGAGTTGGAGCGGGATAATACGTGCTGCCGTCCGAATTGTGTCGACTTGGTCTGTTGGAGCTGGGTTTGATGGTGGGTGGGTAATCGCTGTAAGTGCTTTGAGGGCGGAAAGTCGAAGACGTCTGCTGCTCAGACTGTGAATGCTGATGTGAGGACGACATCTTGCCCAGCGCACTCACGCCGGCTGCTGCAACCTTTCCGGTCGATGAAGTTCGTGACGGCTTGGGCATGGGCTTCGGTTTCGATGCGCTGGAAGGTGCCGAAGCAGATTGCTTGCTTGGTCGCGATGGCTTGACAGGCTGTGGAGTTGAGAAGACAGGGCTCACTTTGCCAGCGTAGAAGTCTGCTGCAGCACCGTTTCCAGTATCGGGCACAGGATGCGCTTCGGCCGATGCAGCAACCAAGTGAAGGTCAGGGTTGACAAGCATATTTGGCGTGTTCGCACGCACGCCCGGCTGGAAGTGTACCGACTCGCCTTGGTCGAGATAATATTCTGCTGCGTGCCCAAAGCTCTCTGCGCGGTCAAGGCCTGGTTGCTGCATGGGTTCGCCATATGCAGACGGATCTTGGCCTGGAAACTGGGTGTTCGGCGCAGGAGCTGGCAATGCGCCAGACATGACATGCTCGCCCGTTCCGCCCATCACACCTCCAGCGTACTGCCGGCCTTCACTCACCAGCTCTGCTTCCACTTCCGCTTCCGATCTACGCGACTTCTCCTTGTCTGATGTTGAGCTCCGCTTCTTCTCTCGTCGTTCGCGCGAGCTGCTGCGCTTTCGCTCCTTCTCCTTCCCACTGCTCTTGCGCCTCTTCTCGCGCTCGTCGCTAGACCCGCGCTTCTTCCTGCTAGAGCTCTTCTTGCTTTTGCGCTCCTCCTCATCCTCCCATTCGTCATCGTCATCGTTTGGCAGCATGCGCAAAGCACTCTCGGTCAGAGGTCGCGCGTGAGAATAGCCATCACCAACGCGCGACGATGGTGCAGTACCATACATCGAAGTCGGGGGCGTGGCATACACACTTCCGCCCGCCGTGCTGCCACTCTCATATCTGCTTGATCTCTTGCGATCGCGGTCATCGTCACGTCTGGTCGCAGACGAGATCACACTCTCATTATCGCCTCGAGTGCTTCGGGAGCTCTTCTTTCGTCTCTCGCCAGACACACTTCCTGCCTCGCTGCGTCCAGCTTCACTCCTGCTCCCACCTCTCTCACTCCGTCCCGTGAAAGCGGCCTTCCACATTATAGCTTTTTGGTCGAGAGCTTAATGTTCTGTCGAATTGATATAGTCGCGCGCGCATCCGTGGTCGTGGTCGGGTCGTAGCACAGCGTTTCCGAGCTGTGTCTCGTCGTTATGGTGGCGCGCGGTATGGACAGTATGGGATGATTCACGTTGGATGAACAAGACAGCCAGCATAAATGCAAGTCATCGCCGCGGCTCCCGTCGAAGCTCCTCCATCATGCCAGAGTTGCCGCAGCTACAATTCGTGCTTTGCGGTTCCAGCGTACAGTACAGCACACACATGCAGCTAAAGCTCGGCAAAGCAGCCAGCCTGTGGATGCACAGCAAAGGCGGTGGCAGGGAAACGCGATCGAAGTCTAATCCGTGCCCTAGAACTACGAACTACACCTCAGCTGCCTTCGATATGCATCATCTTGAACACTCGTGAATTATATTTTGGTCAGCGTGAAAGTCTCTGTCAACGACGATTTTATATCATTGATGTTTGACTTGTGGCATTGCGGATTTGCCTCGGCGATGGCCGATAGAACTATATACCCTTGCTCTATCTCGACGACATCATAAGAAACATAGTCATAGCTATCAGGATGACAGTCAGAGAGCCACAGATTGAAAGAAATAGCCCAAGTGTACACTTCCATCAGTCGCTTGTACGCCGCGACAGCAACTGTTCCTGCTGCACGTTCAAGGACGCTGGACATTCAGCATGAAATACTTCTTCCCTCAGACATCTCAGAACCCTACCCACTGAGATCGACGCTCGTTATTCCGCTCATCTGGAGGGGGACCAAATCGTGCGACAACAATACGCCGCATCTGGGCCCAAGTCACAGCACATGACTCAATGCGTGGTAGATGAAATCTATCCGGAGCATCGCAAGAGTCGCTACTTGAGCTGGAGGCACGTTCAGGGCAATCGCCTTGGTGGGTTTCGAAGCATGACAGTACCGGACGACGAAAGGCTGAGAACCGCAAGCACGTTGTTCGGTCAACATGCAAACTGTGCTAGTCGTGAGAGGAGCAGTATCACGTGATATTGAGTCCATGTGAGTGAAGTATCTTGCAGAACAAAAGAATCAATTCGTGAATTCCAGACGATGAACTACTTTCATTCACTCGAGCAGAAGGCAACACTCACGCCTACCGTGAAGTTCGTCAGCTACTCCTTAAAAAGTTACTTTCCACTCCCAAAACACCACACACAGCCGCAGCATGGTGTCCAGATACGAGCTCGTAACATACAGCTGCCTGCACTTCACCATCTACTCAGTATCCGACACACCTTCACCAGTTCCCGACGACGACACCCTTTACGGACTCTGGACCAAGCCGACCGTCAAACACCGGCACAACAACTGGACATGTGCGCGCTCGGAGTGCCAGAACATTCAAGACTGGCCGACTCGGATAGACGCCGCGGTCAAGAATATTAGACAGTACCTCGAATCGACATCAGAGCAGTACGAGGGCGTGGGCTACGAATATCACGGCATTCATAGAGCAATTAAAGCACACTGGTCGCATCCCAACATCAAATACATTTCTTTGGCGCATGAGCAGTTCGGCATTCATGTTTGCGACTGGTTCGAAGATCCTTTCTTCGATCGCTGGCACGAAATTTGCGAACTGCTCGCGGAGGTCCAAGGATTTGTTGATGAGGGACTCCATGGCAGCGCTATTGTGTTCGCCACCAATAGGATCAACAAGTGTAGAGGCATCATTGGCCGGATTGAGCGGGAAATGCAGAAGCTCATGTTGGGTGTCAAGAAATTAAAGGAGTGTGAGAAGAATCACTGGGAGTGGGCTCAGAGTGTACAGAAGCCAGCAAGTGCCAGAAAAAAGGAAGGCTCCATGCGGCCCATGGTGATGTTTGCAAAAATAGTGTTTGAGAAGTGGATGAAAAGACAAGCAGGATTTCTGGAGTACTTCGAACTACACGATGAGGACAAGGCTGACGACTGAATGAGATCCTACCGCCTTCCTATCTCGGCTCTGGCAACTCAAATCAATACAGCAGCTGCTTCAACACTTCCAGCGAATTCAAAAAATCCACATCGTTCTCGCAGCTTCCAAGCCTCCAAAACCTCGCACACTTTCCCTCTACCTCCCGAACCACTACACCCCGAATCCGGCCCACCGATCGTATAAACACCATAATCGGTCGCATTCCCACCATATTCAGCCTTCTCCCAGCCCTGCAAAGTCAAATTCCCATTGACCGAAGGATGTCCAAGCGCAACGAAAGAACTCCACGACCTCGACTCCGCCCACTGCAGCACAATATGCAAAAGCGTTGGTTGAGGGTCAAACGCGTACATGAAATAATGGGTGAAATTGCCAAAGACATGTACCAACTCTAAGGTATGCACAACTCCATAGTCATAATATCCTCTTTAGCAAACAACGGCGCCGTCGTTCATCTGAACCCATTAGCATTCACCATTCCAGATATAATCGCTAAAGGATACGATCCAGTCTCCAGAATTTGAGA
This sequence comes from Pseudocercospora eumusae, assembly GCA_001578235.1. Taxonomy (NCBI): domain Eukaryota; kingdom Fungi; phylum Ascomycota; class Dothideomycetes; order Mycosphaerellales; family Mycosphaerellaceae; genus Pseudocercospora; species Pseudocercospora eumusae. The sequence continues at coordinate 47,099 of LFZN01000051.1, forward strand.
AATGGCTACATGATCATCCGCAAGGGAGATGCAGGTCTCTCATCCAGGCGCTCACCGTTGAGATCAGCTTCATGGCTGTGTCTCAAGATCTGCGAGGAAACCAGTATCCTGCTGGATCACTTCACCGCTTGCGGAGTTTTTGAGGACACTGTCAGGCTTGTGGAGGCACTGGTGAAGACGGACCATTTCGATACGCGCAGACAAGGATAAAGGTGGCAAGATTTGAGCATTGATGCTGATGGGAACGACTGGAACTACCTGATCCATCTGCCCGGAGAGAAGAGATCGCTAGCTTGGAATTGGCGAAGTAGTAAAAAGCGGCATCAAGGAAAAGCTTTGACAACCTCGAATTTTCACGAACCTATAATTCCTGCAACAAGCCCTTCCTTCGAGACCCATTCGGTATCTATGAAGCAGCTGAAGTAAAAAGTCCCTTCACTCTTCCCATTTTCGCATGGGAAAAAATGCCAAGAAAGTCGAAACTTCCACGAACTTTGCAAGACAACTCATGGCGACCGCAGCGCAGCGAGCATTCGGTACAGTCGAATTGTTCGAAATGATAATCACACCCCTTGGCGTCAAGGGTATGCTTCGAGTGCAGCAGGGCGCGAGGTAGTAGCACAATCGAAGCCTCTGTCGCTTCGGGGTGACCAAAGGAGGGTGAAACAATGAGTAAGTGTGTTTTTTTTTCTTTTTGCAATGGAATGCCAGAAATTCACGCCTCGCGCAGAACGTGGCAGACGGACAGCGATGACGATGACGACGACGTGCAAGAGGTCATCTACATCATCAACCCTCGCATCAAAGCACCGTTGAGAAATGCTCCTACGCCAAGAGAGCACAGTCCTTCATATAAGCTCGAGAAATGGCTGCAGGCGAGTGCGAGTCACGGACAGATGAAGATTTCCTGTCCTGGTGTGAGGCGCGCCTACATTCGTGTCTCGCACAAGGCTGGACCGGAGGTCTACTGCGAAATTCCATGCCTTCAAGCGAGCCGACGCCACATCGCTATAGGTGATCTTGTCGACACGCTAGGGCCGATGGTGAAGAAGCACGAGCGCAGCTGGGGTGAAGTTCGGCTGGCCGAGATATAGTAAGCTATGCCGTCTCTAAAAAGGCATGAGCACATGGTGATGATGACTTTTTGTAGTCCGCGATGACAACCGGTAGCTTTGCATCAAGTAGAGGGTGTCGCGAGCTCTGAGAACGCTGTGTTGAGCGCGCACCTTGCGATTCGAACACACAGCCCTACCTATCAAAACCCAAAAATCCAGTGATCAAACCGTCAAAAATGAATACCTCATTCAGCTTCATCTTGACGTCCTCCACCCGCGCAAAAACATTGATCAAAAGAGCAAAACGAAACGCCCACAATCTTTCGAAGGGGACGGAAGCGAAATTCTTCTTTCATCATCACTTAAAGTGAATCAGCAGTTAGCGGAATTTTGACTTATCGTCAGGCGCGTTAGAAACCACTGCGCCATGGCGACTTATGCTTGGTGCTTTTCCTGACTGGAAGGAAGGGGCTTTCTAATGTTTATGTAGCTTGACGTCCTCCTCCCGCAGAAAAAGATTGATAGAATGAAGAGCAAAACGAAACGCCCACAATCTTTCGAAGGGGACGGAAGCGAAATTCTTCTTTCATCATCACTTAAAGTGAATCAGCAGTTAGCGGAATTTTGACTTATCATCAGGCGCATTAGGTACCACTGCGCCATGGCGACTTACGCTCGGCGCATTTCCTGATTGGAAGGAAGGGGCTTTTTGATGTTTATGTAGCTTGACGACTAGTGCACGTACCTTTTCAACGGCGACGGGGGTCGAGCTGCAGGTGGTGAGATTTGTCATCGCCGTCGATGTTGCCGTAGTGTCGTAGAAGCCTCGTCCGTGTCGACGCGTTCCTGGTGGGTGGGTGAGGGTGGTGTTGAACTGCGCGTTTGCTGCGGACCGAACTCTGTCCATGCTCTTCCTGCCGAATATGTATTCGGCGCTTCACTTCCGCCTCGCACATCTTTGTTTTATAAAGCTCGCCCTACCGCCATTCCTGTCCAGCTTTTCGTCGCTCCGCATCTCATCAGCAAGATGGCACAGCCTACAGCACGCGCGGTGCTCAGCACTGTTGAATTACTGGAACTATCTTACTGAAGCTCGATACCAAGACGATACTTCTCAGCCCACGTACATGCAAGACATGGCAGAAGGTCATCGCCGGCTCGATTCTTGTGCAAGATGCCCTTTTCTTCCGACCAGCGCCACAGCCATCGCCGCCTGATGATGCCGCTCCTTCTGAGGCCGAACGCAATGATCCAGACCCTCCTGATCCCGCCACTGGCGATGTCGACCCCCGAAATGCCGACGATGGCCCCATCTTCAATCTACTGGCGCGTGATGCCTTCCAGCTGCGTAAGCTCAAGCCAGGCCAGCCTATCACCAAGGTCAAAGGACGATCAAAGGAGTATGTCAATCCTTGGATCGCTGACTGATGCCGCCGCATGTACGTTACTCAGCCTCCTGCTCATGAGGTGTCAATACATTCATGTCACGGCGACGTTTGCTCAAACGATGAGATTGTTGTTGCAAGAGGTGGTGAGAGTGTGACCATTGGAGACACCTGGACAAGCTTGAGAAACCGTCAGGCGGCAAGCCCCATAAAGCGGAGCTGATAGTCATATCAGCGTCGGTGGGAGCAAATCGCGTTGAGAATGAGGCCGGCCAACTCCCAACATGGCACAAGAATTTCCAACTTGCGAGTTGGATTCACCGCTTCACGTAGGCGCGGAATGCCAGAGGGTACTGAAAAGCACGCTCGATCACTCAAGTGAGCCCTTTAGTTCTGGTCAGGCATCGAAACTGAAAGATCAGGCGCTACTTACATGGCGTATCTGCTGCTCTTTGAGCACTCTCTGCGGAACACCACGCCTAGCAGCCCAGGACGACGTCGCTGTATCAAGTATCCAACCCGGACTTCACGACTCTTTCCAGCACTCATTGCCGAGACACCAAGTCTGGCGAAGCCTACTCCATCAAGTTTCCAATTCTCAATCCACCCACATTTCCAACCCCCCTCTCAACCACCCGCTTGCTTCTTCTTCTCCCACTCCTCCGGAGTAAAACACTTAGGCGTCCAAGCATGTACAGCCGCAATTTCCTGTTTCAAAGCACTATTCACAAGTCGATGTCTCGCAAGCGTGGTCTTTTTCGAGAACTGCGCTGAAACGATGATAGCTTCGAACATTTGTCCACAACCGCCTAAGTAAGAAAACGAGCGCAGCGAGTTAGCAACTTTTATTTAACCCTTGCTTGGGGTTTGAGCTCGCTACGCCCTCGCTTACCCGACAGATCCGCAATCTCTACATGTACGGCATCGAGTTTTTCCCGTAATGTTGCGCTGAGAGTTTCGGGTGTGATGCCTGTTGAGGCTTGGGTTTCTTCGGCTTCGAGATCTGTTCGGGCGCTCATTTTTGGCACGATGTGTGGTGAGGTCAGAGAGTAGTGTGTGTTTGTTGAGGTTGGTCTTCTTTGGATCAGATTACAACAACATGAGGGTTGGAAATCAGATCCGAAATCCTACAGGCGTCGGAGCTGGGTCCGTGCTGCGCCAAGCAAGGTGAACAAATCGGGTCACTAAGCACATGCTCTCATGAACTCTTTGAGGCGCTTAATTATGGGGTAATGGAGCAAGCAATGTCTGACAGTAACGAGTAAGACTTCTACATCACATTTTGTGAGACTATCACTTTGCCTTGATCCTCTATCGAAGGGCCCTGTTCCTGCCGTGAAGCGTTTCTACTCTCAACCTGTCGTATCACTGTCCTCAACTCCCCACTTCCTCACCAAGCTCATCATAACTCTGCCTTCGAGATCATAATACCATAAGGATCCCTGTCCACCTCACTAACATGAATCTCGGAACTCGCATCCTCTAAAACTTCAAGATAATCCTCACTGATCCCATCCCTCTGCTTCTCCTCACTCCGAACTTTCTCCCACTCTTTCTTGACCTCTCTCTCCAACTGTCCTTTCAAGACACTATGCAAGAAACCCCGTTCTGTGTTCGAATGGAACAAGCAGATCACACTCTTGCCTTTCTCAATCGCCGCCAAAGCTTCGTGATGCGACAGCTCGCCCGTGAAATATAGGTCTACGTCCTCGCCATTCTTCTCGGCTTGTGAGAAGAGACCGCCTCCTGAGCCGGCACAGAGTGCGATGCTGGAGATGGAAATGTCGCTGGCTTGTTTTCCTTGTGGTACCGCGAGTTGGAAGCCTTTCGGCTGTCCCATGCCCAGCCCAATGCGATCAATTATGTCGATGAGTGGGACTGGTGCTGCGAGTCGGATTATACGACCCATGCCTGCGCCAGGATATCCTTCGACTGATGTCTTGGTAATCGGGTAGCGCTTATGCTGGTGATTGCCCAAATTGAGCGCTCGTTCTCGAAGAGAGAGTTGAGACGGATGATGTTGGAGCATGTATGTTGGTCGCTTCGCGTCATCCGCCGCTGGCGCTTCAGCAGGTGCACCTTTCTCTGGTGAAGGCTCGCTGCCTCCATCTTCGAGACCTTCGAGTTCGGCGGGATCTGTCGGTGTTCCGGTCACGATATCTGCTAACCAATCTCCGAGGCCACCTCTTGCGCAATCCACAGCGGTATGTGGGCTATAGACGCTGATACCTTCCGCGGCTAGTCGAAGCAAAGACTGCTGTTGTGTATCTCCCAATGTCAAGCTCTTGAGTCCTCTGAAGATGATCGGATCTACGCTTCACATATGGTCAGGTCACTATCTATGAGCAGAAACTTCTTGCACGCACGATAGGCTATTATGATGGAGTCTTGTCGCTCAATGGCTTCGTCAACAACAGCTTTTGTGAGGTCGATAGTCAGCAGAACCGAATTCATCTGGCGTCGGAGAGGATCGAATGGCGCTTCGAGCAGCACTACAAGATGTCAGTCTTGGACATAGTATTGCTTGTATATGACCTTACACCCAGTATTATCGAAGCTCTTATCCGCCAATGCCTCTGGATATCTCGTCTCTGTCAGTACATCTCCCCAACTGTCTTGTTCCTGCGTCCCACTCACAGCTTGCGCATGGCATTGACCACAGCCCTGGAATAGGGCGATGCCACCGCTGGAGAAGCCATTCTGTTCACACTTCTTCGAATTGTTGTTGCAAACATCCAGAACCAAGTTACACAAGGACGAACACCAAGCAGAATGTATGCTGGTTAAAGTTTCAAGAGCTCCTTTCCGACGTCACCACACACCCGAGATTCTGCCGTTGCACAGGAAAGACGCAGCCTTCCAGTTGCTATCAATACTCAACTTCAACAGAACCTCCATGCATTTCCACAAGAAATTCGCTTTCTCACGAGCAAGCCCATTCTTCAGTAGATCATGGCCGAAGAGCAAGAGCCACGAAACGAGCCCATCCTCCTCTCAACCAGCCTAACTACACAAAATCCTCTCCTCCCCCCTTCGACATAAAACTCATACTAACTACTCCAACGCTTCCTCCGAATTTTTCGTATCCCTCTTAATTCGCCGCCTACCTCAACGCCCTAGGTAGGGAATTCCGGCACACAAAATCGAAAATTTTCCTTCGGCCTGACTTACTTATCGTCATGATTCTAACACAAATCGCAGATGAAGTAGGAAGGAGGAGTTTTGGGAGTGTGATGATGACTTTCCCCCTTAGTCCAAGGTGGGTAGAAAATGGGACTTGATGGATGAGAGAGGTGGAACTGGCTGACCTGTGTTTTGATTGAAGTGCGACTGAAGTCGGACCGTTCAAGGCTATTGAAGAGTCTGCGCTTTTTACAGCGGTGACTGAGAATATTGTTGATGTGCTGTCTTGGGATGGGACATGCGAAATTCGCATCTGGTGGAAATCATGGATCATTTGACTGTCGTGCGAGGTTGGGACTTTGTGCCTGCTTGTCGGTGCGTGTTTGTCCTGTATGCTGTGATTGGTGTTTTGAAGATTATGTTGTCTGCTTCTATGAGTTCACTTATTGAAGCTGAGGAGCAGGGGCAGGTGGACGATGGAAACGATCAAGCTGCGCAAGAAATTCTAGAGACGACGGAGCCTGGCGACGTCTCACAGCAAGCCGATGCCGAGCGAACGCCTCTACTACCAGCCACCGTGCCGAAGCTTGCCGAATCAGAGAACAAGAGATCGAGTATCCAGGCGAAGGGCTGCTCAATTCCGTCTTCAGCCTCAAAATATCGTGCCGAGAGGATACTGATGTACAAGCTATTGCCACTCATGGGTACTGATTCCTGTGCCGTGGGAATGTCTTCGGTGCAAGTCACTCCTGTCTGCCTCTCAAGTCATTCTTGTTCGACTAACAGCTCTCAGTCCATGGCAAACCTACTTCGTCCGCACCAAATTCAACGTCTCGGATGGTCCTCTTGGACTGATATTCTTCTTAGCAAACATTCTCGGGGCTTGTGGCACCATCTCTTCCAACGCTCTTGTTCGACGCATGGGCAATCTCATCGTAGGTACCTTGAGCCGTACACTGCGGCAACATTCCTAAAGCTGATCATATTTCAGACAGTAGCGGCAACATACATCCCTGCAGGTATCCTCATTGCACTGTTCGGCATACCAAAGAATATACAATGAATGCTTGTCATCATCTTCATCCAGTCTTTTCTGGAGCCAATTTACATTGCGCCTAGAAATGCATTTATTGGTCGTGTCATCAACAAGAAGAAACGGACTGCCATTTTTGGTATTATCAACATGGTGAAAGTCGTGACGAATGCGACGGGGTCATACCTCACTGGCATTTGGGCTGACAGAGGTCTCTTCTGGCTAGCGTTCGCTGTGGCGGGCTGCTTGAAAGTGGTCTATTGTCTTGCATTCTTGTACACGTTCTTGGCTGTCGATCGTAGAATGGAGAAAGAGGTCGAGCAGAAGGAGGAAGAGGAGCGAAGGGGAGCTGACAATAGAACGGCATTGTAGTCTGGAAGAAGTGCGGCTGAGCGATTTCGTAGAGAGCAAGACACAAGCCAGACCTGCTGAGGCTGGACTGTGATCGCGGTCAGGCCGACCATTGCTCAATATCTCGCGGTGATATGCCGGCACGGCTCTAATCTTGCAGCCAAGGACACCCTGGACGACTAGTGCAATGCTTGGTAAAGCTTGTATCGACCGCAATCTGTGCTGTGTTCTTGAAGGGATCGCGCTGCGCCTCGATGCCAATGTAAGTCTGAAGTAGACCCTATTAACAAGAAGAGAGCGTGACCGTGATCCAAGAAGGGCGGTGAGGATAAAGAACCAGACTTTCCGCTTATACCTGGTTGTAAAGTCGATGTTGCTGTCCATGAGCAGTTTTAAGGAGGCCTGAGGATCTTCGAACCTTATCATGATTAAGGTCGACCCGTGAAAGCTCGTGTCAAGCAACAACGCGATGCACGTGTCCAGACGCATCATCTTGGGTGGCTGCCGATCGCTGTCGTATAGAACCAACCAGTGTTGACAAACTTCCTCATTCGTGGAACCGGCACTAATCCGCATCTTTTGAGAACTGGATGAGATGCGAGATGCGACGGCGGTGCATGTGACCGTTCATGCCCGCAATGCTGATATGACCGTTTGAAATGGCCTCCGTTTGGGCCCACGAACGAGGCTGCTTCTTTGGTGGGCTGCTCGTTTGGTGACAGCTCGGGCTTTTTCGCGTGAGAGTCGCGGTGTAAGTGGATCTTTAGGGAAGTGACATTAGCATGCGCTCTGATTGGTCTTCATGAAGTAAGTGCAGTGTGATGTGCATGATAAAGATTAGGTATTTCGCAGCAGTCTATGCCCACCAAATTGACGCCACCGCTATGCGAGAGAACAAGACGGGTACCGTGCTACGTTCGCGGCGTTGGAAGCAATATGCAAGGGAGCCTCACGGTGTCATTCGACTCAAATCCTGCCATGCAGGTAGCCGTGGCTTCAGGCTGACCACATAGGTCAGGCGGTCAGTGAATAGATGGCTGAGAACAGCCTGCAGTGCAGGAATGGCTCCAAAAATAAAGCCTCCAATGGGAAACGTCGCGATCTCAAAGAGTCCAGCGAACTGGAAAATGGATCGAGTGAAGCCATCGTTGTCCTCCATGTATTCCAACATGCCAGCCTGACGCATCTCTTCCCGACGCAAGCCCACGCAAAGTTTGTGGTAGCGATCGTACAGGTAGAAGAATGCCAGCATTGTGCTGAATCCGACCAAGCGACAGAAGCCGCAAAAGTCCAAGGCCATCTTGAAAGCTGTTGGAATCAAGAAGCCGGGGTATACGAAGGTGTAGATTCCCGAGATGACCAAGATTGTGCAAAGATGAATTGGTAGGAAATGAGCCTCAAAAAGTCGGTGGTAAAGCGTGTACACCTTGTACCAATCGATCGGCTTTGGTGGCGCATAGTCATCGTCGGCGAGTTTGGGAATTAGTGATTTGTGCAACCCAGTGCTGGTGTAGAATGCGGTCCAATTCGAGCTAGAAAGGTCAGTTCTCAGCATACATGTACTTGCATAACGAGAAGACAGTATGACGTACTTTGGTGCGCTCAAGGGAAACTCTGCTCGGCCTCGAGATGCTTTCTTGTGCCTTTGTACCATGCTCACTGTCTCACGGATAGAATATCCAGTGTCCAGAGAACCCCACATGTGTCGCAGAGCCTGCTTGTAGCGTGCTTGCAGACCTGTGACAAAGCCCAAGATGCCTTGTTGATAGCTTCCTGTAACATTGCACTGACTCGCTGCGGCGTACACCATCTGCACGTTCAAGTTGCCGGAAAGCGCGAAGAAGCACTTCAGGTACATGTGCATATCCTCTCCGATCGCTCCAGGACCAGTATCCCAGCCTCCAACGTGCTCAACCAGAGTCATTGGCAAGGAGTAGACTGATGTTGGAATGCAGACTGTAGAACCGGCGTACAAGCTGGAGAGGCCTGCTCCGGCCCACATCATATCGGCTGTTCGCACAAAAAGTGGAACGTGGTGGAGGTTGCGATCAAAGACCAAAGGCGGCACGTAAATAGTCGTCTCATTAGTCTCGGCGTGTTCGACGTGCATCTTGGCGATTTGAGCGAAGTAACGCGAAGACAGGTGAGTATCAGCTTGAGCGTTGTCAGTAAACACCGGTCGGAAAATGCGCGTAGAACCTACCATCCATAACAGTGAAGATGGTGTTCTGCTTCATAGCATCGTCGGTATAGTCTTTCATGGCCTGCTTAGCTGCCCAAGCTTCATTGCTACTTTTCCCCTGCGCCTCGCCAGGAATGTTTGAAGGATGGATAGTGTAGCTCATGCGGAGGAATGACTTGTCGAACGTTTTGATCAAATCCATTGCTTTGGATGCGGAATTCTCCTCTTTCTGTTCCATGGCCAGGTAGAGCTGGAGTTTATTAGTTTGGAGAATCTTTGGAAGCTCTGATGCAGCTTAATTGCAAGCATTAGCTGTTTCTGCTTGCTGCACTCACATGGTAGCTTGATCGAGCTTGGGAGTGAGCGCCCAACACCCTTAGTGTCTCTTCAAGCGTGGACATGTCCTCCTTGTATGCCGGCAGAATGATTATGAACAACGGTACTGGGTGTCCAAGTTCTTCATGTTTCTCCGTCTTGACGCTTTGCGAGCTTCCTCTTGACCTGATTGGAGTGTCCACAACCGCCTCTCTCATGTTCTTCAAGACATCTCGCATGGCCCGGCATACTCGCACTGGGAAGGCAATCGATAGCAGGTGGAGGAGGACGGTGTAGGCGCTGAGGATGAGCTGTGGAACGGTAGCTTCTCCATTGTGTTTGCCCGGTGTGCCCTTGCCGAAGGGCGAGACGAGGAAGGACAGGACCAGAAGAATGGCGACAGCTATGCAGCTAAACGCTGGAATGCACCTCGTCGCCCAGACGTAAGTGCTCGCCATGGCCGAAGGTTCCAGGGAGATATATTCTTGGAGAATTCCAAGTCAAACACATTCGAAAGAGTCCAAGGCGAAAGCAGCGAAGCTCGAGCTGTCCCGCGGCTGGAGAAAGGGTGTGCGGCAAGTGGCCTGGTGAAGGCAAGGCTCGTGAAAAAAGTTGGAGCTTCCCCAGGGCAGCCGTTGATCGTTCGCGCAGGGCCTCCGAGTGCTGCACGTGTGGGGGGGTGGGTAGGTGCGGCGGCGGGCGTGTTAGATTCCTCAGCACTGGTTGGTCGAATGTTCTAAAGCAGGTGATGCAGCAGTTCTGAGTAGTGCGATCAGCGAGAAGAGAATTGACAGTTTGGCAGCACGAGCGGCTTCGGGGAATGGAGCTGCTGGTACATGTAGTTAAGAGGTCCAAATATGTGATCCAGACTATTTAAGCCAAGCTCCGAAGCCAATGGCAGTGGGGCGGCGACGCCTTGGAGGACGCAGTCGTAATCATGCGCGATATTCTCCTGAACCTGGGCTGCCATTTCGGCTGGTCCATAGACTTCCATGCTGTAGTAGTATACGGACAAGGCTTTCAACCTTCGCAACGATGCTGCTGGTACTGACCCTGCCGCCTGGAAGAAGCCGACGGCGCCATCAGCTCGTCAGGCGTTTGGCAGCATCATTATTCAGAATTTCAGAGCAGAGCCTTGCCGCCGTGCCGAGGAGGTAGCAGTGTGAAGGTGGAAGTGTTCTGCAGCTTCGTCGTTGTCCAGTGAGCACTGAGAGCTTGTGACAAGCGTCGGTCTTCTCTCGCGCCTGGACCTAGTTCTAGCTCTATCCCTTGGCCGGCGGAGATGAGCTTGTTGGCTGTGTGATGTACACCCCAACTCCCACGATGCTGAGCCTCTGCAAAGGCACATATAAGTGTATGCGTCCTTCACGAAACAGACGGCGACAGACGGCGAGCTCTCGCATTGCACTGATCGCTCGCACCGTCGCACGCAATCAAAAAAGCCAGGGATCGTGTTCACAACAGCGGCTAGTGCTTGAGCGGAAGAGGACAGAGATGGAACAGGACAAGGCCACAAGAAGCTCCGTTAAAGAAAAGACGTGTGTAGTATGATAGTGAAGGAAGTCATGTTTTGATGAAGAGCGGACTTGGAGAATATACGACATTCGTCGACCGGGACGCGGCTATGCACTCCATCCGATTGCACAGCGAAGGCGCTTTGCATGAAGCGTCTCATCATCATCGTACGAGTGACCGTGCTCCAGACATGTGTTGTAGCTGCATCGAGACAAATTGTCGCATGAGCCTTTGGTATACGCAAGCAGAACTGGAATGTTATCGTCCAAAAGCCGACTGCAGGCTGGAGACGGGAGCTTCCAGGACAGCGATACCAACAGCATTCAGCATCATCAAGAGATTTGTAGTTAGTATCATCTATCCGTATAGTTCTCACACACCACCCGTGACAAAGGCGGCTTGAGTTCAGAGACAGACGATCATCGAAACGCGCCACCAGCCACCACGTCCACGTCCACGTGAGCCCAGAGTCGTTCGTCATAGCCAGAGCCAGCCGCATCGTTCGCCGTTGCCTAGGGCAGTAGGAGCTCATCCAACCCAACAAGCTCCATCCTCCTCCCTACAAACACCTTCCTCGCACTCATCACCACCATCACAACCAACCATCTCAATATGAAAGGTGCATTATTGACTTCGGCCCTGGCGGCCGGCGCCCAGGCTGGCGTTCACAAGATGAAGTGAGTAGCTGTCGCTGAGCTGTCGCGACGTGCTTGGGAAAGCAGCGCTGACGGGAGGCCATCATCAGGCTCCAGAAGATACCCTTGTCGGAACAGCTCGTAAGCTCAGCTACCACTCATCAGCAATGTGTCGCGTGCCTGTATGCTGATGATTCAATAGGAGGGCTTCAACATCGAGGACCAGGTCAAGAACCTCGGCCAGAAGTACATGGGCCAGAAGTACATGGGCATTCGCCCCCAGAACCGCATGAGTGAGATGTTCAAGGAGACATCAGTCCATGCCGAGAAGGGACACCCAGTCGCTGTCGACAACTTCCTCAACGCCCAGTACTTCAGCCAGATTGCCATCGGTACACCGCCGCAAGAGTTTAAGGTTGTGTTGGACACTGGTAGCTCGAACTTGTGGGTTCCATCTCAGGACTGCGGCAGCATCGCCTGCTACCTGCACTCCAAGTATGACCACGGCGACTCCAGCACATACAAGCAGAATGGCTCCGACTTTGCCATCAGATATGGCTCGGGCAGCCTTGAGGGCTACGTCAGCCAGGACACCGTGCAGATCGGTGACCTGAAGATCAAGGACCAGCTCTTTGCTGAGGCAACATCTGAGCCAGGTCTTGCGTTCGCATTCGGCCGCTTTGACGGTATCTTGGGTCTTGGATACGACAGCATCTCTGTCAACGGCATCCCGCCACCATTCTACAACATGATTGACCAGGGTCTGCTCGATGAGAACAAGTTCGCCTTCTACCTCAGCAGCACTGACAACGGTGATGAGTCAGAGGCCATCTTTGGTGGTGTCAACGAGGACCACTATACGGGCAAGATGACCAACATCCCACTCCGCCGCAAGGCCTATTGGGAGGTCGACCTTGATGCCATCACCTTTGGCGAGCAGACTGCTGAGATCGATGCCACTGGTGCCATTCTTGACACCGGCACTTCCCTCATCGCTCTTCCCAGCACTCTTGCTGAGCTCTTGAACAAGGAGATCGGCGCAAAGAAGTCCTACAACGGCCAGTACACCGTGGACTGCAGCAAGCGCGACTCTCTCCCAGACCTTACCTTCACACTCACCGGCCACAACTTCACCATTGACTCTTACGACTACATTCTCGAGGTCCAGGGTAGCTGCATCAGCGCCTTCATGGGCTTTGACATCCCAGAGCCAGCTGGTCCTCTCGCCATCCTCGGCGATGCTTTCCTCCGAAAATGGTACTCAGTCTACGACCTCGGCAGCAACTCCGTTGGTCTTGCTAAGGCCAAGTAGGGATGGCGATGAATAATGTATGATGGAATGATAATAGTCAGCACACGGCTGCGGTGGAGGAGCAATACCGCGAGCAGAATCGTGGATAGCATGGAAGGGCGTGGTCAATTGAGATTGTAACTACTAGCTAACAGCACCTAATGTGCAGTGGACGGCTTTTCATAGTGTATCACATACAATCTGCATGCCATTACCACAGAACGGCCTGTTGATTGATTTTTCCACAACTGGTAGGGGCACGTGGCAGGATGGAGCTCAGACCTCTGCATCATGCCACTCGTACCTAGTACCTGCAGACTGCCTAGGCGCTTTCGAGACCCGGTAAGATGGGCGACATCGTTTTGGAGATGAAGTCATCAGCCGCTTGCTGTGTCTTTACGATTATTTCCTGTCGTTCATGATGTACAGCATCAAGTGCATCGCTTATCAGTTTAGCGTAGCCCACGCGTGAATGTACATTGTACCTACATGTAGGTATATGGATATGGCCGTAGCGTGGTGGTGAGATGAGTGAGATCACATGCAACCCTTGACTTTGCCGAAGAAAATCCAGGGAGCCATCAACTGCTACCGTCCTGTCCTGCTGTGCATTTTTGCCAAAGGAACATGCAAGCGGTGAGGTCGAAGGCATCACTCTTAATCATCTATCACCTCATTTGACCGCTAGTCGGCATCGATACTGCCGCGGTCTGCGAGATGGTCCGCCATGTACTCCGTAGAGCTCTCATGCACAGCACCCGTTGAGATGCGCGCGTTTGGCATAACTAGATCTAGGCAACTGTAGGCAAACAAGCTGCCTGTGAGTCAACCCCATCTGCAATTGCGTGCAATCATGATATAGTCAATTGCCGAAGTGAAAAGTGATCTCGGCGCATGCGAGACACTAACAACGTGACCACAGCTCACGCATCTCGAATGCGAATCGACGAGTGCTTCACTTGCGCAAAGCCGTGCACGGCAACTTCACTCGCCATGCCTCCAGCTTCAGCGTCAACTCCGGCCTTGCGGCGGACCGGACGGCCGAAGTCGTCGAAATCAACCATACCGAAGACAGCTCGAGTGAGAAGCCGTGATCGAAGCACAACAACAACGAGCATGGATCTACCCGACAGATTCAAGAACGACGACGACGATGAAAAAGACGTCGATGATGGCACAGGCGTGAATGAGGATGACGACAATCGACCTATATTCGCACAGCAGTCCATGTATGGCATAATCGCCGCAACACGATCGAAACCAGATTTTCAGCCCAGCTTCCAGCCAGACAGCGAAAGTGACAGCGATGACCACAGCAGTAGGAGGAGAAAGAGCATGGACGCACTCAAACGACCTCCAGAGAAGGATGTACAGAATATGAAGGCGAAGTCAGAAGCTCAGAAGTCGGCCAAGAGGGCTGAAGACAAGTCCACGTCAAAGCATCGCAGAAAAATGTCAGAATCCAAGCTTGTGAGATCTTTCCTGAAGCCGCTTCGAGAGCGTTCAGGCTCACAAGGCCACGATCCCATGACCCAGAGCCAGTTCTTGCCGCCTCGAGGCGAAGAACGTGTCGAGACCAGCATGGAACAAGCGCAGGCACTTGGCAGCGAAGCACCCGTCTTGGATCGCAAATTAGAGGCCATGCGGAAAGCTGAGATGCAAGCATCCATTGCATCATCGAGTGGCAGAAATAGCAGGGAAGGCAGAAGGTCCACGGACGGCAAAAAGAAAAAGGAGCAGCAACCATTGCCACAAGTCATTGCAGACATCTTCCAATTCGACGCGCCTGAAGAAGTCGTGGCCGAATTTCCGTGCTGGTATCTGCAGAATGTGCTCCTACAAGGCTTCATGTACATTACCAAGAAGCACCTCTGCTTCTATGCCTACCTGCAGAAGAAGACGAATACAACCATCAAGCACGGCCGCTTGGGCAAGCTGGGAAAGCACAGCTATCGCTATCGCACTTATTGGTTTGTCCTCAAAGCCGACAACTTTTCCTACTACAGGGATTCCGCTGAACCTTACTTCCCCCTTGGTCAAGTCGATCTGAGGTTTGCCATCTCGGCTGATCTTGCCGAAGAGAAAGGCATAGACACCACATATTTCACAATCACAACGCCGGAGAGGCTCTATCAATACCAAGCCGATACTCCCGGAGCGGCAAAAGAGTGGGTGAAACAGCTTCAGAAATGCATCTTCAGAAGTCACAATGAAGGCGACGCAGTCAAGATCTCCTTGCCAGTGGACAACATCCTGGATGTTGAGAAATCAAATGTTCTGGAGATGGCAAGTACTATCAAAGTGCGCGTGGTCGATAACGACGGAACTTTTGCGATCGACGAATACTTTTTTACATTCTTCAACGCCGGAGATAGAGCTGAAGAAGCGTTGAGGATTTTGAGCGCAGATAGCCCTGCTCGGAAGTTCATGCTCGAAGAAGAAGGGGTCAATGAGCGCAGTGAGGCAAAGGACTTTCTTGGAATACCTGGGTCGCAGAGAAGTGGATCCCGCGAGCTGTCACCGCGAGAGCCCGTACGCTCAACACTCTCGCCCCTGGTGGCCGGTGATAGATCAATTTCCCGTCCAAGTGACGAACATCGTCGTGGGGTTACGGACTCACGGCAGGGCAGTAGCGACTCTAGAAGGGCGTCCTTCGACAGAGGACGCAGAAGTCCCAGGGGCCAAGTAGATGCTCGCCGTGCGTCGACGTCGCCGGTCTCACCATCAATACGAGAATCATCAGAGAGCTTTGTGACATCTTCCGAGCAGCCTGACTCTTCTTCGCATGAAGATGATGAGCACGCTGTGGATATGTCGGCAAGCCAGATGCTGAGCGATGACCACATGTTCCGAGGTCCTACACTTAGAATCCCGCAGCCTCGCCGCACCATGTCGAGCACAGCAGCTCAGCATCTACAACAGGAGTCTCGCGATTCTTCGCGATCTTCGAGCGAAGAGCCCGTACCTGTGCGGATACAGCCTCCATCAAGGCAGCACACAGAGCAAAGCCTCGGCAGTCGTCGACCAGGTCTGCAGCGTACGGATAGTGCTGGCTCTGGGCGAACGGTAGGGGCGGCACCCGACAAGCTGAAGCCATCAGATGCCACAGCGCCCAAGCTCATTCGCGGAATTTCTACTCCTCTGCAGTATGGCATGACTGTGGCAGGAATGGTCCGATCATCTAGTAAACGCATGGGTTCATACCTTAGCAGTAGTCCGAAGACATACATCGACAAGTGGTCAGACGCAATTGCTGGTGGCAAACGACAGTATATCAGTGAGGAAGGAATGGCACCTGATGACCGGATACATGAACCGGAGGACGGTCTAGATGTAGCCGAGCACGAGCGAAGGTTCCGAGAACATTTTGGTCTTCCGCCTACAGAGAAGCTGGTATCTACATTCTACTGCTGGCTGCATAAGACTGTCCCACTCTACGGAAAGATTTATATGGGCTCTCGACGCTTCTGCTTCCGGAGTCTCTGGTATGGCACGAAGACTAAGCTCATCATTCCCTACAAGGACATTTTGAATGTCTCGAAACAGCGGGGATTCCGATGGGGTTATCCTGGTCTGGTTCTGGTCATCCGTGGTTATGAAGAGCTTTTCTTCGACTTTCCTTCAAATGGCCTCCGGGACGACTGCGTAGTGACTGTACTCAAGAACCTGGAATCCATGGACACTGCCGCCCAATCCACGCTGCTGACCGAAGAGGAGCAACAAGATGCCGATGATGCCGCTGCCGAGAACGAATTGTTGCGTGATGCTAGAAAAGGCATTGCTGACCATGACCTTGCAGATGAAATCCGATCAGCCATGTCTCCGGTGCTCTACGACGACCCAACTGCTTCTCTGGCCGACGTGAAGCCAGAAAAGTCGTTGCGCATCACCTGCCTGACTATTGGCTCGCGTGGCGACGTGCAGCCATACATTGCGTTGTGCAAAGGCCTCCTCGCCGAGGGCCACAGACCGCGCATCGCGACACATGCAACTTTCAAAGACTGGATTGAGAGGCATGGGATCGAGTTTGCAGAAGTCGGAGGTGATCCAGGCGAGCTGATGAGAATTTGTGTGGAGCTAGGCATGTTTACGCCGTCATTCCTCTACGAAGTCAACACCAAATTCCGGGGCTGGCTAGATGACCTGCTTCAGTCCGCCTGGAAGGCTTGCCAGAATTCTGATCTGCTCATAGAAAGCCCTTCAGCAATGGCTGGCATCCACATTGCAGAAGCACTGCAGATCCCGTACTTCCGAGCTTTTAGTATGCCTTGGACCAGGACGAGGACGTACCCGCACGCTTTTGCCGTATCGAACTCGAAGATGGGCGGAGCGTACAATTATATGACCTATACTCTTTTCGACAATATCTTCTGGCAAACCCAGCAGTTCCAGGTCAACCCATGGCGACGGAAGACTCTTGGACTTCCTCCTACCAGCTACGACAAACTGCAGCAAAACAAGGTACCGTTTCTCTACAACTTCTCTCCAAGCGTTGTGACTCCACCTCTTGACTTCAGCGACTGGATCAAAGTCACCGGGTATTGGTTCCTTGATGAAGGCACGGACTGGAGTCCGCCCAAAGAACTTGCAGAATTTATTCAAAAGGCTCGTGAAGACAACCAGAAACTTGTTTACATAGGCTTTGGCTCCGTCACCGTTTCCGACTCGAGACAGCTTATGCAGCAGGTCGTTGACGCCGTCCTCAAAGCTGACTTACGGTGTATCCTCTCCAAAGGCTGGTCTGACCGCTTCGACAAGGACAAGGATGCCCCCGAGCCAGAGATTCCAGATTGCATCTATAAGATTGATGCAGCACCTCACGACTGGCTGTTCAGACAAGTTGACGCCGTCGTTCATCACGGTGGTGCTGGCACGACTGGAGCCTCACTGAGAGCTGGTGTTCCGACAATCATAAAGCCTTTCTTCGGTGATCAATTCTTCTTCGCAAACCGTGTTGAAGATCTTGGCGTGGGCATGCACTTGAAGAAAGTCACCGCGAACCAGCTTGGAAAAGCACTTTGGATTGCCACACATGATGCTCGCATGCGCACCAAAGCTCGGGTCCTTGGAGAGCAGATCCGCAGCGAAGACGGCGTCAAGACGGCTATCAATGCCATCTATCGCGATCTCGAATACGCAAAGAGTTTGATCAAGAAGCACCCCACCAGGAACAGCACTGATGGTCCGACTGAGGACGAAGATGACGATTTGACGGAGGAGAACTGGACCTTTGTCGAGAAGGAGCAGGAAGCTGAGATGGTGCGAGACGAAACTGCTGCTATGACCATGCTTGCGGCGGAACTTACTGGACAAGGACCTCCGCCACAGAAGGACACTGGACATTCCCGGCACATGAGTCTGGGCCGTATGGTCATGCGAGGTGCAGGTCGCTCATAGTACGCGCGGATTCTGACTACTGGTAGTGAACCACAGCTCGATGGTGGCATTGATGATGATGGATGGGAGGAAGTGGAAGTTGGTGGCAGATTTAGGAGTCCTGGACGGAGGGACACTGTATGAATCGCAATGAATAATGTGTTTTTTTTTCCTTCTCCCTCTCTAGATGGATCTGGATGAATGATGAGAATGAGATTCTGGGAATAGAATAGTGTCCTGCATCATCTTTTTAATTTCTTTTTTCCAGGCAAGGCTTTATTTATAAAGCGTGGAGTTCTTTTGTTGGTGTTGATGGAGGACGGGAAGATTGGACATTTTTATTATTATTATTATGTCGTGATGAATGAATGAATGAAGAATGCGATAAGGTAGCAAAAATAGAATCAAGATTTTTGGAATGCGGCGGCGACCGTTGAGGATCATTTTTTTCGAGTTTCATGACACATCATTAAGAACCTTTTTCTTGATCTATTGCTTCGTTTAAGGCATGTTTCAATTTCTTGTCCTCACGAGCAGGGACTTGGTGTTTAATAGGCTCGGGAAAATCTGGACGTGAGGAGGACAATCTGTGCAGGTGTGAGGGGGGTTTTTTTTTTCCTAGGTGTGCATGTCGTAGTTCTAGAAGCTTAGGTTGATGGAGTTGGAAAGGGGTTTTGCTGGGTATTTCTCGTATTTGCCTGGTGGTGAGCGAGGAGCGACAGATGTATAGTACGGCTGTGTAGGGAGAGAGAAGCGGTGGTATATCTCACGAGGCCTTCGCAGTAATGGGATGTAGTGGTGTCGATGGCAGTATTTCGGGTTTGCTTTGCGGGAATATTGGAGATTGTGCGAGACTATTGACAGTCGCTCGCTCCCCAGATGGTGAAGAATTGAATGATGCATCGGCTTGAAAGAGGCGCAATGAGTACAACGATGCATTTGGTTACTCTCGCTTTTACTCGTAGGAACTTTCCCAGCCGTAGTCGGGCTCGAGCATCATCTAGGACTGCGATGCTCGAGTGCGGTAGAGCTGGGCACTTCAGGAACCGCAGATCCCGTTTGCAAAGCACGTGAACCGTGCGCACACGGACTCCAGCCTGTGTAGCATTTAGATGTTGCGTCCTCGACATACTTCAAGAGAATCCCATCCCTCTCGAGGCGCCAGGCCAACTGACTGGTCGATCAAAGGGGTCGAAGGAAAGCGTCGAGGCCGAAAGTATGGGTAGTCACTCCAGCACTCCTCGTGCAATGGAAATCAAGAAAGCTGCATCCAACGTTACAGACAGCAAGGAACCGTCTGTTCACAGTGGCGAGGTAAAGTCATCCCACGCGCTCTTGCGCAGCACCAGCTAACGAGCAATACAGGAACCGTTCCGATTTCTTGATCTGCCAGCAGAGCTGCGAAATGAAGTCTATCGCCTTGCCTTTGGAACACGGAAAAGCGTGGAACTTTTCGTGACGGAGCCGGACAATGCCGAAAATGCCGAGTCTGGTGCGCTCTTGGACGACAAGCGCGCTTTGGTCGTTGCGTTCGCAAAGGGCAACAGCTGCAAGAAGGCTTACCATCCGCAAGCGCTAGTGTGCCCTTCACCACTGATGTATGTCTCGCGCCAAGTCTCCCGTGAGGCATACGATCAATATGAGATGGCCATCTTCGGAAAGGATGCCACATCACCGCGGCCCGGCGTAGTCATTCGAGTGCGCAACTGGGACTTTTCCGCAGTCCTGAACTTTCTCAAATCGCTCACACCGCTGAAGATCCAGGCATTGAAGGACGGACAGGTCGCGGTTCATCTTTCGCTCCAAATCACCGAGACTCGTCGCTTCGTCCGTCGCAATCCATTGACTCTGCATCCGAGTTTCGAACAGGCGCTGGCCTTGTCCAAGGAGTTGAGCATTCCACAGCTGTTTGGCTCGTACGTTCTAGAGAAGTTCTACCAGCCATTCATGCTTCTTCCAAAGGAGCTGCAAAATTGGCGTGAGGATGATTCTCTCTTGGACTTGCCATTGGATCCGACCTGCGACAAAAAGGCTGGGAGACAGATCGTGGAGTTCCAAGAAGCATGGATAAGTTACCTTGCTGACGAGAAAGGTAACTTCTCCATTGCCGAACTCATGAGCGAGGAGAGCCTTCATGTGAACACTTGCTGGCGGAAGATGATGCTGCAGTTTCCACGTATCGATGAGGTTGCTGAGATTCCACATTATGCACTGCCGACATTCCAATCGGGAGAGTGGTTGGTATGCGTTGCCTGTGATCGGCGCTTGATGCATCGGCGAGAGTGGGATGCTTTTGCTTGAAGGCTCGGTAAGAATAGGAGGAGCTACTGAAGGATGTCAGTTTGAGTTGATGGGATCAGAATACTGCACGGCCTGATTCAATCAATGGACATGGCGTTTGAAGCATTGAGGGATGGCATCTTTCCCATGATGCTGCCGAATATCGTGTTATGTTTCCTCGCCTTATCGTCTCCGGCTTCGATCATGAACTGCGATTGTATCTGATGTATCGAGCTCTATCGTTCCCTGCATCTCCATGACAGAGCGCTCGCTCGGCCTATAGAAATGTATGTCCAAGGATGTTAACATGATGACCTTAGTGGCGTGTATTGGAAGCGACGTTGCTGAGCAGAACGCCAAGGCCAAGATCCCTGCCAGCCTTTCCCAGCCTGCTCTTCTCACTTCTCACTTCTCACTTCTCACTTCTCACTTCTCTTACTTCTCATTCTTACTGCCAATTTCGGCAATGGGCACATCGCACCGGGCGATATCGAGAATGTGACTTTCTGACAGCGTGATCTTCCACGGCTCCAGAGCTGAAATCCTGTATGGTCAGCGAGCAGCCACTCTCATATTCCTGTCTGACTGCGAACAAGGACACTTGCTCTTCTGCGTTACATTTCCATTTGCCAGATCCTGAAATCGGGATGTCAAGCTGATCAGTAACCGCCAAAGAAGCATACCAATAGCCTCTGCTTGGCTGCAGGCTGAAGGACAAGGATATTGTACTTCTCCCGCCACTCTGCTGTAGCACCCATATCCTGTACCGTATACCCTGGGATCGCAGACCAGGCCATTCGACCACATCAGACGGCCTGTACCGTTTCTAGACATGACGAGCTAATGTTGTGACGAGCTTACATACTTACAGAATATACCTGTCACCTACATCTCACATGCAACGCCAAACTTCCCAGCCTCTCATTGCTGTGTACTTTCACTTCTCGTCTCTTGCCACTCCACGTTCACACAAGAGAGCACGTCACCGCGAATACCATGGACCACTCTCCAGCCGTATGCCCGCGACTGATCTCCAACAACCTCTCCAAAGTCGACCACCACTGCTCCCTATGTCTCTTCTTCCACAACACATGTCAGACACATCCCGTCCCCAAAACCCTAAGACCCGAAACCCCATCCTCATGCCGAACAGCAGCGAGCAGAACTTCCACCAGCACAATCAAAGCACTCCCCACATCTAATCTCCAATCTCTAAGACGAAAAAATTTCGCCCACCGACGCGTCGTCTTTACGAGAACTGAACCGCAAGCAAAGCCAGGAAAATGGAAATGGAAATGAAAATTCTGCGAGCGAGGAGGAGGCAACTTTTTCAGAGGAAAAATCTTCGGGCTGTGTATGAGAGACAAGATGATGCAGTATCTCAACAACAACAACAACACCGAGGAAAGAAATCTGAGGACTAGGTTCTTTAATGGAGGCGAGATTTGGACGATTGAGGAATGAATGAAATTTAGAGAAAATGAGTTTATAACTAACATTCACGAGTATTGTTAGACTTAATATATCTCTTTATTTACCTTCTTGTAATAGTAATTATTAATATCAAACGACACCAGCGTGACTGTCAGCAGCTGCGAAACCTTCTACACACGACGACGACGACATAATAAGTAAGTACCAATATATATATAAAAAAAAAGCTTCGACCTCGCCACCGACGAGGAAGCGTTGTTGTTTGTAGATTAAACGAAAAAAGACGAAAAGATTATAATAGGAAATTCAACAGTTGAAAAAAATATCCCTAGTATAAGTATAAGTATTCTAACGTAAATCTTCATTCATATCTTAGTTGGTTTTTTTCTTTTCTCTCTCTCTCTCTCTAATAAAAATAATAATAAAATCTATTATTTAATTCACTTCCACTTCTTCACCATCGATCATAGATAGTTAAGTTGCTAGCCACAGTCATCATGCAAGACTTTGGCAGATTCAAGATTAACAAAAGAGAAAAAAATATATGCCCTTTCCTCTCTCTATACACACACACACACACACCAAAAAAAAGAATACGAGGTCGTCTTTCCCATATGTGACAGCCGTTATAGAAAACCCCCCAAAAAAAACTCCCCGTACAATGCCAAAAAAAAGTAACAATCGCTAAAATCACAACGCGCGCGGCCCAAAATTCAGGTCTGGTAGCCTAGGCTCGCGCGAAACATCTCGAGAAACTGAAGATGCTCGACTGTGGTCTCGATAATGGCTGGGGTCACGAATTCCCATATCGGCCGCGGAAGCGACCAGACGTTCATCGTCTCGGTATGCTGCATCTTCTCGATGTGGAGAGTCGCCTCTGTGGGCGACGGGGACGGGATCGTAGCGACCTCTATGGTCTGCAAAAGGCGAAGAAGAGACGAAAGGAGCGGCGCTCTTGTAGGAGGTGTCTGCATGTTTGACATCGCTCATGAGAAGACTGTTCCTGGCGTCCAAAGGAGTGAGGTTGTCGAAATCGCGGGCGAGACGTTCTTTTTCTTTTCGGGCTCTTCGGTGAGGGTTTTCGCGGACGCAGGTGATGATTGCGTTGACGGCGATGAGGATTGCGAGGATTCCGGTCATGACTGATTGGACTACGATGAGGACGACGCCGGTGACGGTTTTGGTTGTTTGGCTGAGGCCGAGTTCTTCGACGAAGACGAGCACGCAGACTACGGAGAGGACGCGGACGGTTTGGATGACGATGTTGATCCATTTTCCGCTGGTTCTTTGGTAGGGTCGGGTCCAGAGAAGGAGTGCGAGCATGAGTGCTTCGACGATGAGTTGTCCGGCGACTTGCACCATGCCGTGTCCGTTGGCTCCGGCGATGATGCATCCTCTGACGAACATGTATATGATTGCCGGAATGAAGATCCACCAGTAGTTCTTCTTGAAGTTGTCGTAGAAGAGGGAGTACTTGATCCAGACATCCTTGTCTTCGTAGAGTTTTGAAGTGTCGCCTTCCATCTTCTTGTACTGGCGAGCTTTGGTCACGACGCGCCATGCAAATCCACCCAGCACAGCAGTGAAGAGTGCCAGCGTGACACCGGCCAGTACTTTCGCAGCCCACGAATCGCCAGTAGTGAATTGGTAGACACACCACATGGTCCAGACACCGTACAGCATGAGGACCAAGTTCACCTGTGCCTTGGCCATGCGCCACCAATATCGCTTGCGCCAGGATTCCATTGCGTGCGAGAGCTTGCCGAACGTTGCCCAGGCCTCCAGAATGCATTTGACGAGAAGAATGAGGACAATGATTGCAGCGACGACAATGGCCCAGATCAGAAGCACCGTCATGAATGTGTTTGCCGAAGGGATCGAGAGCTGCTCGACGTAGGCCTGAATCCCGCTCACAAATTTGTCGTCCTTGGTATTTTGACTGCTCGTCGAATTCGAGCCGGTACTGTCGCCGCCGCCAACTGTTGACTCTGTCCCGTTCACGTTCACTGTCGTACCATCACGGGCCCAGAGTAGGGCTGTGTTGAGAGCTCGCTTTGTAATGCTGGAGTTAGTGTATCCATCGTTGTACACGAGGGTCGCATTGTTTTTGAGGTATTCGTAGTTGTTGTTGGTGATATTTCCTCCAGTCTTGGCGCGAAAGTTGTCAATCGCGGTCTGCATGGAGCCCCATTGCACCAGTCCGCACGAGAAGCCGAAGTTGGTAGCGAAGGACTGGTACACTTTCGGGTACTGAACGCTCAGCATTCCATTCATCGCCATGCCTTGGAACCAACCGATGACTTCCGTAAAGGTGGGCGATGAAGTTGCTGCACCTGGGTGTCCTCCAGCAGCGACCGCGCCAACGGCTGAGAAAGCGAGAGCTGCGGCGGCGACACCAGCTGCGGCATATGTGACGGAGGGCATACTAGCAGTGTGTCCATTGGAGATACTGCTTTGGATGCATGCAATCTCTGCACCTGACGAACTCTTCACTTGCAACTTCACCAATCCGTCCAGGTCGGGTATGGAGAAAGCGATGGCTGGTATTTGGCTGGCGTACTCCTCGGGTATAGTCTGCTCGCCCTTCGACGAGAAAGATCCTGCCGGCACTGCAAGGTAAGGTTAGTAGAGTTCTTCTGGAAGCCCGGGATCTGTCTTCTCTTACCAGGACACATTTGCGTCATGTTCTCATCGCAAGGATTGAAGTCTTTGGTGTAGACGGTCTTTCCATATGCACTCACTTCCAGCTCCAGCGTGACATTTTGCTCGGATGCACTGGACCCGGCCACATCGAACGTTATCCTCCTTGTATTCTTGTTGTATGATACGTCCAAAGCCTGGACTTGAATGTCTGGGTCATTGGTGCAGAGACTGTATCCATCTGTTGATAAGACATCTCCAGCCAGTACGCTGGCCGGCAGCGCGCTGAGGAGGCATAGAGGCAGAAGTCGGGGTATTCCTGCGGACGACCGCATTGTCGCGTGGTCAGGCTTTCGCCCTCGAGATGAGTGTGGTTCCTCGAATGGTAAAGAGAGCTGTAGCGAGCGTGAACGATGGGACAAGATGTTCGCTCGTGGAGAGCTAGCAGGGCGGAGATGGCTCCCAAGAAAGTCGTGTTCCAGAAGCTGTCCGGCGTTTCGTAATGATTTCGCCTGAAGGATGTACCCCTGTTTCTTTGGGTGCACTGTTCGCACAAAGAAATGCAGAAATGTAAAGCAGTGTGGCCAAACGAATGTCGAAATGACTGTGCAATGCAAGATAGAAAGGAGCCTGAGAGATGCAGGTGACAAGATACGAGAAGGTGTTTTGGGTGTGAGGCTTTGCTGCGGCAGAGGCTTCGGTGACTGGCTGCCACGCAAACGCTGCGTCAACCGTTTTGCCATTCATGATTGGGCAGTGAGGCCTCGTCTTCACCTAGTGCGCACGCCGTTCTTCTAAGAAAAGATTCATGACCATACCGGCAGTCTGGCAGATGTCGAGGCCTCAGGTATTGAGGTTCTAGAATCGTGCTGACGTAAAAATCTTCAACTCTTGCTGAAGAATGCACGCGTTTCCGAATGCGTGGACACTTCAACGTCGGCACGGCATCATCCACGCGGTTGGCGCTGCTAAGCCCCGTGGCAGTAAGTACGGTAGCAGTGACGGATGAGCCCGAGCCTTTGAGACGTCGTCGGCGTCGGCGTCGGCGTGGTCGTGTTGCTCTGCTGCTGAGCATGTCATCTCTGGCCTTGTTATGATTATGTATCCGTACAGCATGTTCTGGTGTGAGAACAACACCTCCGCTCCATCGCCAAGCACCTGCATTTAGCTTTGCTTTGCTGAGTGGCTCGTGGGACACAGATCCCTCGAGCCAGCCGCACGGCGCAAACGAACGTGCGGGCCAGCCCACCGCCGCAAGCTTTCTCGCCCACCCACGCCCCTCCGCTCACCTACCCCCATCATCGTCAATCATCACAATATGTCTGTAATTGCCCTGCCTTCAACTCTCTAACCATCCCTTATCTCCCGCCCCCACCATTCGCCAACATGGGTGCTGCGCCGAAGCTCCTCGCCATCGCTGACATTCATTTGTCCTTCAAGTCCAACCGGGAGGAGTGGGCCAAGTTGAAGCTGCACAAAGACGACGGACTCATCCTCGCTGGTGATGGTATTGTAGTCTTACTTTCCTTGCTGCTGCCCATCATGGCTGATGCTGACAGTGGGCGAATCCTTGGAGCATATGCAAATTGCATTCCGGAAAGCCGTCCGGAGGTTCAAGACCGTGTGGTGGTGCCCGGGAAACCATGAACTTTACACCTCTTCTTCGCCCTCCTTGAAAGAAGAGGAGAGGAAGCTGCGCGGAGAAGCCAAGTATCGAGCTTGCATCAAGGTGGCGAGACATTACGGAGTGCTTACCCCCGAAGATGATTTCGCAACCTGGTCCTACACAAGTGCAGAGGGCTCCCAAGAGCGCGCTCTGATATGTCCCATCTTCACATTGTACGATTACAGCTTCCGCCCCGATGATGTGTCAAGAGAAAAGGCCCTGGACTGGGCCTTAGAGGAGGGCATCCAGGCCACCGACGAGAAATTACTTCACCCGGATCCATATTCGAGTCGCGATAACTGGTGCACAAGACTAGTGTCAGAAGCAGAAGCGAAGCTGGAGAAGGCCTCCGAGTCCGGCCTGCCTCTCATTATCATAAACCATTGGCCGCTGAGAGAAGACCTCATTTTCATCCCTCGAGTGCCCAGATTCAGCTTGTGGTGTGGCACCAAGGAGACGCATGACTGGCATACCCGATTCAATGCCAAAGTCGTTGTGACTGGACATTTGCACGTCAGAAGAACTGACTGGATTGATGGCGTGCGATTTGAGGAAGTGAGTCTTGGCTACCCGAGGCAGTGGCAAGACGCAAAAGACGCAGGCAACGACATCAACACTCTGCTTCGGGAGATCTTGCCCGGCCCATTAACTCCGGCCCCAGGGCAGGAGCCACCCACGCAATATCTTCGCATTGGCATCGCCGAAACTCCAAGCTGGGCATTGAAACCGCAATGCTTGGGTTAGATGTGAGGCGACATCGTCCGGGTTCCAATCGCGTACAGATCTTTCTTGCCGAAAGATCACCCACGAAGCTCATCAAATGCGCAGGCTAGCTCGACTGAGAGCTGAAGTTCAAATTCTGGGCAAAATTCTGCAAGACCATTGTCATCGTGCAGAATCTTTCCTCCGAAGATTGCGACCATTGGAAAGCCCGCACAGAACGTCAGAAAGAGGTCAGCTGAGGAAGTCTCAAGGAGGAAAGCAGATCTCCGAGTGCTTATGAACGTTGACGAAAGAAGAAAGAAGAAATCGATGATGATGTAAAAAAGCACTAGACTCCTGACCTAAGAGGCAATGAGAAAACACGACTGGAAAGAGACATGTAAAAAAGAAAAGTATGAAAATTTCTATGCAAGCGGAGGCGTGCGCTGGTTATGCACAGAAATTTTGAGTGCATTCGGTCAGATTAAACCCAGATGTTAAACCGTGTCCATGAAAGAAAGTGCACCAGTTGAAGCGCTGCGCTTGCAATTCATGGTCTAGATGTTCCATCCAACAAGCGACAACTCATAGAACGAACAAGCCTCAAGAAACCTGGCCTCTTTCCAACGCCATCATCTATCTCCTCGACATCCCAGAACAATACGGCCCTATCTTCCCACGTAACTCCTTCGGACATGAGAATGAGAATTAGTCAGAGAATGCGTGGGTATCGAGCGAGTTTTGACCTTACATTCATGTTTTCTGTCCATATATGACGCCAGGATGGTAGCTCATGGATTCTTGTGGGTGATCTACATGGAGGCGTCCGAGATGCTGTTGGACACAGGTTAGAAAATCTCTGTTGCACGGGATATATATGGAGCTTGAGACAGCATCCAGTCGTCCGGGGAGATTGGCGCACGGCTACGATCAATCCAAAAGCTCTTTTAATATCCTGAATTCGCCGACTGCTTGGGTCGGTGCTTGTGTTGGCTTATAAAGGATATTACTACTGCTCAAGCACGAACGATGCCAACTGCTCCGACGATTGTCCCATGAAAGCTGGATTCTTGAGGACCTTGACGGTTCGGGTGCGCCGCACGATGTCAGCTTGATCGCCAAAATAGCGTCTGCTCGCAAAAGACCAGTAAAGGTTGGCGCGGATCGTGTTGAGTACGCCTTCGATGTAGCGTTCTGCTTCTTGCTCGAGCCGTCGGTTCTTGTATTGTGGTCTCATCGCAACGCATGACTCAATGCGAGCGAGGCGATCGTCAAGCATACTGCCGACGTGATCGAATGCCTGTTGTGCTGAAAGGCCGCGAATCCGACATATAGCCACAACGTTGTGAGGTACGCCTTCCGCCTTATCAAGGTCAGCCGGGATCCAGAAAAGAGCTCCGCTAGGTGTGGCGTACCTCTTCTTTGAAATACGAGAGCATGTCGTTTTGCCTGTGTTGTTGTTGTCAGAGGATTCTTGGAAGCACGCGTCTTTGGAAGAGCTTACAGCAATGCGCAGTCCATGCCAAGTTCTTCAAGCTCTTGAACCCACTGACTATCGAAGAATTCATCCGGCAGATCCAAGGCGTGTGCATACTCAAACAGAGGATACAGTGGTGCCACCCCAGCTGATTGTCGCCGAATCCTTAGGATCTCGGACAGGGTTGGTGTCTCATCTGCAGCCAGTATGAATACCTGCTTCAGAACAGCATCGCAGAAGCGGTGCATGGTTTTCAGGAAACGCCCCTGTACGCCAGGCGATGCACTAGCCCGCATCCGCGACCAGATGACATCGTGGAAGCGAATGAGGTCGCATTGCTCCGTATCAGCTCCCCTTTCTGTCGATTCCATGTTCGCGAACAGGGCTTGCATTTTTGCTTGTGCGGCGGCGGCATCGAGCTTGAGTTCTCCGTTATCAAAAAGATCGTCGTAGGGAAAGACCCAATTGCACCAGTCGCAGTACAGTCGAAAGCGGCTTTGTTCGGCATCTGGCGCTGCAATGGCGACGAAGCGGCTGAAGTCCCCTTTGCGCACGATTGTGGTCACTCGGTGGTCATAGTTGCAGGATTCGATGATGGCCTTCTCTGACTCTTGTCGGACGACGTCAAAGGCGGCGTGGAGTCTTGGCTCGACTGCCAGAAATGAGGTGAACAGCTCGGGTAAGAGGATAGTGACTTTGTCGCATGCGTTCATGTTTGCTGCGGTTCTTCTTGTATCATAGGCGATATGAGGTGTTATTTGGGGCCAGTGTGCCAAGGAAGCGTTGATATCGAGCAAGCTCGGGCCCACCGGTTGGCAGCTCCGTCAGAATGTGCATGTGAGCCATGGCAGCCAATCTCTGTCAGCGCCTCCATTGATGTTCATACAGGTCAAAGAGAGCTGTTGTAAGCGAAGTCATGTTCTTCATGGTCGTTGACGTGTCGAAGAAGGTTTGGAGTGCAAGGATGATCCCCCGGCCAATTTCGCGACCGGTGTCGGCACTGCCTTCAACCTGGGCTGTCCCTTAACAATGTTTCGAAACTGTTTTTACTCCTGGAAAGGCTGAATATCAGCCTGCTATAATCACGACCAACGCTCTCGCTGGCTGTGAAGAATCAGTGGGCTCTATACTGTGCGCGCCATGCAGACGCCAGCGAGCAGTCCGCGGTATGCATATCGGATATACAATGGAACATGCGCCCTACGGCCCGGCATAAGTGGATCTTTCTCAACTGTTTTGCGTTGTCAAAGGCAGCTGAACTCAACTTCTTCCAACTCAAGTCTCCAGAGCCAAGTTTCGTCAAGCTTCAGTGGAAATCCTCTCCAAAATGGCCTCCACAGAGACTAAGACAGTGAGCTCCCAGTCTTGGCGGTATTCGAAGACGCTACTCATTTTTACAGCTACCCTAGGCCTTTTCACAGGTATGACAGCACCCTCGAGTTCCCGTGATACTTCGCTGACACGACTGTAGAAAACTTTCTCTATGGATTCGTTGTAAGTTTGCGCTTGAATACAAGGCATTACACCTGCCGAATGTTGCATCTGATCATTTGCTGATACTTATCGCCATTTCTTTCAGGTGCCAATTCTGCCATATATGATCGAGAAGAGGCTGAGCCTCGATCCCTCGTATACTCAGCGATTCACCACAGAATTGCTTTTCGTCCTTGGTCTCATATCGATGGTTTCAGCACCCATTATAGGACACCTCGCAGATCAAACTACGAGCAGGAAGATTCCGCTCCTGCTATCTCTCATCGGCTGCACTGTCGGTACTCTGCTCGTGGCCACAACGCCTTCAGTATGGGCAATGTACCTTGGGCGTATTCTCCAAGGCATTGCCGGAACAGGAGCATGGATTGTTGGTTTTGGCATGTTGACTGACGCCGCAGGAAAGCAACATCAGGGCAAAGCTTTGGGAATTGCTGGCTCTTTTATCACTGCAGGAATTATCACGGGCCCCGCCGTTGCAGGCGCCTTGCTAGAATGGATTGGATATTGGCCCGCTTGGACCGTGCCTTTGACATTGCTGGCGATCGACTTCATTGCTCGATTGGCTATGGCAGACCAGCCAGCGGCCTCCAAGACTGCAAAAGGCCATTCAACACCGAATTCTGCGTCCCAGGAGCCAAGCGAGAATGACACACTGTTGCCAGACTCAACCAACGACAACGACGAATCGAAGCGTGATGCTTCACAAGGATTCTACTCGATCATGTTTCGCCAGGGAAAGACCTATGCGGCAATTTTGAACGTTATCGCCTTTTCTACAATTCTTTCTGGTTTCGATGCCACTTTACCTGTTCATCTGAGAGACGCTTTTGGGTGGGGACCTGCACCAATCGGATCCATATTTCTGGGCTTGCAGATACCTGCAATGTGCCTTGCACCTTTCGTGGGCTGGTTGCGAGACCGCATCGGTCTAAAGTGGCCTACGACAATTGGGTGGGCCCTGACAGCGCCATTGCTCTGGTTCGCCGGAGTGCCAGGCGACGCTGACTTTCTTGGAATCGGTTCTGGTGCTCGAGGTCAAGGTGCCTTTGTGGCCTGTATTATCGGCATTGGCATCGTATGGTCATTCGTCCGGGGCGCTGGAACATTTCAGCTGACTGGCAAGTTGTTCCTTCGTACGCGCAGCATACATAGCCACGTTCACTAACCATTTTCAGCTGTCCTGCACGACCTTCGAGAGACGAATCCCAAGATTTTCGGTCCTGGCGGAGGCAGCTCTCGCATGTTCTCGCTCACAGAGGTCTCCTTTTCCACCGGACTAATGCTAGGCCCACTCATTTGTGGATCTCTTGCAGATACCATCGGGTTCTATTATACCAGTTGCTTTATGGCTGCAACCTCGGCACTTGTAGCAGTGACTTCGTTTCTGTTCTTTACGCACAAGTCGTCGGTGACGGAAACTTCCAGTCTAGCCACGGACTGAAGCCGGAGGGTGTGTATGAATCGTGATAGCACTCATTCAGGAACTGACTCCTGGCGATGGCTCGGAGCAGCTAATTATCATCCAGACCATAGAATAAAAGTTCATTTTGCATGGAAATGACCCCACAAATCCAAAAGCGCTATTCAATTGTCAGCAAAAACGCCACCAAGCCATATCCGATGGACATCACCCCGTGTGGAAGCAAGGACGGATTCAACTCTGGGAATAATGGATGTCTGGACATCACAGATCCACCTGCTGAGTCTATAGGCTTTGTTCTTGGCCAGTACTGGCCAAGGCGTTATCTTATGAAGACACCACCGCCGTGGCATCACCACGACTCAACCAAGACATGGTGTATGGTTCTGCTCGTGCGCTGGATGCCACTGATCGGCCAACGTTGCTTCACTACCAAATGCCTCGAGCGGATGACGTCCTGTCTCAGCGTGGAATCCACGTTGCTGTGCTGGCGTCGTTTATGAAGATGTTGCCAGGGCATGTGATGACGCCGAGCGACGAAATGCTTTGATCCAAGGGAGTCGAAAGTGAGTACAAAAAGCGCGACATCTTCCATCATTTTGGTCTCTATCTCCATTATCATACTGATCTACCAGTCCGTACAAGAACCCCTCGACACCATAAACAAGATGTATTTCCGTAGCATTGCCACATCGCTAATTGGACTCGTTGGTGTCACCACCGCATTCACTCCATCTCCAGGCTGCGGCAAAGCACTTGGTTCTGGGATCAAGAAAGGCGGCACTGGATTAAGTAACAGCCTCACTCTAACCTCTGGAGGTCGCTCTCGCTCTTATCTGCTCCACATTCCAGCGAATTACAACATCAACGAGGCTCGAGGCCTCATTTTCAGCTTTCATGGGCGCGGAGGGAACCCAACAAACCAAGAGGCATTGAGCAGCTTCTCGGACCCCTACTTCAACAAGGACAATCTCGCAGTCTACCCCCAGGGTGTCAGCGCTCAATGGCAGGGAGATCCGGCAGCTGACACTTCGATCAACGACGTTCAATTCACGCTTGACATGATCGCCGCTATCTCGAATCAGTACTGCATCAACACCGATGCCATCTACTCGACCGGAAAGTCGAATGGCGGTGGCTTTAGCTTGAATGTTCTCGCTTGTGACAATACTGCGAGCAAAAAGATCGCTGCGTTTGCGAGCAACAGCGGAGCTTACTGTGAGCCGACGGAGCCGATTTTCTCCTCACTTCAGACTACTGACAGATGAATAGACCAGACATTGCAGTCAACAGGTTGTCTGCCGGACACTGTCGCAATTCAATGCAACCCAGGTCGTCAAGTTCCAATTTTGGAAATCCACGGCAGCGCTGATCCTATAATCCCATTCTACGGCGGCGAGCGTCGTGGTAGGTGCCTTCCTTCAGTGGACCACTTCATCATGAACTGGGCATACATCAATGGACTTGAAACTACCAACATCACTACCCAGCCGTACGATGCTGGTGTTCACAAGCACGAATTCGGCAACTCTGTGGGCAAGAGAGGCCTTGTGACCAACTACTGGGTGTACAACCTGGGCCACTCCTGGGCGAGCACCAAGCCAAACTCCGATTCAAGCACTCCCACGTCCTTCAATGCTACGACTGAGATGATGAATTGGTTCAACAGGTACACCTTGGCATAGATGTTCTCCAAATCCGAACGCAACAGACATGATAACACGACTGGACACACAGATCCTGGAGCATGGAAGCAACGATATGGAATATTCTTATTAGCATTCTGAATTCTGTGCTTAGGTGAACTGAAGCAAGTTTCGGTGCAGCAAGGACCCTGCATACAATAAGAACCAAGTACCGGTTGCTGCACCTCCAGCGTTCCATTGACAAATCTCTCCAACTCCTGACATCAAACCTGCATCAAGCAAGGACAACAGCAGATTAAGAAAACAAGACAGCTCCTTTACCCACTCTTCTTTCTTGCATTTTCATTCATTGCCAAAGACATGTTATACTTCTTCCCCGGCTGGTCCGAGCTCAAACTGTAGCTTCTGTCGCCAACTCATGATCCCTGGAAAGATATCATCTGAACGAAACCACCGAGCAGCAGGCCATCCCTTCCAGAACACTTTTGTTTCGATCAACAACCACATCTGTCGCATCGGAGTTTTTTTTTTATCGCGAAAGGCAAAAAACCTTAGCAAAGTCTAAAGCTACGGGAATTCAAAACGAACGACATTGTACGGCGATATTGATCCGCAGACACAAGACAGGTCCGAGTCCGATCACCGTCACAAGGTACATACATTTTGAGCGATTGTCACGAACGGTCGGGCATCATCATCACAACCAGGGATTTTTCGATTTTCCCCCTTTCCGCACAGTCATTACAGACGATATTAGCACATCATCATCGAAAGCAGTCACAGCAGAGAATCAGTAGTCGCGTAATCAAAAACTGAGGATTCGAGGCACATCGAAAGCAAATCTCATCAGCGAAAAAAAAAATCAACCTAGAACAGAAAACTGGTCCTGAGTATAGCGGAGAGAGCAAATACAGATTTTTTTTTGCTCCCCGACGGATTCTTTAGTTCTACAACAAGACCAACTCGAACTCTAGACATCTTTAGAGAAAAAAGGGGGACATCACTCGATCTCGACTCCAGACCCTTTCCAAAAAAATAATTCCTCTCAGCGAAAGAAAGAGAATTAAAAAAAAAAGGCAGATCAAAACCTCATCAACCTCAACCTCGCCTTCCCACTCCCCCATTCCCAAAAATTTTCACGACAAGCGAGAAGCAAACATCCCTCCTCTCCTCTCCCCTGACTGAAGAAGAAAAAAAAATGCCCTGGATCTGCTGCCTCTGCTCCAACGACAATTCCAGCCGCGGAATCCTTTGCAGTCAATGTCGACATAGCACGGTACTTTGTTTGGGATGTTTTAGTTATGATGATGCGTTGGGAGAAGAAGAAGAGGAGAAGCAGAAATGTGAGGGACGACGACGGGCTGTGATGAGGAGGAGGAGGAGGACGAGGATATGGAAGGAGTGGAAGTGGGTGGTTGATGGATGTGGGGAGAAGGATGTGGTGAAATGAATGAGTACTGAGGGTAGATGGATGATGTTGTGGGATTGAGGGTTTTTGAGCGATAGCGAGGAGTTTTTGTTTTTATGGGTCGGGAGGAATATTCGTTTGCAATTTTTTTTGGGTGGAGGGAGGTAGGAGTTTAAAATGCTTCGTTATTGCATTATATACATGCAGCAGAAGTTGAAAAAAAGAGTACGAAAATCGTCCTGAATGCTCCGCTCTCACATTACTAGCCAGCTTACACCCAGCCAGCCGGTGATACTAATCGTTCCGATCAACAGAACTAGAATACCGATCAAAACCCCCGTGCCGACTCGATCTCCCGCGTCTTTGAACCCGGCATGTGCAGGACCAGGCCATGATGCAGGCGTATTTCGTCCCAGAAAGATCCAGAGTAAAGTCGCTGCGATGGCCAGGAGAACGACGAGAAGTACTGCAAGTAGGATCCGAGATATCGACCAGCCAACCACGAACTCAAGACCTTCGGATGGTTCCGAGTCCGTTTCAAGACGTGTCAGATCCTGCTTCTCGATATCTTGCGTTGGCTTATCGAGATTTCCAGCAGCAGCCAGTTCTCGTGCCCATTTAACGTATGGTACGCGCCCTTTGCCTAGCGCCGGCCGTTGATAGTATGTGTACGCCTTCTCAACCGAAAGCCCTGCAGAGCCTCCCCTCCAGCTTGCCGGTCGCAGGCCCGGACTTGAAGGTATCCAGCCGTACTGCGCATCTGCGGCTTTGGTAGCAGGCCCTTTGAGCGCAATTCTTGTGACTTTCCGAGCGCTGAGCAAGCGGAAGGGGCCTGCTAGTGACGCGTAGGCGGCGCGAAGCTCATCGAAGAAGTTTTGGTCATCAAAGGCAATGCTGCTAGCTTTCTGCTGTGCGCCGGGAACGGAATATGTGCTCTCGGAAGCTTTGCCTTTTTCTGGCGGAATTCTGAAAGCGGTCGTTCTGGTGCTACCATTTCGGTAGCCTCGGCGTATGCTGAGGATGAGGATGCTCTCGGTGTCTTTAGGCACAGGGCTGTCTTTAGGTAGGGACGGGCTCTTGTAGAAAGGGTATGGGGTTCGTTGGGGATTTTCAGGAAAGTCTCCTTTATCTGCAGATGCAAGTGGAGGCGGTCTGATAACAGAGACCTTTTTCTTGGAATTTATGCTGAGGCGTGGGGGAAGCTGAGAAGCTCGCGGATTATTGAGTGGATCTAGTCGCGCAAGTTCGGGGTCTTCAAGCATCGAATGTAGATATTTGTCGTATGCAGCAGCATGGATTCCCAATCTCTGCTCGAAATTGTCGTGATGTTGTGACGCACGCACGTCTCTTTCTTGAGATGGTCGGTAGTGATCTCCGGATCGTGGCGTCGAATGAGGAGATCCATACAAACCTGAAGTTCGGAAACGCGTGGTTGACGACAGGCGGATTGGTGTCGCTTGCTGTGGAGTGCTAGCATCAGCTGGCAGAAATTCCTCCACGGAACCGTTAAATGATGTGTCTGGCGTAGCAGTCGCACGACCTGGTACTTGCTGGTTTAAGTTGGAGTCCAATCGCTCATAGCCTTCAGAACGCGGCTCCTCAGGCCTGATGCTCACTCTTTTGGGCTCGCACTGTGACACCATCGCCTGTGTGGACGAAATCGGACGCTTTCTCTTGCTCGGTGAACCAGATCTTTCAATTATTTCTTCGAGATCTGGTGCAGTGACTGCAGAGCCAGGAGGCAGGGCTTCCTCATCTTCCGAAGTATCATCGAAATAGTCCGTCGTCCTGAGACCGAAGTCTGCTTGGCTGTGTATGCTCTCCATCTGGGGCCCCAGACCACTGTGTTCTGGATGCATGCTGCGAGCTGGACTCTGTGGTCCTTCCATAACCTGGGTGTATCGCCTTGGTGAATTTGAGAATCGAACGCCTTCTGTGCTGGCGTGTATATTTGACCCCATCGAAGTCTCGGATGTGGATATATGCTAGTCGCTTGCGTTGTGCTGTGCTATGTTGTGGAGGCCTCTGACTGCTGAAGCATTCGCAAAGATCTGCAAACTTGTCTTATCGGCGACAGCTTGTCAATCGAACGTACGGGTAATTGATGCGTTGTTACCTGCACGTCGTCAACAAGGTCTGTTCGTCTGCATGAGCGTCGTTACCATGTTGTGACCTGTCGTCGAAACAACGCCCGCTGGAATGCGGGTGGAAATTGACCCAGGCCAGCATGACCGCATCAAGTAGTACAGTCGCACAAACTGCGTTCGGTCGCACATTCTAGTCTGTGAACCTGCCGCCGCAATAAATGCATACGTTGCACGCCGCGAACAGTAATTGAGCCAGGGTTGTTGTCGTTCGTGCAGTAGTGCTTCCACTACGCGAGATCTTGACCCACGTGCTATTGGCCGGGATTGTAGATTGATCTGCTCCGGGTGTCGCCGCAACAGGTACGGCAGCCATTTGAGTCTCTGGCTGCAAACTCCGCGACTTCGCTTCGTCTAGATACTGCAACCCGCAGATGCCGCAGTGTTTGGTGCTTCCGGGTTCCTGGATACTCAGTAGCGAAAGAGCACAACGGCCGAACTGATGGCCGTTGGCACATCGAGCCCACTTGAAGCTCTCGAAAGAAAGCGACTCTTGACACATCGTGCAACGCTCAGACCATGTCTTTGCGGATGCAATCTAGAGAGAAGGTCAGTGGCTAGGGTGTCAATATGGACGTCCAGTAAATATGCTCACCAGATCTCCAAGAGCATGCTTGGCGTCCACTTTCGACAAAGCCAAGTCGTACAGATTGCAGATGTCCAGACTGAGCTTGTCAATCTGCAAGCCTACTGCGGGAAAGCTTAAGAAGAGCTTCGTTATATGGTCAGTGACGAATTTGATGGAATCTGGTGTATGCCAGGTGCCGCCATCGAGCAAAGCTATCGCAGTGTTCATCTGCATCTGCCGAAGCTCGGTACTGTAGACCATTGTTCTAAGATATCGCAAGAGGTCGTCGACACTCGTATGCGAAGCAGGCTCTTGCCTCGTCGGCCGTACCTTGGGAGGAGTCTGGCATTGACAGTGTCGCATGTAGAAGCTCAGCACGTCCATGGAAGTGAAATCTCCTAGAACGTTCTCTCCTCTGCTCTCTGATGTGATAGTGAGAAGAGTGATTTGATCAGAAGAAATCACGTAGGCAATGGTGTCTGCCGGATGCATGCTCGCACAAGTCGCGATGAATCCGCCCAGCGGCGAGGAGGCCATACCCCAGGTGCGTTCCTGG
The DNA here is from genome assembly GCA_001578235.1 of Pseudocercospora eumusae. Taxonomy (NCBI): domain Eukaryota; kingdom Fungi; phylum Ascomycota; class Dothideomycetes; order Mycosphaerellales; family Mycosphaerellaceae; genus Pseudocercospora; species Pseudocercospora eumusae. The sequence continues at coordinate 84,795 of LFZN01000051.1, forward strand.
ACTTTGCTAGCTAAATCCTGTTGTGCACCATACGCTGACTTGTACTCAAGTATAGCGTTTTTCCATTGGGGATTCTTGTATGGTTGAAGCTCTTTCGTCTCTTTCGAAATACGAAGCGAAGCAGTCGCAGTAGTGGTGGTTGACATTTGAGATGCAATGTGCAGTACATCGTCAGTGATGGCCGCACCTGCTATTGGATCCCATCTGCCATCAAGGTGATGCGACAGTTGATGACGGTCTGGCGTGACATGATACACAATGTCCGGGCCGAAAGCAACGAGCGCATCGCGCTGCAAAACTAGTGGTCCGCACGGATTAGGTAGATGATGAACTTGGTGCTCATCTGAGAGAGCCCTCACAGCCTGGCCAGAAATGGCTTGGATGGTTGCGGAGAAAAGCTTACGGCCGGCAATATAGGAAAGGATCGAGGTGCACTTGCCACTTGATTCATCAGTCCGCCATAGACTCCAGGCGATATGGCTGACACGACATCCAATGCTGATCTTGTCAGTGACAAGCATTTCGCATTCAACCTTTCGCCCCAACCTATCCGACTCTGGCGAGCTGATGTATAACAGCAGAATGTCGTTTGCTTCTGTAGCGACTGCGAGGAAATGGTTGCCATGGAAGAGATGCTCGTTGTGCCGTTCGCTCTCTGAATACAGAGCTGGACTCCATGAGAAGGCAGTGATGCGCTGCTGCACCTGAGCTTGCTCCAAGTCATCTGCTTGTCGATTGACATGCTGCTTATAGTATGCACGCACGGCATGATTGATAATGACGTTCCGCTTCCAATTTGTGGTAACATGGACTTTTCCTGAAGGACTCCAGAGGGATAGCACATGGTTGCTGGTTAGCACAGCCAGAGCACATGTACCGAACCTGGCCAGTCCTGGAGGCGACCATTTTGCCGCCTGGACGTGTCGTAGTGCAACCTCCTCGCCTATGGAGAAGGCGTGATCTGAGAGAGGGTCAAACAGCGGCAATTCGGCCAGTGTGAAGGCGTTCACCTGGACAAGAATCATATCCCAAAAGGGTGGATGCGAGGGCTTGGCTCGAGGAATGAGGATGGCCACGTTTTCTCCGGCTACCACGGCAATGTGATTGTCCAGCGACCAGTCTATGCAGTCCAGCGCAGTGGGCCAGAATGGCAGAGTGATGGAGCAAGCCATGCTGTGTTCCAGATGCTATGATGAGCTTGAGGCTGAAATGGAAAACAACGTGAACGCGTGTTGAACGCGTTAGACGTGTTGGAGAAGGGTAAGGCCACTTACCTGCACATTCACACGAGTTGTAGGGAGTACAAGTTGGTATGGAAGATTGAGGGAGATGAAGATTGTTGTGTTCCGGAACCTGGCAAGCTTGCCGATTGCCGAGAAGCTTGCCAGCATCAGCGACATCCTGCTCAGCATCAGTCAACAGCGACATCTTGCTGCCTACTGCAAGACAAGCGTTGTATAGTGCACCTTACTCACCATGGTGCTTTCCTTCATACTCATCCAGAACCGCCAGTAAGAATCGCCCTCAGGCCCCAAGTACGCAGCTATTAATGTTTCTGCATAGAGGCAAGACTCGGCTCGCCAAGTGGTATTCGCCCTATACCGACGACGAGAAGATCAAACTCAAAGGCGAAGTCCACCGCCTCGTCGCGCCGCGAGATCAAAAGCATCAGTCCAACTTTGTCGAGTTTCGTGGTTCCTCCAAAATCGTCTACCGCCGCTATGCTGGCCTTTTCTTCTGCGCCTGCGTCGACGCCAGCGACAACGAGCTTGCTTACCTCGAAGCCATCCACTTCTTTGTTGAAGTGCTAGACCAGTTCTTCGGCAATGTCTGCGAGCTGGACTTGGTCTTCAATTTCTATAAGGTTTATGCCATTCTCGACGAGGTCTTCTTGGCAGGAGAAATACAAGAGACGAGCAAGCAGGTGGTCTTGACGAGGCTGGAACATTTGGATAAGCTGGAATGAGAAAAATGACAACAGGCTCGTTCGTCGACCATTGCTACAGCTCGCGTCGACAACATGGCTACGGAGCCAGGCGCTATCTGCCGATTATCTGGCTACTCCTGGCTCTCACGCGAAGACAGTCTCCCATCTCTTGGAAGATTGGGAAATGTCGTGCACGAAAACTCTTGACTTGTTGTGCCTTGAACGCATGCCATCTTTGCCCTGGGAGTTTGACGACGGAGGATATCAGAAAGAAAGATCTGACTCAAAGCTCCACATCGACCTCCGCGACATTGCCTTGGCTCGATTTGCTCCACGAAAGACGTTGAAGCTCGAAGTGGCGGTGCCACGGATATCTCATTTGATGTGCGCCTGCTGGGTCAAGTCGTGTCGGAAAGAGCATCATGTTCCATCGTTCCCCAGCCGTGAGAGTTCCACATTGCCATTCGCGCTTTCCATGTACCGCTATACCTTGAGCATGACAAGGGCAAATCGTCAATCTACATTGAAGCTCTTTGTGATGAGCCATGGTCGAAGGCACTGGAAAGAAAGAGAGGCAACGTGCGAGAGACGGAAAAGACGGTCCGATGGAATTTGGCGCGGAGCATATGGCAGTCGTATGCTGTAAAGAGCTGAGAAGCAGAAATGTGCCTGCGCAGACTCTTTCATGGATCTATTAGGCTTTGCAAGCATTTTTCGAAACACCGCCTCAGCTTTAACGCTGCCCGCTGAAATGGTAAACTGGGCTATACTCGGACTTGTTCGGCTCACTCTATAGCAGCACGTCGTGCAACTGATTCTCTAGAGTCCCCAAGCATATGAACGGCGAACGCACACTGCCACTGCTGCCGGCTGATTCTCGGATTGCTACCCGAGGAACCTTTACGTGATCGTCAGCGGAATGGAGATATCGTGTAACGACATCAAATTGTGACGAATCAAATAGAGTTTAGCTGGTGCATCCTTCAGATCCATTCTCGCCTCGGCAAGGACTGGAACTTTCGAACATTTTAGCGTCGTGGACTCATTGTACTCCAGCTCTCATCATCAGTGAGGTCCAGCCATAAAGACCGCCTCTGAAGCTTGATATACATTGCAGGCGCCGTGACGACCCTGCCGAAGGACTCACAGACGACATATGATGAATTCGAATACTGCAACCCAATATGTATCCTTGTGACTAGTCAGGTCATGGCTGCGAGCGCTCCAGATGATGTGCGCAAACTGGAAAAAAGACCTCGAAGATGCCGGAAGAGCTACAATTCATTAGCTTTTCCACCAAGAAGCACGTTGATGCTGGGACTTTAAGTCGAATCCGGAGCCATGCGCAGCAACGCGTCCAGGATCAGAAATGGTCGAAACGTGCGAGACAACAGCCAGAGAGCTCCACGAAGGCCGCGAAGGAAGCTGAAAACCAGAATCCCCAATTCTTGAAACTCGTGTTTGAGCAGAAGTCCGGGAGGCAGATCAAACGCCAAGAAGCTGTTCCAGTACGGCACGCGACCAGAACGAAGAAGCTGCCGAAAGCAGAGCAGGTTGTTGTCAAGCGAGAGAGTCATTCCTTAAGTGCTTCACCAGCTGAGAGACCGGATCCTTTTGCTGCGTTTCCCGTGCCCATTGATGCAGAGCTCTTTGATCTCTTCGAAGGATATCTTCAAGGCTGGAAATGGACGGAGCATGCAAAGGCCACAATGTTCAACGAGAACGCCAGGAATCCCGCTTTAGTACATTCTTTCCTAGCCATTGCCAACCAAGTCTGGAAGAATGATGAGAAGAAAAGTCAGTATCATGAGAATAAGACAATCGTGCAGATCTCAAAGGACTTGCCGAAGCTAAATGGGCTTACTGGACATGACCGAATAGAAGCGGTAGGCGCTCTGATGTGGGCTATCATCCGCCTCTGCACGATTAAGGTCAATCAAGGAAGGTTGGAAGAGTCTTTGGTTCACTTGAACGCTCTTGCGACCATTTCGCCAACCATGGAAGAATGGAGGACGAGCAAGTTTGCACCGCACTTCGAGTCCGCGATCGCCAGTCTGCTTCTCGCCAACTTTTCACATTCGGATCGAGTGCAGCCCTTACTACATCTGCCGTTCGGCCCTATGAACACCAGAGCAGTCGACGATGTGAAATCACAAGGCTTCATCATTCCACAAGATGCGGTAATGCTGCAACCTGCTTGCCAAGAGCTGGTACCCGAGAGAGTCGCCGATGCAATCCTTGCTCTTACAGCACTATACAACACGATTGGATCTTCGTCGGATACATCGCTTCCCAACGTCCACACCGGAAAGGCAGCAAGTTTAGGGATCAAAGCCGCATTACGATTGGCAAAGCAGACCACACCACGATCGAGCCCGTTAAATGATTGGGACTGGCTTCATGAGTTCCAGGAATGCGTGCGACTCAGCGCCCTTCTCTTCACATGGACCTTCGGACGCAAAGTCGTGAATCTATCCGAAGCCATTCTCTCGGCTCAAAGATACATCAGAGCCTTCCTTACCGAGGACGTCATCCACCGAGCATTAATGGCATCAGTCAACAGCCAAGCCGTGATGGATCTAGCGCTATGGCTGCTTCTGATCAATGGCTCGGCAGCGAACATTTCAGCCGACACAGAGCATTTTGCCGAGCTCATACGGACATTCATCCCCGCCGCTTCCTGCACACCTTATACCGAGATACGAAAGCTAGGGACAAGATTGCCTTGGATCGAGACAGCGAATCGCTCGTCAACCGAAGAGTTCTGGGCTTCGGTCACTATGTACGGCGGAACACCCGAGAGTCAGAATTCTGCTGCGTCGAGCAATGCTCCTGGATGGCTTCTGCAGGGATATGCGAGCGTTACTCCTACGCCGAGGCCACCGCCTAGCGTGTCATGATTGATCAGAAGGCGTTGAGGAGAATGGGGATTTTTAGAATACCCTTTTGGTTATAGTATGAGATATGATAACAATAATGTACCTTTGCCGGCTTGGCTCACGTTTCGTGAAGCTGCAAGAGTCGAGATGAAACAGACTTGTTTCGGACAATCTTGAATGCTAAGTACCGGTCTGAAGAATATGCAATCTCTAACGCCTCGCCATGTTAATCAACCAGACTCGATGCAACTAATCCACTGATCTCGCAATATATGTCAATCTGTCTCTGAACGTCTGCTCGGAAGGTCAGCCGGCAGATGACAGCTCGTCGACCTTTCTGGAGAGCCCCTTCAAGACTTGCCCGCCAGCCAACCGAACTTGTTCAATCTGATCCGCGGCAAAACCCCAACCAGAACGACCACACTGGCCACAACCACAGCCCAGAGCTGCATTCCAAGCACATTCACATTGAAAGTCGTGTACGTGCTCGCACAGATGGTCGCCAACAACAAAACCGTAGCAATATATCCACCAACTCTGTGATACTTATACAAGCTCTTCGCATTCTCCACACTCCCGTAGATTCCTGGCGTGAAGTATTGCGTAATTCCAACGACGGCTTGAAGGATGATGACGATGTAGGTGACGAGACCTAGGATTGCGTGGGGAGATTCGAAATGTGTCCCGTTGTGGTCGAACTTGTTGTACTCGATGATGACAAGACCGGCGATGGCTGCTAGGATGCCGACGTCGTTGAGCGCTGCGTGGATATATGTGCCTTGCTTTTTCTGCTTGGCTGTGTGGGTCGGTTGGAGGACGAGGACACCTTGGATGAGGAGGAGGAATGCGGCGGAGTTGAGGAGCTGGAGGGTTATCGGTTAACGCGATAGATGAAGTGTGATCGTAGACGCCGCCTTACTGGGTGTGCTGAGAAGAGGATCAGGTCGTTGGAGAATACAGCTCCCCATACTATCGCCGCAATGATCCATGCTCCAGCTTGAGCGACAACTCCAGTGCCTGTGTCCATGATCGTGAGTGAATGTTTTCCACCAGCTGAATCCACCACAACATCTTACCGAGCACGAAGTTATGGTATAACGGCCTCCCCTCCGGCAAGCTCGCATCTCCTCTCTCGCCCAAAAGAGGCTCTTCCTCGCTCGTTCGCTGTCGGTTATTAAAATCCGCCATCTTGCCTCTGTATCACATTCAAAGCTCCCCAAGAAGGTCGTGTGGAATAGCAAAGGTTTCCGGATGATGTTACTTAGCCGGGAAGCTTGCTAATATACGGACATGATCAATAGTAGGCAGGCGGGGAGATCGAAGACGTAATTCCAAGCTCATCACCTGTTATCATTCATGCTCCGCGTTTGTCGAAAGCAAGCTGTAGGCACGAGATCCCTACTGTATCACCAACCAGTCAATTGTCGAGTAATCCCGGCGCTTATTTGGCCAGGGAGAGGTAAGCAAGAATCGGGAATCTCAGAGCAGATGCCGATGCCAAGTCCATCCTTGGACATTTAACATTGATTCGAACAAATGACTACCTCTATCCACGTTGCTCCTAGAAGAAATTTCATTTCGGAGGTTTCCCTTTTTCCAATAGTCATGCAGAACTACAGAAACCGATCAGAAACGCAAGAAATTCTACCCAAATGTACATACACCAGCCCAGTACCTTCAAGCAGAACGAAAGAATCGCCTTCGTAAAGCCCTCTTAAGATATTCTACATCAGTCATTTCCCTCCCGCTCATAGTCTCGACAAGCTTCTTCGAAGATCCGACGACTCTTTGTCCCCCACAAATAAATCGACCACACCCAAGCCAGAATTCTCCAATACGACAGCTTGCACTTAAGTAAGTGGCGAGGTCCGAATGAGACACCCAACACGAGTCCATCTTCAACAAGCCGATGAACCCTTTGAACCACTTTCCTCGTGACCTTAGCATCACACTCCTCGCAACAATGACTTACGAGTCACGACACCTCTTCGGATCCGCAGGACATCGAGTGACCGATGCAAAGGAAGACGCATAGCCGCGCGGATGGAAGCGAGATCAAAGTAGACCGGAAATCTATAAATGTATACGAGGTCCTGCAACACGAGGGATTTCAAGTCCTTGCGTTTTAGCCAGACGGGAATATTTGTCTTCAGTCGGTGATATCGATGGTGAAAGAAAATCTTGAGAAGAAGCTGGTCTTTGGTGAACTTATATGGCAGCGGCTGTACTGTACTCGTGTGCTTTTACCCGAAAAAGTAAGATAGGGCTTCGATTTGCATTCGTTTGCATAGCGCCGCGACTTTTGGACGGCGCAGAGTCCGCAGTTCGTGTCTGATGGGTCGCGAATATTCGTCAAAGATCGGGAGACAGTAGCCATAGATCTTGGTCCTTGTTTCTCCTGGGAATTTGAAGAAGAGGCTGTCGAGCTGGCTATCGAACGTAGGAGCCTCCTTTCGATTGAGGAACTTCTTGGGGTATTTGAATGCACGCATCCTCGTCTGCGAAAGAATCTGATGGTCGCATGAGGTCAGTCAAGCTGTGCAATTTGCGCTGTTCGTGCGCAACTTTCTTCTTCCAGTCAGGCTGAGCGAAATGAGGCTGACAACTCACGCTTCTGATACGTTGCCCTTCCAACTCTAAACTTTCATAGCCACACGAACATTACTGACTACCTTCTACTCGCACAGCTTCCTCTACGCGCCTTCGAGTCCCTGGTCGCCTGACATACCTTCCAGCCAATCGAGTCCCACACCGCTCAATCCGTTTCTTTCTACAAAAGACTCACACGCGGCATCTCTCTTCTGAAAATACATCTCTGCGCCAATGAGATCCACGGCAGTATCGCGAATACCAGACATGTTCATCTGAACTCGTTGAGACATCGCTGCTCGCTGTTTCGCTATCGCAGCTAGTTCCGCTGGAGAGTGTGCTTTGGCTTCGGCTCCAATTCTCAGAACTATTGTCTCGACAGGAGCGAATTTCGTTTTCAGTAGGGACAAGAGCTCATTTAGTGAGTTGCCATGAGAAGCGAAATCGAGAATGATGATCTGAGTGAGAACTCAGCCAGGATGTCGTTGCTGAGGAAGTAAGGGAAGAGTATTGCACCATCTCCGCCGGCACGTTCGTACAGATTAGCGTCAGCCGAAGAAGTAACAGCCATGAATGCCAGCGGACCTGTTCCAGAGCATGCGCTGAACAAGAATCTACGATGGCGTCGGAGTCAAAGTTTGAGACCACGAGCAGCTGCAGGCAGAAGAGGTCAGTGCTTTCGTTCATTCACTTCCCATATCTTGGCAAGCGGCTATCACGGAGACCCACGTGACGGTCCGTCTGCAAAGCACTACCTAGTCTATTCAGAACTCGCTGACGAATCTGCTACAACCGACGTTCCTGCACGCGTCTTAGCCTGCTGCCAAAATTCATCACAAAAAGTCTGCGAAAACCCTTGAAGACGAACTGTCGCACGCTGCGCAACTTCAACCAAAGGCTGTAACATGACGGAAATATGCTTCTCGTGTGGCCCCGCCATCAGTCCGCTTCGACCATGCATTTCGAGAGAAAATTCCAGTACACGAACATTCGGACAAGTATTCGCCAACGCTTGCAGAAAATTTCGCGGCTCTTCCTCAATCCAGTTCCAAGGTGCTTCGCAGCGTGCGTCGAATTGGAAGCGAAGACGGAAATTCCGTACGCGAGATGCGTCTCGTAAATACTGCTCGAAGTTCGCAGTAGACAGAGCGTCGGAATCTAGCCATCGAGTGTTCCAGGGCCTTACCAAAAGCATTCCGACCTGCGACTTGTATCGTGGAGGGTTTTCTCTCGGCAAGATCGCCACCCGGTTTTGACAGATCTTTAGATGGAGGCGCGCCACGCCCGCGGCATGGAGCACAGATACGGCCTCGCTGTGGATCTGCTTACAAGCACGCAATAGCTCGGGATAGACACTGCGATCTTCCTCGTCGTTATGAGTGAGCAGCGTCTCATATACGTTGTTCCTCATCTCTGCCGGTAAGTCAAGAAAGCGGAAACCCTGCATGTCGCGATCCAGTGCGAGGAGGGCTTGTATGAGTTGTTTCTTCCGGGGGTTTCTCTTGCCACTTCTGCCTTTCAAGGTCATGCCGCTTCGATCTCTGTGAAAGCGACGAAGCTCAGCGTATTTGCAAGAATCATAGTCGAGAGCAAACTCAGGCAAAGTCATTTTCCACGAAAGTTAAGAGTCTCTCTGTGAAGTTGGATAGTTGGGTGTTGGATTGGTGGTGGAATCTCAGTATAAATAAATGGCACAACAATAAAGATTGCAGCTCTGGTGTGTGCTAGTTCTGTAAAGCGAAAACGAGAAAGACACGGAATTCGATCGAAGCTGGTCGTACCGTCGGTGTCTGTGTTGAGTCGAGGTCGCTCCTTCCAACGCTGACGAAGCTCTCGCAACACGCCAGTAACATCGGGCAAGCGCGTCATCTTTGGCATAACTTCACGCTCTGTCCACGTAACTCTATGGTAATGCTGAGTCTCAAGCATCTCAGATGTCGACACGTACTGACGTAGCATTAGAAATCTCTCTATCGAAACTTGTCTTGGATTGTTTCCAAAATGTCTAGTTCGCGCATCAGTCATCCTATCACAAAGGTGACGACTACTACCCATATTCATCGCCGTCCGGTATCAGATCCTCAATGCAGGAGGAAAGCTATGAACGCCATCACCCAAAAGATCAATCGCTGGCCCCTCTCCTGCTTTCTTTTCAAAGAGCTTGTGCACTCAAAGGTTCGCCATGAGTTTGTTGTCCACTAGAAGGAACACCGTTAGCCGTGCTAGGCCTCTCAGTAGTTGAAGACTTTGAGCCATTAATACCCGTAGCATGTCCAGTGAGTTCCTTAATCGCCTCCCCAATCTTCTCATGTTCCGTAAAAGGATCGTACATCCTAGCACGAATGTATTCGTCGAGCTCCTCATCGGAAAGATTCCGAAGAGCGAGCTCCCGATCCATGCCGTCCTTTTGTGCGGCACGGATGACAACGCGAGTCACTACGACGGAAACTTCACGAATGCGGCGGATATCGGGGTATAGCCAGTTCTCGGCCACTTCTGAGGGTAAGAGAGATGTTGATAGACCTTCGGCGGATGCGTAGATCATGTTTTGAGTGACGTTGACGGATTTGGAGAGGATGGCGCCGAGACCGATTCCTGGGAAGACTGTTTCGTGTCAGCGTTGTGCATTGCAATGCGATCGAAGTATGTTCTGCAATACTCACCATACATGTTGTTGCCCTGGCCAGGAGTCAGGTCCTTGCCTTCCCAGTTGAGGGTTGGGAAGGGCGAGCCGGACGCGAACAAACACTTGCCCTTGGTGTATTTGATAGCCTCCTCGAATGTGCATTCGGACTTGCTTGAAGGATTTGAAAGTGGGAAGATGACTGGCTTGTCGTTCAGTTCTGCCATGCGCTCCAGGATCTTGGGTGTGAAAGCGCCACCGATTGTGGAGAGACCCATCAGAATGGTCGGCTTGACGTATTCCACCACCTCCTCGAGCGTCTTGTATTGTTGCCCATTGTTGTCGTCACGAGCGAAGTAGAGCTTGTGCTCGGCGAGCTTGCCTGGTCGGTCCAGAGCGACCATGCCTTGTGAGTCCACGAGCCAGAATCGCTTGCGAGCCTCGTCCTCCGACAGGCCCTCCTTCATGAAGAATTCAGTCAGCTGCTTAGCGACACCGACACCAGCACTTCCGGCGCCAAGGAAAACAGCACGCTGGTCCGCTGGGGCTACACCAGACTGCTTGACGGCGTTGATGAAGCCACCCAATATGACAGCTCCGGTACCCTGGATGTCGTCGTTGAACATGGTGTAGGTATCCTGATATCTTTCGAGAGATGGGAATGGATTCTTGAAATCCTCGTATTGGATGACAATGCTTGGCCATCGCTCAGTGAGAGCAGCCATCATCTCGTCCAGGAATTCCTTCTCTTCCTCGGCGGTGACTTTCGGTCTCCGGCTGCCAAGGTAGAGAGGGTCATTCCTGAAAGCCTCGTTGCTGGTTCCGAGATCCAAACAGAGTGGGAGTGTCTTCAATGGGTGGATACCGGCGCAGGCAGTGTAGAGGGACAGCTTTCCGACTGGAATTCCCATGCCGTTAACACCAAGATCGCCAAGACCCAAGATGCGGGAACCATCAGTGACGACAGTAATCTCAACATCGTGCGGCCAGTTCTGGATGACGGAGTGAAGATGTCCCTTGTCGTCGTAGGAAAGGTAGAGACCTAATCGGGTTCAGATTGTGACCTTGAGACATTCTCTGCAGCACTCACCCTCTGGCTGTGTGTATAATTCCGACCATCTTTGGCAGGCCTCGCCTACAGTAGGGGTGTAGATGAGAGGAGTGAGCTCCTGTCAATTTGTCAACGCTCATTCTCTTTTCCAAGCATCTTTCCCAAGGTGTGCTCACTTTGATGTTCTCTGACAGTAATCGGTAGAAGAGGTGGACATTCGTGTTTCGAAGGACGGAGAGATATTGGTATTTCTCGATCGGTGTCTTCCGCGAGTTGAGAATGGCAAGGCCTAAGGGAATGGGTCAGATCGCTTTTGCTCATCTGACTCAATGCATTGACCTTCACTCACATCGCTTGAGCTGGTGCTCGAACGTCTCGACGCCGGGAGGAGTCAGACCGTAGGTCTTGAGGTATTTGCGAGTTTCAATTGAATTGGAGGTGTCATAGTCGGTCCTGGAGGGCCAAGACTTAGCATTGAGTCTTTTAGGAAAAAATGTCATTTTCGATGTCTAGCTAAGAAGAAAACGTACGGAGCGGGAACATGTCTCCTCTCTGGAAGGTGGTGGTGGAGGGCGGCATTCTTAATATTTGCAGCTGGCAAGGTGCTGTTCTTGCTATGAGTGGCCATTCCAGCAGTGGCAGACGAGCGTGTGGCAGTATTGCTAAGGTTTCGTCTTGTGAGAGCTCGATGTTCCGAGGCTCGGCTGGATTGGTGCCTTTTGGAGGGAGTGACGAGGGAAGTAGCTGGTAGGAAAGTAGCTACAGCTGATCGAGCAAGACACGATGCAGTGGAAATGCTAGGGAGATTTGTAGGGCGAGGAAGAGGCATGAGGTAGTGGTAGTAGTGGCCCGTGGGGTGGCAGAAGTCGGGAGGCTTCGGAGGTTATAGCAAGCGCCGAGCTGATCACCAGGAGGGATTGTACGTTGGCAGGTACGGGTGAAGGTGGTGGACCGTGGCGCGGCGCAGCGCAGTCAGCGGCGGATGAAACAGTGAGGAGGATTGCCGGCCGTGCAAGATCAAGACCAGGTGTCTCCGCGACGCCAAAGATAGGGCGGTGGAGCAGTCAGGAACGGATCTGGGGCTGGTTGGTGTCAGCAGCATTGATATTCCTATGCTCGCTCAACCGCAGCCCCGACATGTCTCACTCAGCGTCCACAGCTATCGTAATAACAAAAATAATAATAGGACAGCGGTGTGCGGCGCAATGGGTGTGTTGCATTCACATTGCTCATTCTGGCGAACTTTTTAATCTTCAGACCCTGAACTCACGGACGTCAACGGGCAGTATCGGAGAGCGAAAGCCAATCGAGGCGCGGTGAGGCATAAATAAAGATCAAAACGAATGTCCGCCCGGCGCCCGCCCGCTCCTTTCACACTTCACGATAACGAGCAAAGCAAAAGCCCGTCATCTCTCTCACATCAAAGACTCAACAGGATAGCCAAGCTTTGCACAAGACATGAAGTTTCACGATTGTCACGTTTTGCGCACCTGCAGGTCTTGGCGCTGGCGATCGATCGGAATAGAATACTTAAAACTTTGCGAGCCTCAGGCCAGTCGGATTGAGCTCCGCCCCGTCTGAGTGAATGAGCAGCTGTGACGTACGCGTCCGCCTTCTCATCGCACGCCCGCGCAGGAAGGAGGTGGTATGCGGGTTCTGTATCTTGCACGACAACGACAGTAGGTGCCCATCGCCATGCTCTCCTAGTCTTCATCATCTGCCTCCCATCAGACAACATGTCCTTCCTCTCATCATGCTTCCGAGGCGCTAATGACAGGTCGGAGCGAGAGCCTCTCCTACCACAATATGAGCAGGACACAGAACTGCAGCGGAAGCTGGCCCAGAAGCTGCATAGCTACCAGATGTACCGCGCCCTCTCCAAAGGATATATGCCAAGCACCGAACAGATCATCAATCTACGAACACTACTCGCAAGCCATCTCCTCAATGCCGATAACGACGATTTGTCAAACAGTGGCAAGCGCCTGCTTACACAGACCAGAAAATGGATCCAGCAATTTATGGACCTGCTTCAGCATAAGAACGAGAGGGACCAAATCCAAGACCTGATATGGTTCTTGAGCAAGAGCAGAATATCGGTTGACGTGGAAGACATCTCGGCCAAAGCAAGAAAGAGCAAAGCCAAGGCAGATACCATTGCAGCATATCAGAGCCTGCAAACCGTCGGCTCATTACTGCTCACTAATGCTGACTTCCGCACTTTCCTTGCCGACTTGAACATCGTTGGAAGACAGGTTTTCAAGGATACTGCCTTCACACTCTCGACCGTGGCTGAAGAGGCCGGCAAGAAGATTGAGCCCTCGGAAGCGCAGAAGAAGCAGATCGAGCAGCCAGGCAACGATGCAGGACATGCACCTACCACCAATGAGCTTGGCGAGGACGCCGCGGACCTTGCTCAAGTCGTTGCAAATAGCACTGCGCAGGTGGCGAAGGCTGCAGTAGAAAGCGCAAAGGAAGAGCTTTCGGGTGATGAGGGCAAGACGCTGCTCAATCGACTGAAGCAGGCAATCTTGAAATTGCAAAGACGACCAGACTATTCCGAGTCTGTGTCGACGCTATCTCTGCTCATCAAGAGATATGCTATCGTCTACTCGCGTGCTGTGGAAGAGGTTGGCAAGACTGCGCAGAAAGACGTGCACGAAAATGAGGCTCTCGATCGAGCGATGCACAATATGTGGATCTTCATCACAAGCTTTGGAGACAAGAAGGAATGGGACAAGTCGAAGCAGCTGTTCGACCAGGTCATGAGTCACAAAGAGAAAGACCCGCAATTTGAGAGACTGATGCAGGATACTGGAGACTCGCTGCAAAAGCTTTTGACTGATCCGGATTTCCTAGACCATGCTGACGAGAAGTTCAACGAGCTGAGAGAGAAAAGTCGAGAAGTTGGCTCAGAGAGCGACCTGAGCAAGGACGTCCAAGCACTGCTTCAGCAAATGCAGGTGACATTTAACAGTGTTCTGCAAGACGAGGATATCCATCAGCTCATCACCACGACCTTGCGCATCTTCAAAATTCTTTCACCGCTCGACCAGAACACGAATCCGGAGTTGTTGCAGGACTCGATCAACGTGTTCGTCCCTCTGCTGATTGCAACGATCCAATACATCCCAATACCACGACTCGAAGTCAGCACGCCAGAAGCTGACATTCTGCTCGAGAACCTCATCATCGAACCTGGCCACACAGTCAACCAAACCTCCTTCCTACCCTACCGATTGAAAGTAGAAACCTACAACGACCTCGAAATCCGCAAAGCCAAATTCAGAACCACAACCGCCACGACAAACCTCATGACCGTAAAGCTCGACGGCTTCTCCCTCCGAGCCGAAGAAATCGGGTTCTGGCTCCGCGCCCACAAAGGCCTACTGCGTCTAGCAGACGAAGGAATCGCCAGTTTCGCCCTCGACGAACGCGGCATCGACATCCACATCGACGTAGAAATCTGTAAAGACCGTCTCGAACAAATCCTCACCTTGAAGGCCGTACGAGTACACATCCACAAACTCAACTACCAAATGCGCAAAAGCAAATTCTCTTGGCTCGTCGGCTGGATCCTCAAACCTTTGTTGAAACCCATTTTGCGAAAAACAATGGAAAAACAACTCGCCACCGCACTCACGGATTTCTTTCACGCGGCGAATCGCGAATTAGTCTACGCCCGTGAACGTCTTCGCGCAACACGCATCAGCGAACCCAAAGACTTGATGACTTTCTTCAAAGCTGTTGCCGCGAGACTCACGCCCGCCGAAGATCCCGATTTGTACACGAGAGTGGGCATCGCGCAGCCTGGAAAGGGTGTGTTCAAGGGAGTTTATGCTCCTGGTAGTCTTGTCAAAGTCTGGAATGAGGAAGCGACACGCGCGACGGAGAGGATCGAGCAGTTTGAGGAGGGCGGGTGGAGGAATGAAGTTTTTGATACGCATGTGCAGAGTTTGTTAATGACTTGATGAAGTGCGAGCGGGAAGCGGAAAGAGCTTTTACTACTAGTGGTGTGGTATTAATGATATGATGAGGGAAAAGAGGAAGAAAAATATGTATGTATACAGCACAGCACAGCGGCGTTCCATGAGTAGTGCCAAACTATCGAATGATAGGTTTGCTTGGGGCATGTGTTGAAGTGGGTGTATGCCTCGGGCTTGTTTGAGTGCATCCATGAAGCCAATGAAGATATTACTGGCGTCGACAAAAACATGGATTCCCTTGGGATCCTCGTTGTGAGATGTCATATTCATGGGTGATACTAGATGCTTCCGGTCGGCGGGAAAGTAATGCATACATCTCATGAGCAGAGCGAGATGGCGATCCTCTTCTGATCGATTGATGAGAGGCTCAATTGCGGCCGGTGGCTTGATGTAAGGACCAGGAATCAGCTTTGGGGTTGGAGGCAATGCTCCAATCTGGCTGAATAGCGACGGCGCAGGCTGTGATGAAAGAAGTGTATTAACAGCTTTGGCTGGCTGGACGCCAACCGTGGATGGGACCAGGTTGAGTGTCTTGGCCTGCTTTGGTGTAGTAAAATTCTTCGATTTCTGTACAGGTTGAGTGTTAGCCTGCACTTGCTTTCCTGCCTTGGCCGGGGTGAGCGGTGCACTCTTAGTGCGTGGCAGTCCGGTATTTGGCGCAGGTGTAGGTGTATCGCCTCTCTTGATGGAGGCCATCGCTTGCTGCACAGCACTAACAGCTCTGGCCGTGATCTCTTCATCGTCCGTGGTCGGCGGTGTGATCTGGCTCTTCTTGCCTGATTTCTGCTTGGGACTTGGTGCTGCAGGCGGCTGCACATCAGTCAATGAAGAGACCTTATGCGAGCCCGAAGCATCATGTATGGTGTATTCAGTGGCTTCATATTTCCGCCGAGTACCAAGAGCACCCTGAGTTGGTGCAGTCTTCTTGAACGTCTCCTTGAATTTGTGCTCCGACGGCTGGGCAGGAGTGGCGACATCCAGTTTCCGCTTCTCATTTGCAGCTTTAACATCAGCGGCATATTTCTGAGTCAGTACTGTGCTCGCATTCTGCCAGGCTGTGACAGGGTTTATTGCTTTCACCGCGTCCGCTTGTTGCAACGGCGCTGGCTTGTCCACAACTTTGAGGCCCGCATTATCCTCCGAATCAATTCGATCAGTTTCCTGCTTTTCCTGTTCGGCTCTCTCCTTCTCCTTCTCCTTTCGTGCTTTCCGGTTCGCCTTCTTCCTCTGCGTCTTGCTCAAGGGCTTGTCTTGCGCATTGTCCGTACTCTGGCCTCCCTCTGTAGTCTCCGAGACTGAATGCTGACGCTTTGGAAGAGATCCATTGCTTGAAGCATTGGTATGCGTAACATCAGACTGCGGCGTCGGTAGAAAAGGCGGAGCAGTGCCTGTAAACTGCCAGACCTTGCTGAAGTCACCTAAAGTGACACGTTCGTTAGCTGTGACATCTTGGTCAAGGTTATGTGCGTGTTCCCGGCGGGACGCAGAGTTGGCAGCTCTGGTCTTGTTGTCGATGGCAGGCTGCAATGGCTCCGGCAGTGGCTCCTCGGCAGTCGTCGAAGGCGTCGAGGCGACAAGTGAGTTGTTGTGGAAATCCAAGATGTGTGAGAAATCCCACAGTCCGCTAGCTAACGACGCGGACATGTAACAGCAAACAGTATCGTGCTATAGCGCAGCACGCTTGCGGTTCAAGATGAGAGCGATTGCTGGCCGCGAGGTGTGTGAAGTGGCGGCGGTGGCGGTATCGGTGACGAGGCGAGGCGAGGCCGGTCGTGCAGTACGACACTGAGAAATTCGTCAAAGATAATTAAGCGAAAATGACTGTGAGAGTGAAGGATAGTTAAAGAGCTTCATCAAACGTGCGCTCATGTCGCAGCGGAGTCGTGGTGAGGCGAGTCTTGGATCGAGGCTCGGCCATTGATGGAGTCATCACCCTGTGAAACGAAACCCAGGGTCCAAGCTTCGACATTCACCGACCATTGACATCACCTCCTTCTCCAAAATAGGAAGTCACCACTTTCACAAGATATGGATCAGTGCTGATAGAAGCACAGTTTGGGCTTGCATGGATACCTCTACGATCTTCCTACCTCCTCCCTCTCTCCACCATGTCCGCTGATTTCTGGGCCGGCTATGTCTCAGGAGCCATCGGTATTCTTGTAAGTACACATCTACAGAAGAAATTCATTCACATTGCCGAACCAAAAAATCTCTTATCTGTTTTCCCCTTCAATCACATCTTCCTGAAACCTTGCTTATCTCCATATCCCATTCCAGGTCGGCAACCCCCTCGACATAATCAAAACCAAACTCCAAGCCAGCACCTCCAAGAACCCTCCAGAACCCACCACGCCCCCATCCACAAAACCCCAAACACCAACTCATCAACGCTGGACCTCTCTCGCCCGCGGCACCGCAGCCCCAATCCTCGGCTACGGAGCCCTCAACGCCATCCTCTTCGTAACCTACAACCGCACCCTCTCACTCCTCCAAACCGACACCACAGACCTCCCCTCTCACCCACCCGCCTGGAAAATCTGGACAGCAGGAGCCCTAGGCGGCCTCGCAACATTCCTAATCTCCGCACCGACCGAGCTCGTAAAATGCCGAGCGCAAATTTCTTCGTCTTCGCAATCCTCCTGGCAAATCACCCAAGACCTCTTCCGAACTTCAGGAGGAATCCGTGCTCTCTACACCGGCGGAACCATAACTTCACTACGAGATTCCATCGGTTACGGGTTCTATTTCTATTCCTACGAGCTCGCGAAGCGCAATTGGATTTCTTCAGAGGGGGACTCGGAGTCCGGGCAAGCTTTCAAAGTTTTGATGTGTGGCGGCGTAGCGGGAGTTGTGACATGGGCGAGTATTTTTCCTTTGGATGTTGTGAAGACGAGGGTTCAGATTTGGGATTTGAAGGCATCGTCGGCAGCGGGGAGGGGATTAGGAGAGGAGGCGTTGCTGGGGTGTGGTGGAGGTACGAGTGATGGATTGGTGAAGAGACCGAGTACGTTTGCTATTGCGCGAGCAGCGTATCGAGGAGAAGGAATACCGGTGTTTTTTCGTGGATTGGGGGTGTGTAGTGCGCGGGCATTTATTGTGAATGCTGTGCAATGGGCGGTCTATGAATGGATGATGAAAGTATTTACGAAACCGGAATGATAGACATATTCTTAAATGAGGTGTCTCAACGCATGGAAAAGTGAAAGAGAACATTGTTTGGGGACTGAGTTCATTGCATTCCTTTCTGCTAAAGTCTCACATTCTCCAAGGTAGAAAGTCAAGCCGATCCTGTCGACCAACCCACCTGGACAAGTACATACAATGAATCAGCCCTAAAAGCAAGCATCGCAATTCACGCCCATTCCCACAGTACATGTGGTAGTAGTAGTAGTAGTAGTAGTAAAGTACTTTCTGTGCTCGGTACATCGTATCTGTGCCTGGAAGTCATTCCTTTCCTCCGAGCTATGATACAGTAATTCCCAAGCCTTTGCAGAAGACGCTTTTGTAGAGAGGACAAGACCGGTCCTCATTATGCATGTGATGGGTCGAAAGAGCAGCAGTAGTAGTATCGCAGTATGTTACAAGCCGTCCGCTGTGTGTCGCAAGAAAGCCAAAAGAAGCAATCGAGTCGTGTTCAGCAACAGCCGTGTAAGCATCGCGTTCGTCGTAGTAGTATGTAGTGGTGTCGCATTCTGTGTTGGTTGGTATGCTGGTTGCTGATGACTGTTTACATCATCTGCTCCTGCATGCTGCCGGATGGCTCAGCGTCCATGGCATTGCCGTCATTTGGATACTTGGCGAAGTCGAGACCGAGAGGACGGCCACCGTACGAGTAGCCCTGGAACTTCTCGATTGCAGTGCCAGCGAAGTCTTCATTAGCGAACTGGACTACACCGGATCCACGAGAGCGACCGTTTGGCTCGTATTGAATCTCAGCGCGGACGACTTCTCCAATGGTGGTGAAGAGTTCCATGAGGTCCTCGTTGCTGGTGCTCCATGGCAGCTGTTTCACGTCAGTTCTGGTATCATCTTGAAGGATGGTGTTTTACTCACGTTCTTGACGTGGATGATCGTGCTCTGCTCACCACCGGAGGAAACGCCATCAGTGAAGGCATTTGGTGGTACGGAGGCAGCAGCTTGACCACCGCCGAAGTTGCCACCACCGTAGCCTCCACCACCACCGCCATATCCACCGTCGCCGCTCTGGAAGCCTCCGCGACCGCCTCCGTAGCCTCCACGACCGTATCCGCCGCCAAAGCCTCCTCCACGACCACCGAATCCTCCGCCGTAGCCGCCTCCGCCGTAGCCTCCGCCGCCGAATCCACCACGAGCACCGAAGCCACCGCGGCCACCGAAGCCTCCACGTCCTCCAAAGCCTGGTCCACTGCCAGCATAGCGGTCTTCGCGAACTTCAAGGATGCGGCCCTGCCAGTCGTAGCCGTGGAAAGTCTGGATGGCGTTCTGTGCGTCTTCTGGAGTCTCGAATGCGACAATGCCGGAGCCTTTGGGACTGCCGTCTGGGGCCAGGTGCACGTCTGCGCGGATGACATTGCCTGCTTGACGGAAGAGATCCTTGAGATCCTGCCAGCCGACCTGGAATGGAAGCTAGTGATGTGTCAGTAGAGTGCTGTAATGGCAATCTTACGCGACTTACGTTGGAGACGAAAATCTGGCGAGCACCGCCCGTTGCTCCGCCCGTTGCTCCACCCATGCCACCTCCATAGCTGCCCTGACCACCCTGGAAGCCACCGCGGCCGCCGTATCCTCCACCCATGCCACCACGTTGTGGCTGGGAGAAGCGTGGTTCGGTCTCACGGTCCTCGCGCACATAGACGAGGCGCCCCATGAGTGGCGTGTTGCTGAGAGTGTTAATCGCAGTTTGAGCCTGATCACGTGTGGCGTATTCGACAATTCTGCGGCTTTGGTCAGCACATACGTGTCTTTGGGAGGAATTTGAAGCTTACCCGCAGCCTTTGCTCATGCCGTTGGGGAGTAGGAGAACGTCAGCGAAGAGGACATCCAGCGTGCCGTCTTTACGCATGTGGTCCTTCAGATGGTGCCACTTGACGTCGTATGAGAGGTTGCCGACGTAGACGCGGCGGTCTTGCTGAGACGACTCGTTGACCTGCTTCATCATGTCGCCTTTTGGAGCGCGGTCTTCGTAGTTGCGGGATGATGGTGCGCGCGCTGAGCCGCGGTCACGCGAGTCGTAGTTGTTCCCGTTTGATGGTGGTGGCGAACGGTTACGCCTGTCGCTACGTCTGTGGTCGCGGTCTTGAGGAGATTGTGAGCGCTCGTCGTAGTGGTGAGAGCGTCGGTCGCCGCGGCGGGCAGGAGAGCGCGAGCGCGAGCGGCGGTCCTGTGATGGTTTTGTCAGTAGTGAGTTCAGTCACTTGCAATCACATGTAGCCTCCAGCGTACGGATTTGCCATCCTTGATGGCCTTGGCCTTGAGGGCCGCCTCGTCTGCTTGAGCCTTTCGAACGACGGCCAAAAAAGGCGCGGTGAGCATGGCGTTATCCATGTTGTTGAGTGGAAGCAGCGAGAGGAAGAATTTCCGGTGAGTTATGGCCAGCCGGGTGAACTCCGGACCAAGAGATCCAACGTACCAATCTCTCATCCACCTCGTCCTTCTTCCAGCGCCGCTGGTGAGCTTCTGGCAGGGGTTGTCGCCGCACTGCCATTGTTGCAGTTGTTTCTTCGAAGCAGGACTACGTGAGGATGGAGGCTTGGTGAGTATGGCAGGCCGGGCGAGCTTCGACTGATTTATCCAGCAAAACACAGCCGGGAGCATCGAGAAGTCCTGATACGCAGAGGGGTCCTGCAACAGCCAGGAGTGCCATTGACGCCTTCACCTCTTCTTACATGGCCTTTCGACGACTCGCCACTGCCAGGGCAAGCATTCGCGTCCTCGCAGCACTCGTTTATAGATGAGCAGAAGAGCTGACCATCGGTCTTCGTGGGCAGAAGGGTACGCATTCGCCTCTTCGCAGCGCCGTTCAATGGCAAACTCCCGCTAGGGCAAGGAATCGCCGCCTCGCAGCGTGTAATTACTCATGAACAGGAGAGCTGAGCATCAGTCCTAATGCACCGAAAGGTCTCACAACGGCCAGGAGTGCCATCGACACGGTGACTCCTCTGCAGGGCCTTCCGACAAAGAGCCACCTCCAGGGCGAGGATTTGCTTTCCGCAGGGTTCGTTTTGTCGTGTGGAGAAGAGCTGGGCATCGTGGACGCACATCTTGCTTGCCACCTTCCGACCACAAACCACTGATGAGGCGAGGAACCGCCTTCTAGCAGCGCTGGATCGCCTGCGCAGGAAAGAGCTGAGCAGCGATCGATGCACTTTCTTGGTGATGCGGTCTTCCGACAGGAACCCACTGCCAGGGCAAGAATTCGCCTTCAGGCAGCGCTTGTTCGTCCATGGAGAGAAGAGCTGAGCAGCATTGAGGCATTCACCTCATTGTGCGGCATTCTGACGACGAGCCTCTGCCAGGTCAAGGGCTCGCTTCCCTGTAGTGCTCATTCGTCCGTGGAGAGGGACTGAGCATCGCGCTTTGAAGAAAGGCGAAAAGTCTCTGTACGGCTTTCCAACGAATGCACCACTGAGAGGGCAGTGATTCGCCCCCTCGCAGCAGTTGTTTGCTGGCGAAGAGAAGAGCTGGACATCGTGCTGTACAGCAAGGCTATCGTCCCGGAGCTTTCTGGACCCGGCTTTCCATATCTCGAAAGTTCTGAAGAGGATATGGGTATTCGAAGGGCACCCATTGTCTTCGCAGTATGAAGGAAGAAATTGGCATACTCCTTGCTCGACCACTCCAGATGCAATTGGATTCGGCGATGGCAGCCAGTAGTCCAGCACCACAGACGCTCACGCAACAGCCAAGAGAGCGATCGACTCAATCACACACATTGGCGGCCTTCTGTGCAGTACCCATCGCTATCGAAAGTTGTCGCCTGCTCGCAGCTTTCGTTTGCTCGTACAAAAAAGAGCAAGCTGCCATTGCGAAAAGGAGAGAGCGCTTGCTCGTTCCATGTCTCGACGGATCCCGAGTGAACATGATATTCAGAGGAGATCCATTGCCGTCGTATAGCGAGAGAGGGCCGTTGCTCTCCTGCCTGCTCGTGTGGTTCGGTCGCTATGGGATAGATGACGATGCCGACGCTGTCACCTAGTGGCAAGCCGATGAGGACCACCAAGGTGACTCAGAAGGGCGGACGAGCGTATCATGTTCTCGACGAGCATTGCGCTGATTCTCTTCGATTGGCGCCTGGCAAGGCGTGTACGACAAGATTCCGGGCCATAGTGGCCAAGGGAGGTGGGTTCGGCCACTGCAAAGAGATCGTATACTCAGCATGTGCCAGGCAGGATGTGAAGAGGATTGAGCGGAATGCCTGCCAGGGAAGACTGAAAGCATCCAGATCATGCTGCACATCGCCTACAGCAAGGAATGGTGCCCTAGCTGCCGACAAGGCTGCGGTACTGGGACTGTCGTGTTTCTGCAGCGGAACCCTGCTCATGAGGAATGATGTGGAGCGTGAAGCTCACAGCGGCAACTGCCTGGCCTTGAAACGATTACGCTTCGAGGAGGACTAGTCGCCAATCTCGATGACGAACTGCTGAAAGAGATCTGATTCCGGATGCAAATGGCTGGGAGAGAACCAGGTCTTGGCCAAGCAACGGCATTGCTCCTTCGAGTGCTTCAACTTTCTGGCACCACAGAAGCCGATCAAGAGTGCTCACGTCTTGCTGTGGTGAGTGGGAGTCCGAGGAGTCGTGCGGGGTGCGATGGAAACACATTCCAGTTGACTTCTGTCTGACCATCAAGTTCGAAAAAGTCCACGGAAAAGGCGGAAGCCTGGTGGCCATGACCAGGAAAGGCGACGTGTGTCATGTTGGCGCCTTCGCCACTTGACGAAGAGGTGGCCATGCTGCCTTTCCTGGTCTGTGTATGTCGATCCCAGTGCTCAAAAGGATCACGCCACTGTGAGAGCAAGAGACATTGCCTGGTAGTGATTGGGAGGACAGGACGCCACTCGGTACAGCAAGAGCATAGAGGTGGTTATGTTGCCGAGATTCCAAAAAGCGGCCGAGCTCTTTTGTCGACGAGTTCGACCTTGCAACGAGTAGTGGCGATGTGGAGGAGCTTGCCGCGGAATGGTGGATGCCCGGAAAATCATTCGGGCACGAAAGAGAAATGCAGGTGTCGGAGCAAGTGCAGTCTGCTGTCGCATGGGGTCGGAGGCTCCTAGTCGGAAATCGTCGTCGCCGTCAGCGCTCACGGGATATGCTCGTGCCGATAGTGGATGGTGCTCTAGAAAGGACGAAAACACCATAGGCCGTCTCTCGACAGCTCTGGCGCGAACATCCGGTAGCGATCAAAAGTCGCAAAGTACTTCAGACGAATGTCATCATGCCTCCGCTGACAAGCCTCACAGAGACGGGAAGGAGATTAATATGGGCTCAGCATATGCTCAAGGCGCACATGCGGCAATGATGCCGATGTGGTGAGGTTATGCAAAGGTGCGCAGACGATTGGTGTCAAATGTGTCTTGCAAAGAAGACAAGGTATGAGAGGAGCTTGTGGACTCCTTGGGCTATATTCTTTTGATGGCAGCTTGCTGTTATCGAATCATACATGATCCGCCGCGCCCTTGGTCTTGTATGCCGTCTGATACTGCCGTCCAGCCCTGAAGGTCTCATATCCGCGTACCAGTCATATATCGCGCGTCTTCTCTTATGCCGCATATCTGTTCGAAGTTCTTCTTTCTTTTCGTTCAGTCCAGCTCCCAGTATCGCCGCATATATATCCCCGATGATCTCGTGCTCACAGACGAGCGAGTGCATCGCGTGCCGGTCGAGTCCATCGCGGTCCAGCTCCAGGAAATCCGGAGGCGTGGTGGGCGTACAGCAGCGTACGCTGGAGGCTACATGCTACATGATGAGCAGAGTCAGGGTTAGCAACTTACCGAGTCACGATAGTCGCGGTCACCTAGAGGTGCAGGTCTGGTCAGCGAACGAGGTCTGGCAGCGACAGTAGTGGTGGAAGAATGCTGACGTGTGGCAGCGTGACCAGCAAAGTCAAATAATGAGGTGCGACGACCAAGGGTGATGGATGAACAAGGTGAGGGTGAGGGAGGGTAGCGGTAGGTGGTGAGGTGCGAGGGAAAGCAGACGACTTACCCATAGTGAGGGAAGAGAAATAATGTCGCAGGCGTGCTGTGAGGAGCGTGTGCGGCCTAGTTTCTGCAGGAAGAGCCTTGTCAGTGTCGGGACGATTGAGATGCACCAGTCATCAGAGGGGGATTGCAGCAGAGTAGGGGCGCCACGCGTATGCTGGCCATGCTCGAGGGTGATGAAGCACCGCTACCGCTACAGTAGTATGCCC
Source organism: Pseudocercospora eumusae (assembly GCA_001578235.1). Classification (NCBI taxonomy): domain Eukaryota; kingdom Fungi; phylum Ascomycota; class Dothideomycetes; order Mycosphaerellales; family Mycosphaerellaceae; genus Pseudocercospora; species Pseudocercospora eumusae. The sequence goes on from LFZN01000051.1 coordinate 109,237, forward strand.
GGTCTGCTGCTGCCTGCTGGCCTGCCGCGAGCTTCCACCGTGACGGTCTCGCAGAGAAAGGACACTCACCTCAGCAGAGTTTCACGTGCGCGAAGCACAACAGCACAAGCACAGCACAAGCACAGCACAGCGCAGCTCAGCTCAGCTCAGCACAGCCAGCTCAGCACAGCCCAGCGCAGCCGATGCAGGCGGGTGTCTTGGGATGGGGGCGTGTGGGTGTGGGTGTGGTGCGCACTGCGAGGGCAAAGGCTCTTTGGATGGCCGCGAATCAGCTGCAGATGGTTGCTTGTTGTGTGTGTGAACGATGGCAAGTTGAGACAAGGGTGTTCGTCGTTAGGAGACTTCGGGGCAGCAGGCTCGACGCCAAGGAAGTGAGGGAAGTGGATCGCTCTACACGTTCCTCGGACTCCTCCGTAACTACCTCCTAACTACGCAGCGCTCCTGCCTACATCAGCGATGAGGGCAGACTCGGGGAAGTCGCTGCTCGCACAACAGGTATGTACACTCCTCCACCAGTGCGCTATCCTCATTGAGATGCAGCGCATACCCAGCTGCCGCGGAGAGCCTCGTTGATTTCGGCTCTTGCTTTTCATGCAAAGTGCCTTCTCGCATTAGACCGGCAGCAATCCTGGGCCGATGTCTTTTCCCAGCCATCACGCCATTACTGTCCATCATGGTGGCTTTGGTGCATTGCCCAGAGCAAGCTGTGCCTGGCTGTATCCATCCTCCCTGCCCGAGGTTGTCAGTCGTCCGTGCTTGCCTTTGCGATCCAGCATGGTCCAATGCAAAGCTGCCCAGCACAACCACATCATTCACTTACACGGCCATCGCTGCCGTGTAATCGACACCTACAGCTTCCGTGCTCATGCACCGTGTTATTGCCCTTCTCCTGCAGGCTGACATTAATTCTCCTAGGACGCGCCAATACTTGTGATTCTGACCACCGAACATATCCGTGGCATTACAATACCTGACATGCAAATAGCTGCTGCGTAAGCTCTCGACGCCATGCCTACGACAGACCACTCCGGCAAGCTTCATCCTCGAAGATGCGAAGGAGGAAGAGACAGCACTGCTTAACTCCTCTCGTTCTGTCCATCAAGAATATGTCGTGCATCGCGGAAGCCTGCCCGCCTCCACACCTATCGCCGATGCCGTGGCATTGGTAAACCTAGAGTCAAACAAGGCACGACAAAACTCTTATTAACCCAGCTTGACCTTGGGCAACTCGACTCGAGGTGGTCGACTCGGAACAGTGAACACACTGTGCACAGCATGTTTGGGGCAATTCCTCATCCTTGCAAACATTGCCGCATGGAACCTCCTTGCTTATCCGAAGCCTGAAACGCGATCGAGCATTTGCAGACCTCTGGCGCTGCTCTCAACAAAATTGTTCTCTGAGTAGTCGCAGAGGATCAACGTATGCTATCTGCGCGACTCCATAGATGGGTTCATGAGCAAAAGCTCAACAAAGTCATCTCCAAAGCATCCAACACAGCCTATCGCAAGCCTACATCGAATCAGACAAGCATTATCAAGGTCTAGACCTCGTGCGGAGCCGCAATCCTTTTTGCGTACTTCACTTGCGTACCTGTGCTAGGCATCCTTAAGGCGATTACTAATTTCCAGGTCCACAGCACTTCCTGCGCGCCTAGTCTCTTGTAACCGCAGACACATGATGTTGGCCGTCGGCGACAGCGGCAGTATCTGGGCTGCTTCAGGCACGGACGGGCCGTGCGGACACTAGAGCAACGTTTCCAGCATGGCCTTTGTTGCGATCAGGAGTTGACTCCGTGAAAGATATCATCAGTCGAGCTCAAGGAATGATGGTCTTCAAGATCGTTCATGAGTAGCTGCGGAATTCAGGATTGATCTCATGCAAATACGCTAAGCTCAAAACGCTAGACCCTGACGGACTAAGATGACTGGACCTTATCATTCTTCCGAAATCAGGCGAGGAAGCTCAACTCAGAATGTGGAAACAGGAACGACATCATCAAACATTGGAATCACAATACACGAGCATCGCCATCGGAACGACCAACCCAAGAAGCCTCCATATTCTGGCAAGCTCTGTGATGACTCCTCACTCACTCCGAAGTACAGGCTGGGTGCGACTGCCCCTCCCGCCTTGATCGGAACACAGGACATCTTGGACTACTTCTGTGAGTGATGTGGCTTTGCGCAGTCAAAGATATTTTCAGAATCGCACAGCTTTGAAACACGTATTCAGATCCTGGTATCACATGGCTCAAGGGGTTGGCCAAGCAGCGAGCAACCGATCAAGACCTTCGGAGACTGCAAGTGGTAGATCAAACACCCAATGAAGCATTGCTCATCATATGTTGTTTACGAGCAGGCATCTGCAACTGGTCTCGAAGACCTTCCTCGACAACCATGGTCCCGGACAAGTCATCGCTAACAGCAATAACAAGACACTATTCTATTGTAGGAATCGGTGCAGGAGGTAGAGGCTGAATAAAGACATACGGGTAACGAAGCTGGAATCCTTCGGCAAACCCCCGAAATGCTCGACGCTGCGTCACATGGAATCCTATTGCATCTTTGAACGGCACAGGATGAAGAACCATTGCAATAGCCGTGGTAATTTTTATGAGGAGGTCATGTCATCCTGCTGCAGCAACCACAATGTTCACATGACAGACTTACATCATGCTCTGCTAAAAGGCAACCAATCCCGGTTACACTGCCTCGTCATTACCAACCCGATACAGAATCGCAAAGATCAACGACAATCAAAGACAAAGACTCAACACGTCGCGCAAGTGCAGAGCATCACCCACAGCATCAGGCTGCCAAAGCTAATCTAAAAACCTAGACCCGACCCAGCGCCTCCCCACTCCCAAACACGAGAATCTGGAACTTGGTTCCCCTCAGCCCAGCGATGATCCTCGAGATTAATTAGTAGTAGTACCGATCAACCCACTTTCCAACGATCTTCCAGAACGCAAGAAACGTACCATCTCCACAATCACAATCTACGGTATCGCGACAACGTCCTAGACGCAAAAGTTCACGCCTCCTCTTCCAATAACTAGCAGTCATCCTCTTTCGTTCCCTTAGTTCGTGTCTGTCCTGTCGTCGCCCTCAAACATTAAAATCCGGTCCCGCCATATATATATCTCCCCACCGATCCCAATGGCCGCTATACGTTCCTTCACCGCCAAAAGTCCCAAGTCTTCGCCTCGCGACTCGGGAGTATATTCTTCGTGTATCAAAACCAACGAGGTCTCAAGCTCCGCGATTTGCGCCAGTTGATTCTCTCGGGGGATTTTGTTGGAAGTGGCCGGTTTGATTTTCACTTTCTTTGGTTTGGTTTGGGGTGAGGATATGGAATTGAGATCAATGAAAAGAAAAAAAAAATTCCAAAGATCGAAGGGAAGGGGGAGGGAGGGTTCTTGGATGTATATATAGGGAAGACGCATTGCGTTGATTCTTTTTTTTTTCTTCTGCCCTGGGATGAAAGGTACTGCTTCGACTATATTTCAAGTTCTCTCAAGGCGATGTTTCCTGTCACGATCTTAGCTGGTGTTTATGGGCTTGTGTTCCAAGGCTGCTTCATGATGGTTAGAGTCCAAATTCCGATCATCCTTTCCGAGCCTCCTTCGCAATATGGTTATGGGACCTCGCCATTAGGGTTCTCGAACTTCTACTTCTCGACTTGGATTGGAGCGCTTTCTGGAATGGCTTATGGGATTCTGGTTCATGATTGACTATCGAAACTCCTACACAAGCGTAACAATTGTAGGTACCTGGCGTGTTGAATACCGTCTGCATTCCGCCTGGCTTCCTTCACTCGTCGTTCGACCAATTGGATGTGGGGTCTTTGGTGCGGCGTTACTGTATCATTGGAACTTATTGTTCTTGCGCTGGCAGAGTTGTTCATTGTCTTCGCTGCTGTTGCGGCAGTCCCGCCACAGACCAACTACATTATTGAAATTTGGAAGGTCGCTGTGGCGTTGAATGTTTCGAGAATTGTGTTTGCGATTACGGTTCAATTTCTTCTATACTCCTGGGGTTGCTAAAGTGGGCGTGCAATGGGTCTTGGGCACTGCAACGTTTGTGGAAATATGGGCCTTGGGGTTGCTTTTTGTTCTGATGATCGCTAAGCCGAGAATCAGGAGGTATAGTCTTTGGCCGGGGAGCATTGAACAGAAGCCTGAGAGACGGAACGATGAGGAAGCTTTCCACGGCCACGTCTTGAATATTGAGCAAAGACTTCGCGTGTATCTCGACCGAGTGCGTTATGGAAGGCTTCACTGATATGCCAGAGAATGGCAGGCGCGTGGTGCTGAATTGGCTGTCACTCTGCGGAACGATCTCTGCAGAGCTGAGGGCGGCGTTGAACAGGACTGCCAAGTCTATTACGAAATTTAGAAACCGGCTACTTCGAGTGGAGAAAGACGTGCTCTACCATCGTCTTCGAAAGAATCTAGTTGTTATCGGCAACACGAAGATTAGGATGACGAAGAGTTCATCCCAAAGCGAGTTAAGAGTAAGGATGCAAACGTGAGGATCAAGCAAGAGTCTCATGCTGCATCGTCATCAGAACATACTTACGCGCCTGAAGAGCAAGGCCTTCGAATCACTACTCAGGAGCCTGGTGAGAGTCAGCAAGCCGCTGAGAAGGATCAGGGAACACAGACTGTAGGCGGCGGAAATCACCAAAGACTTGCACAGCGATCGCCTTGGCTTGATGTAATTCAGCAGAGTGTCAATGACGCTCAGATTCGCTATATCAATACCTGCCGCATCATGGAGGCTTTGTCAAAATCCCAGGCATGGGAGCTGCAAGAACTCGAAAAGATGATGCAGGATGTTAAGGCAAGGCAATATCTCACCGATAGTGTATGGGAATATGTGACGTATCTGCGGGTGAAGACAGAGGGAGGACATATGCCAGCGTTTCTTGCTGGTCGTCCATTCGTTGAGCCCAGAGCTGGAGCGTCCGGATGAGTGAGGGATGAAGGACAAGGACGGCATGCTGAAGCCGAACGCTGTTGTCAGGTATAGAATAGCATAGCAGTATAGAGGCCCAAAACTGTCTTGAAAGGAGTGTTTCCGCCAATGGTTGTGAATGTTTCCAACCAGGAAGTGGAAGGTACGGCTACATCCGCAGTGTCCGTGCTGCACAGCGCGTCACCCGGCGTTGCATGTGAACACCGCCGTCTCCATCAACCAAACATAACCTCTTACAATAACCACAACCGCATCTAATTTCACATCCACCACCAACCCATCACACATACCCGTCTTCGAGATAGCGCGCACATCCCAAATCCACGCCGCAAAGATGGCGGAGAACGAATGCACACAGATCCTCCGCCAGCTCCACAGCTTCAAATCCGAACACGATGCCCGCACAAACTCCACCCAACTCCTCTCGCGCGCAAAGCTCTCCCTCCTAAAGCTCAACGCCCTCGTCCCACACGACGACATCTCCCCTTCACAACTCAACCTCGCCATCAGCGTTCTCGAAACCGGCGCACTCCTCAGCATCCAACTCAAAGACACCGAAGCCTTTACACGCTACTTCCAACAACTTCAACCCTTCTACGCCATTCCAGCATCGAGAAGACAGCGGAGTAATGAGGGCAAGGTGACGGGATTGTATTTGCTGCTGTTGTTGAGTGTGGGTGATTACGCGGGTTTCCATACTGTGCTTGAGGGGTTACAGGCGAGTAGTGGGAAGGAACAGATTGAGAAGGATGAGTTTATCCAGTATCCTGTGAGGTTGGAGCAGGCGTTGATGGAGGGGAGTTATGATAAGGTTTGGGTAGAGACGAAGGGTGAGAGGGTGCCTAGTGCGGAGTTTGGCGTTTTCTCTGAGGTATGGTGTTCCAGAGGTCACAGGTTTTGAGGTGTTGTTTTACTGACGTGGGTATTGCAGGTACTCATCGACACTATCCGATCGGAAATCGCATCTTGCTCTGAACGCGCTTACCCGTCTCTCCCGATCTCGAATGCGAAGAACCTGCTCTTCCTGGACTCTGAAGGCGCTGTCATCCAATTCGCGAAGTCGAGAGGTTGGGTTGCGAAGGATGGCAGAGTCTATTTCCCACAGCAGGAGGCTGATGCTTTGGCCGCCGAGAAGGATGTCATGAGCAATAGCGATGTGGTCATCGAGAACACCTTGGGCTACGCGAGGAAGCTGGAGACGATTGTGTAATACTCTGCTCCTGGATGCGGGACTTCATTCCAAAGGGACAGCAGCATGATGCACGAGCTGCGTAGCATAATCGGCAAGCACACTTCCACGAAGCAGCACTTAGAACGAGCCTGATTCAGAGCTCGACAGGAAGCTTGCATCTGCAGACATCCTATCCGGATGGCTTCGCGAGGGCCGAAGAGACTAGATTCAGAGGTTTGTACAATTAGAGTACGCATGTGTATCATGGACATGAATGAATCTCGCTAATGCGTCGCCTCTGCCTTTTCCCTTCTTCCTTGTGCCGGAGCTGCTACCCAGCCTTTCGCCTTTCTTGCTTTCTTGGACTTACGAATGGATCTGACCATCGGTACACATTTGGCCCTCTACAACGACTTCGATCGCCAGCACACTCCCCTTCTTTCATTCAAACTACCCACCATACGTAACACATGGTTAGTCTTCGGGTTCAAGTGTGGATTTTTGAGGACTGCACTGAGGACTTGTATGCTACAGCATTACTTTGGCATGTGTTGCACTACGAGACTGTCACAGTATGCATTCCATTGGAAGAGGAGGTTGTGAGCTCTTAAGACCGCGTTCTCACTTGCTGCGCTTGCCCTTGCCCTGTGCTTCTTTTGGCACTTCACTTCTCTTCCCAATCAGTTTTTTTATTTGAAACTGCCGATACCCCACGTCGACCGCCTGAATTCGAGTTTATCCCTCAACTCATGTTCCGAATTTCATGTGTGACCTCATCCACCCTGAGCATCAGCTTTCCTCACAAGTGCATCAAGCTGTCTTCGCTGCTTTCGAAAAGCCTCCAATTTTTCAGCCGCCCAAGGGCCTCCATCATAGATATGCAAGAACCTGCCATCCATATAACTGAGCATGTTGCGAGTCCGAAGTCGTTGCCACTCGTACTTTTCGATGAGATGGTTCTGAAGTGCCACCGCTGTAATGACTTCTGCACTTGGTCGTCGCCAGGTATGAATAGCTTGGAGGAAGAGACGAAACGAGAGGCCGTGACCTGGGCTACAGATCGTCAAACACTTCCTGGCGATAGTCTCAAGCGTCAGGCCACGTTTGTTGTAAATGCCTCTGGTCTTGAAGCGCCCGTTGTCGAAGATGTAGCCTCTAGCCACAGGTAATAGTGGTCCCCATTTGCCATGTTCGAGACTAGATGCTGGATCGTAGTACCAGTACAGACATGCCACAGGAGGTTGACAGGGGAACATCTTGCGCCATGAGGCGTCTGGTCGGTTGATTGCGTCCAATTGCGTGGACGTTGGCACTTTGGAGTCACCTTCAGCGTCACGGTCTCGTTCATCTCTCAGTGGAAATATCTTGGACATGAGGGGGTTTTCGACCACCGCGTATGCCGTGCTTGATGACCATGTTGTGGCCCAGCGGAAGCTGTCTGGCGCAATGCTACAGTGATCCACCCCATCTGTATGTGGTTAGCAGTGGCTCGCAAATCTGGTCTTTGGTCTCGTTACCTGGATTCCCATATGGCTCGAGTACTGCTCCGAAAGGCTCGAGGAACAGGCTTTGCTGTAGTTGAGAAGAGCCAAGGATCAGGTCTTGCCACGCTCGGCAAACTCGCTGCGATAGGAGAAGAGCGTTGCAGGGAACATGTTGCAAAATCCGCTCAAGGAGATTTAGATTGGCCAGGACTTGAGCAGTTGCCTTCATGTCTCTTGTGTTGCGCGGACAGTCGCGTCTCATGTACTGACGAATTCTGCATCGCAGAGGCAGGGCTGCTCGGGTGGAGGATTCATGCTGGCTAGTGACTGCTGTTGTACCCGCGACATATTGTCTTCCTGGTATTGGGGTTTCTTCTGCTTGACGTAACTTCTCGAAATGAGTTGGCTTTGCTGAAACTAAATCTGTCATCAAGTCGCGCCCAAATGCCATGTCGAATGGCTGTGAGTGGGCAAGAGTGTCAGATATGCTCTCCAAAAGATTGCTGATGGGGATGGAACAAGTCGAGGACTTCGAGAGAAAGTGGAAGAAGAAAAGGTCGTCCGGAATGAAGTAGACGCAGCGGGGCTCGCGGTTGCCTTGGCAAGCTTGTGAACGAGCGTAAGTGAATTTCCCCGCTCAGTCACCACTGCTACTCCGAGTCCTCACATGCCCCATCAGTCCGGGTGGACTGCCCCATTCATGCGTCCTCGTACTTCCCGGCGTGCCTGGTCTTCTCCTCTCCACGGGACTCCAATGTCTCTTCAACGCATCCCCGATAACCTCATCCTCATCAGCCTCACCCGGTGTCCTCATACCACCATCATCCTCCACAATTCTCACGCCAGCAGCTCTCATCTTCTCCCTCTCAGCATTCTCCTTCGCGCCTTCTTGTTTCCTCCTCTCAAACTCCGCCACAAGGTTTTTGAAATACACTTCTGCCGCGACAGTTTGGCTGTATGCGAGAGGTGTCCAGTCGTAGTTGTTCTTGGCGAGAGGATTCGCGCCTGCTGCGAGCAGGATGCGGAGGGCTTTCAAGCTGCCTGATGCGGAAGCGTGGTGGAGGGGTGTGTTGCCGTCAAGGTCTTTGGCGTGCGGATTCGCAGGGAAGTCGTGGTCTTGGAGTAAGATTGGTATGAGGGCTGTAGAGTTTGGGTGTTGAGCTGCCATTGCTAGAGCATCTAGTCCTGCTTTATCGCTGTAGGGAATGCATCTCGGGAACGTCTTTGCCAGGAAGGTGCCGACTTCGAAGTGGCCATTCTTCGCGGATAGCATCAAAGGCGTATCGTGGTCGGAATTGCGACTAATTTCGTGCTCGTCGTGGCCGTAGCGTATGAGAAGTCCGGCGATGTCGGTGAAGCCGTGAGAGGCTGCTATGTGTAGGCTCGTGTTGCTTTTGTCTGCAAAGTCGGGATTCTGGAGGAGTTTTGGATTATTCCGCACAATACGCTCCACCAAGAGGACATCGTTCAGGAGAATTGCACGCCGCAGGCGCGTCGATGGGTCAATCCTGCAATGTTGTGAGCACTCTCGATCTTTAGTGTAAATGTTGGATTGATCTGACGTTGAAGCGTACATTTCTCGTGTCGTTAATTCATGGTGATCGTACACTTTAACCGAGTCCTGCTCAAGGTCTAGCCTCCGTGTTCGTGGTGGAAGTATTGGTGGAGTGCAAGGCCGACGTGAAGTCAATTCAAGTTCACAGTTCGTCGGGCCCGCTCCGCTTCACATGGGCTGCGCTCAGAGACCAACACATATCTCGGAGCATTTCAAGAACCCCACAAGACTGCTGGAAGGCATACATTGATGGAGATCTTTATAAAGTATTGAAGCCATCGTTGATAGCCCTGATAGCGGGCTGTCTACAGCACAAAGACATCTTATGTACAGTACATGTTGCTATACATGGTCGACCTTCGACCAGGACACATAGTACATTCGCTGGAATACTCCACAACGCCGCGCTCGCCGCAACACCTTCTGTGAGTGTGCGGATGCTCTCATCAAGTTGAGTGGAAGATGGCCAACTTCGTCTCTATTTTCTACGCTTCATAACTCTTGAGCACATATCGATGAGACCGACTTTGGCCTCGCTGTCGGGGAAGCTGGAGATCGCTCTCGCTGCCTTGTCAACGTAGTCTTGTGCGAGAGCTCGTGTCTGCTCTATGCCATCACTCTGTATGACGATGTCTCGGGCCTGATCAAAGTCAGCTGAAAATTCAAGACGGAGCTAAGGTTGCGACTTACCCTTTGGACATCGCCTTCCTCTGAGAACTTACGGCCTACAAGTGTCCCGAGCTCCTTGTTCTCCTTCCATGCAAAAAGAAGAGGTGCAGTTGCAAGACCAAGTTCCAGATCAGCACCTGCTGGCTTACCCAGCTCAGACCCGCTCACAGTATAGTCAAGCATGTCGTCTACCAACTGGAAAGCAAGCCCGAGGTTCTTGCCGTATTGGTAGGCTGCCTCAACGACTTCAGCTGGATGCTCGCCTAGCAGAGCAGCAGCTCGGCACGATTTGCTGATCAAGCTTGCTGACTTCAGGTACGTTTTCTGCAGGTAGTAGGTGATAGTATCCTCACTCCACGACGGATTGCGCTCGTCCAATGCGGTGTTCTTCAATTGCATGAACTCTCCCTCCACAAGATTCGCAATCACTGTCGCAAGGAGCTCGGTCACTTCTGGGTCGCGTAACCGTGCCAATGCCACAGATGCTCTTCCTAAAAGAAAGTCGCCTGCCAAGACTGCCATCTTATTGCCAAATTCAATGTTTGCAGATGTGTTTCCTCGCCGCGATTCGGAGTGATCGATCACATCGTCGTGTAGTAAGGAGGCCGTGTGAATCAGCTCGGTGATTTCTGCTAATCGTCGTTGAGTGGGCAGGACGGAGCTATCGCTGGCGGCATCTTCAACGCTCGCAGCGCTAAGCGGCGAAGTATCAGGATTGACATCGTTGAGCACTGAAGATGATGATATGGGCGCATTGATCGTACTTTGGACACTGCTGTTCGTTCGCGATCGTTTCGGCAGTAAAGAGGTCGCTTGCGACATGAGTAGCACAAGCATTGGCCGGACATATTTTCCCTCGGACTGTGTGTAGTACTTCGATACTGTGTCCAACATTGGGTGTCCCGACCCTAGCAATTGCTGTATATTCCCCGTCATGAATTTCATCTCTTTCGCAACGCTCCTCAATGGGTCAATGCCCAGTGGTCCGGCTGGTGGCGGGCCATTGAATATTTGCTTCGCTGCCGTTACAGCAGCAGCTACCGCAGACTGTTCCCTTTTCGGCGAATCATTGTAGGCTTTCCGTTTGGTGCTGTGAAAGCCACGGTATGAGATTGGTCGAAAGCACTCAGGACAAGAGTGTCGCAACGATTGAGGGTTTGCTGTGAATGTCCCAACAAAAGCACGCGAGGGTGCTATCGGCCGAGGCATAAATTGCGCTCGAGATGCAATTGGAATGTGATTCGATCGTGGCAGAGAGCAGGAAACAGCAAGTTGTACTTTTGGCTATGGTAGAAAATGAGGGTCAAGTGGTCGGTCGCGATAATTACATGTAGTGAGTGACAGTCGAAAACTTGTCGATGCTCAGAGTCCATGACACTAGCCCGGAAGCTGGCTCGCAGATCCGAATGCGAACCCTCCATGTATTCTATGTCTACCCTGTTCTTTCCGAACAGGCACCATCTTCCATCTGGGACTCCATCAACTTTCAAGGACCTAGATATCCCGTGGCATGGTCCTTCTCACTATCACGGCTCCTGCCAAAGCCGCTATAGATGAGTTTTGCAGGCTGAAGTTGTTCGCAGACCGAGGAGATGAGTGCGACGATGAACGGCTCGAGAAGCTGTCGAAAGCCGAGATAGGTAGCCCGATAGAGCATCAAGAGCTCATTGACGTGTCGAAACATCTCGTTGCTGCCCGTGCTGGAGGTGATGATCAAAGTGCAAAGCAATGGCGTCTGGACACGCTACTCAAAGGCGCCTCTGTCTACCGGCCTCCGCCACCACCCAAGCCAGAGCCAGTAAGCCAGTGGTCCCTAACGCCTTTCTTGAATGCAACATTGACCACCCGGCAGACATCGGAATACAAAGCGTTGATGCAAAGACTTCGTAAACAAGAAGAGCAACGCGAGTACGAGCGCATGATCAATCCTCCTCCGAAGTTGGAGACATTCAGCCAGCGATTTCCGAATGCTGCACATCGCTTCGGACCGAGTTACAATACCGCTGACGAGCTTGACGAAGTCACATACTCTGATGTCAACCGCCAAATGATACTTATCATCAATGTGCTGATTTCCATCATTTGCACGAGCGTGGCTGTGTGGATGGCAGCTCGTCGCTGGAATGTTGTACCACGCATGTTACTGGCCTTCGTCAGCAGCACTGTAGTTGCTGTCGCAGAAGTCGCCATTTATATGGGCTACATCAAACGAATTGGAGATGCCAAGACCAAAGAGCGAAAAGCCATTGAGAAGAAGGAAATCGTCGACACATGGGTCATCGATGGGAAGTCAACATCTCAGCAAACGAACATGTCCGACTCGGTACGCTTCAGAAAAGGCAAGCATAGGTAGGCGGTTGCAGAGTTAGTCCACCTCTCGTTGTCGTTGTTGTCTCAAAGAATCACGCTCGGACGCGCCGTTTACGCGATGAGCGGGGTACAAATTCGAGACACGGAAGACGCGATCGAACAAAAAGACAGCCACAGCGTGCAAGGCGAGATGGCGCCAATGAACTTCCATCACCCTTTCCAGCCTTACGATATCCAACAGCAATTCATGGAAGCGTTGTATGACTGCATCGAGAATAAGCAGGTCGGAATCTTTGAGTCTCCAACTGGGACTGGCAAGTCACTGAGTCTGATATGTGGCGCCCTAACCTGGTTGAGGGAACACAAGCGAAAGACCTTCGACGAGGCTCTAGCTACGGTAGAAGTGGATGACGATGAGCCAGAGTGGATGACACAGCATGCTCGCGAAGCACGAAGCCGAGAAATCAGGCAGATGAGAGCAGAATTCGAGGCACGCTTGTCTGCAGTCCGTGAGCGTGAGCGAAAGATCAAGGAGCGTGCTGCGAAGGAGGAGCGTCCTTTCAAAAGGCAGAAGGCGTCGAAGTTTGACGCCGAGGATGTCGCAGAAGAGGAGCAATTTGTGCTCGAAGATTACGAGAGCGACGATGGAGTCAAGCCTGCCAGCAATTCTCAATACTCAACCGAGACAACTAAGCTAATGGAGAAACTTGGGCTGCTACCAAAGTCTGCTGAGAATCAAGCCAAGGAGGAGCTGCAGGAGCTCAAAGTCTTCTTCTGCTCCAGAACTCACTCGCAGCTATCACAATTCGTGGGCGAGCTAAAACGGGTATCATTACCACCCGGTCTTCCTCCCGAAGATGACACTGGAGAACAGGCATCCAAAGTCACGGAAGAGGTCAAGCACTTGACCTTGGGCTCACGCAAGAATCTTTGCATCAATCCCAAAGTCAATAAATTAGGCAGCCAGACTGCCATCAACGAGCGATGTATTGAGCTGCAGCAGTCAAACATGGCAGCGGACAAGAAGTGCTCGTTCTTGCCCAGCAAGGACCAACAGGATCTGGTGCTTGATTTTCGAGATCACGCTCTGTCCAGGATACGTGACATTGAAGATCTCGCAAAGCTCGGTTCCAAGCTGGAACTATGTCCATACTACGCCTCACGCGCCGGCATTGGCCCTGCTGAGATGGTGACTCTGCCATACCCACTTCTACTGCAGAAGTCTGCGCGCGAAGCCCTCGGCATCTCGTTGAAAGGTCATGTGGTTGTGATTGATGAAGCCCACAACCTCATGAATGCAATCGAAGGGATCTATTCTGCTCGCATCACCGAGACTCAACTCGTGCGGGCCAAGGAGGGTCTCATTACGTACCTTCAAAAGTTCCGCAATCGACTCAAAGGAAGCAATCGGACGTATGTCACTCAGGTTGTAAGAGTGATCGACTCTCTGCTCGGCTTCTTGGCCACTGTGAAGGATCAGGAATCATCTGGTAACGTCACCAGCCCTAGCGCTCTCCTCGCGGGCAAGGCTGTCGATCAGATCAATCTCGCCAAGTTGGTCCGCTATATCGATGAGAGCAAGTTGGCACGGAAGGTAGAAAGCTATATCGCGTTTGTTGCCCAATCCGACAGCACAATCAAGAGGGAGCCCTCTGCCGTTCATAACGCAGCAACCGATGTGCCGACTCTCATGCACCTTCAGAGCTTCTTACTCTGCCTCACGAATCCAGCAAAAGAAGGTCGATTTCTGTGGTCCAAGGAAAGCGGCGAGGTCGAAATCCAATACCTGCTTCTTGACTCATCAATGAAATTTTTGGAGATTGTCGAAGAAGCCCGAGCTGTCATCCTAGCAGGAGGCACAATGTCTCCCATGGAAGACTACAAGCAGCAATTATTCCCTTACTTGACCCACGAGATCAAGACCTTCTCGTGCGGCCACCTCATACCACGCAGCAGTCTCTTTGTCCGCGCCATCTCCTCCGACAACCAAGGACGCCTGGACTTCAGCTTCAAATCACGAAACGAAAACACCACCACACGTCTCGGTAACGCTCTAATCGAAGTCGCTTCCAAAGTCCAAGGTGGAATGATCGTCTTCTTCCCAAGCTACACCTACCTCGAAACCGTCCTCGAAACCTGGACCTCCCAATCGCTCATCCCGCGACTCTCAGCCCTCAAACCCCTCTTCTTCGACTCCCGCACCACAGTCTCCGCCGAGGAAACCTTCCGCTCCTACACCTCAGCAATCCACACCAACCCTTCGCGCGGAGCGATTCTACTCTCAGTAATCGGAGGCAAACTCTCCGAAGGCATAAACTTCTCCGACGATCTAGGTCGTTGCGTCATCGTCGTTGGACTTCCCTACCCCAACCTTCAGTCCCCAGATTTCAAGGCAAAAATGTCATATCTTGAAGAAAAGCAAGGCAAAGGCGGGAGTAGAGAGTACGCGGAAAACGTGTGTATGAGAAGCGTTAATCAGGCGATTGGAAGGGTTATCAGACATAAGGGGGATTGGGCGAGTATTTTGCTTTTGGATGCGAGGTTTGAGGATGCGAGGATTCAGAAGAAACTGCCGGGGTGGATTAGAGAGGGTATGGATGAGAGGGCGGAAGGGAGGGTGGAAGATGCTGTTGAGGGTTTGGGGAGGTTTTTTGATGGGAAGATGGGGAAGAAGTGATGAACGATTGAACCTTCTTTGATCGTGAATCGTGACAGAAGTTTGTATAGATTGAAAGGGTACATGTAAACTTTGGGGATTTTTTCTTTACTCTCTTCTCAGGTCTTACTATCATACGGAGACTGAATAGTTATGAGCTTGGTTTTGGTATGTATAGTGTCTCGACCAACTAACGATCAGCTGTATATGTATCTTCATTCTCGCCAAGCAAGAATGCAATCGATCGGATAGACGAAGCCAAGCCTTACAGTATATCTTACTCATCATCGACTAGGTACGTGTTCCCGTTCCTGCATCTTCGGAGTCCGGCTTGCCCAAGGGTCTGGAGTAAACGGTCAAGCAGCCTCAACAACATTAAAACGATATCATTCGCCTGATCGTCGTTCTCGTTCGTGTGCATGTCAACACAGTCAAGAAATAGCGTTGACTCAGATCTGCATTTGGGGCTCCGCTGCTGTCGTTACAATCTGGCTCGAAAGTTGAATTCAAACGTCTCGCCTCGATCGTATTTTGTGTTCAGTCCTCTTTTGGCATCCACGGCCCTCTTGAGTTCCGGACGACCAGAAAGAGAAAATATAAGTACTTCCAAGGAAGAAACAGCTGCTGTGGACTTCGCTTCGCGGCAGGTTATGGATCGCGAGACAGTTCGATGCCCTAAGTAAGTTGGTCTACATCGCTTGTTCCGGATCGAGTGCGATGTTGAGAATGTGCCGAGCATCGCAAGGCGCAGCAATGATCGTTTCCTGGTACATGTTCCCGAAGTGGGTTCACTTTCAGTCAACACGAGCTGGTGAGGCGAAGGAAGAGCGACCTCTGGAGATATCACACAAATCGAAGCCAGTCGCAGAGAGATGTTCTCAATGTCTTATGATAGCTTATCTTGCCCTGCCTATCACACGCATTGCGCTAAAGAAGCAATTGCTCAATTTCGCGATTGTCGGTGGCGGACCAACTGGCTCCAAGACACCGTGAGAGACGACATGTCGCAATTTTATCCGCAGCTGATGGAGCCCGTCCAAATCAGATTCACCGTGTAGGATGTTGCCGACAAGATATTGCCAAAGTTTGACGAAAAGCTTAGCAAATGTGCCGTTGAGAATTTTGGTCGTGAGGGAATACAGTACTACAGTTACCAGTATGATAGTAATGCGGAAGCGTCGGCCGATCGGAGAGTGCAGAAGAACCAGAGCTCCGGGAGCGTTGTGAACGAGGAATTTCTTCGAGTGCAATTGGACGCGGCCAGGCCAGGACAAGGGTGAGCCGATGGCCGTCTTGATGAGAGATGTGTAGGCGCGTTGGGCGACTGTGCGGTGATTGAGGATACTCAATACCCTGCAACTGCACAAGCTGCCTCTCAAAAGGCTACGTGGTTTTATTTTAGCAAAGAAGCTCAACAAGGGCGATATCAGAAGTCATCGCAAGGATTCTCCTTCGCAAGAAATACATGCACGCTTGGTTCATACGAAATCGTGCTGGCTAACACTGCCAACAGTATGGAGTAGTTCTGTGGGAGAGCTAGGGTATCATGGCGTACGTCGGCGCGTACGAAGCGATCGTGCAGGTAAGAGCAAAGCTCAAGGCAAGGTGTCTGACAAAGCTGCGTGGTTGCTGTGGCGCGGGCGCGGGCGCGTACTTATCAGAAGCGATTTCTTGTTGGAGGAATCGATTGCTGAGATACCGATGTACTGGCTCGTAAACTGGTAAGATCCATGCTCGAACCTTGGTCAATTTGGCAGAACCGCACGTGCTAACATTTTTGCAAGGTGTCAACGGGGAGGTCAGCAGTCAAGATCTCATCAATAATGCAAAGCGGCCAGTAGTCCACACAAGCAGGGAGGCAGAAACAGTGCACGCACATGGTGAAGACATTGGATGTGTATGCTCGTCAAGCGTGGTTGATCGCTCCGCTAGTTCTAGTCGCCGTGAAGAGTGCATTTTAGTGGCGTCTCCATTCACAGGCCACTTTGCGCCATTCCTAGGATGCTCGCGGAAAATAGAGTTTCAATAGACAGGCTGTATAGTGATGAATACATACCACCTTTGCGAGCAGCCAGGCCACTGCGGTCGAAGTGCTACCAACAGAAATCATGCCAGCTCGGTGGCCGATACCGACACGCGCAATTGCCATGGTCAAGTCTGCCACAAGCGAAGGAAAAAACGAGAGCGCTTCGGGGGCTTGAGATGTCAATGGCATGGCATATCATCATGTGCCTGGCCTGGCCTGGCCTGGCCGGCAGAGTGCGGTCCCCTGAGACTACCTCGTCTGGCGAATGGCTACAACAGCGATGGTGCCGGTACCTAGGTAGTGCGATGCCGTTTCTGAGATAGTCTGCATGTAAAGGCAGAAGCTTGTTATGATCGTGGCACCTGATGCCCTCGCCTCTCCGTAATTATTATTGTACCTGCGCGGGAGAACGAGTCGCGCATTGGACTAGAACGGGAAGAAGAACTACTCCTCCTCCCTCCTCCCTCCGTCTCACAGCGGCGTCGTCGCGACTGCAACACCGGCACCCATTGTTGTGGTCGAGGTCGATTTACCTTGCAGTATCAATAATAATAATTGTTGTGTTGCGCGGTGACGCCGAGCCGAAGCCAAAGCTGAAACCAAGCGAAAAGCAAGCGAAACACTCCGACTCCACGCAGGCCTGAGCTCGGAGCACAGTATCGTTTTGGACCGGCATTGCGCTACGACCGGCATTGCGCTACTCTGCCTCAGGCATGGCTTGGCAGGAACATCACTTAACAAAGGCAGCCTATGTCGACGCATATTGCGACAGGAAACATCGCGACAAGTAACAGACTATATACTATCCTTCTATACCTGCAAATGGCGATGATAGTCGCCTAATGCGAAGTAGGCTTATAATGTGCGAATGAACGGTATGTGAACTGCGAGCATACGCCTATGCCGCGCTATGCGATGTTAAGCGAGTTTTGATAGCGCTATACCTAATAAATATCTTAGCAAGTGCACGTGATCATGCCTAAGGCAGAGTAGCGCAATGCCGGTCGTAGCGCAATGCCGGTCCAAAACGATAGTGTCGTGTCGTGAGTGTTGCACGCACCCTCATCCAACCACTGCATATCCCCGCCGTGCAGAGCAGCAATCTGCCTCTGCCTCTGTGCTGCTCTCCCGACAACGACATCATCTGCGCTCGAGCCCGAACCACTCACCTCCGCCGCCGCCGCCGCCGCCTCCCGCTGCCAGCGCGACCTCCGCCAGCACCGACGCTCGCCCTCCCCCCATTCCGCGACGCCCACCCGGATGCTACTGCAGGCACGCTCGCCTTTGTGTCTGTGCCATTGTCCGTGTTTCAAGGGACATTGAGACACGAGGCTATTCGTGTCTGCGCTGCCGAGACGCTGGTCTGGTCGGCTCTTGCCGCATTCCGTACACCTCTTTGTTCAACCTCGACGTTGGCCGAGCGCGATTTGCGACTAATACGGGCGAGAACAAGAGACGTTGACCGTCGCTCGTCCGCACCGCACCGCTCCCACTATGGCTGTCTCTATGCTCCATACGCCATCCCGCGCATCGACCTCCTCGGCAGGCTCCAACTTCGTCCCAGTGACGCGCCAGAACACCATGAGCTCTCAGGAGGGGTCGCGCTCCATGCGCACCTCAAAGCGATACTCGGTCACGGCATTGTATCTGTCGATGAACCAAAATCAAAGAGATCTCGAAATTGAGGACGATCTAGCAAGAGGTGAGTGGGCAGCCTGAGCCGCTCAAGCCTCCTAAGCACGAACTAACAAGGTACAGCCCAGAAAGCACTCAGAGACCTCAAGGCGAAGATATCATCTCAGTCAAAGAAGAACTTTGTGCTGGAGAAGGATGTGCGCTATCTTGACTCGCGAATAGCTCTGCTTGTGCAAAACCGCATGGCTCTAGAAGAGGTACGTGCACGCCAGTCAACCATTCACCGCGCTACGCCTACTGACTGCCACTCAGAAAGAAGAAGTCGCCAGCCACTTGGACGATTCTGTCGACCTCACCGAGGGCTCATTTCCGAACGACGAGAAGACGCAGAAATATGGCAATCTCATGTTTCTGCTCCAGAGCGAACCCCGACATATCGCGCATTTGTGTCGACTTGTCACAATGGCCGAGATCGACCAACTTCTACAAACTGTCATGTTCACCATATACGGTAATCAGTACGAGAGCCGAGAAGAGCATTTACTCCTTACTATGTTTCAAGTGAGTAATCGAATAAAAACACTATCAACGAGGCGAATCCTGACGCAAGCAGTCTGTTTTGACATTCCAATTCGATAATACACCCGACTATTCATCACTACTTCGAGCAAATACTCCAGTATCACGCATGATGACAACATATACACGAAGAGGACCGGGACAAAGCTATTTGAAGACAGTGCTCGCCGAAAGAATCAACTCATTAATCGAGATCAAGGATCTGGACCTTGAGATCAACCCGCTCAAGGTCTACGAAAGCATGATCGACAAAATAGAAGCGGATGGAGGAAATCTGCCACAAAATCTACCCAAAGGCATCACCGCGGAGCAGGCCGCCGCGAACGAGAACGTCCAGCGCATTATTGCGCCACGCATTGAGATGCTCATCGAAATTGCAACCTCCTTCCTGGACACCATTATCGATGGTCTCGAAGAAACGCCGTATGGTATTCGATGGATATGCAAGCAGATCCGAAGTCTCACGAGGCGAAAGTACCCGGATGCTCAGGAGCAAACAATCTGCACACTAATCGGAGGTTTCTTCTTCTTGCGCTTTATCAACCCAGCTATCGTCACGCCAAGATCATACATGCTCATCGAGCAAACTCCAGCCGAGAACCCGAAGAGGACTTTGACATATGTCGCCAAGATGCTGCAGAACTTGGCCAACAAGCCTAGCTATGCGAAGGAGCCGTACATGCAAAAGCTTCAGCCTTTCATTGAGCAAAACAAGGAGCGCATTAACAAATTCATGATGGACCTGTGCGAGGTTCAGGACTTCTACGAAACACTGGAGATGGACAACTATGTAGCTCTTTCCAAGAAGGACCTCGAGCTCTCCATCACCCTGAATGAAGTATACGCCATGCATTCTCTCCTGGAAAGGCATCAAGTGGAGATCGCAAAGGAAGAAAGTGCACATCTCAGTCAACTCCTAGCTGAGCTCGGTCCGGCACCAGCACAGCTACCAAGAAAGGACAACAGGGCGATCAATCTACCTCTATACAGCAAGTGGGAAACATCTCTTGACGACTTCACGGCCGCTCTCGATATCACACAAGAGGAAGTCTACTTCATGGAAGCGAAGTCGACCTTTGTTCTGATACTCCGATCCCTACCGGCGAATTCAGCAGTCCTCCGGCGGCCCTTGCGACTGGACAGAGTTGCAGAAGCAGCCGCAACGACGAAGAATGACTCCGTGATGGTGCGAAAGGGCATCAGAGCTATGGAATTGCTCAACCAACTGCAAGAGCTAGGCATCACCGACAAGGATGACAGTTATGCCCTGCTCAGAGACGAGATCGAGCAGGAACTCATTCATCTCGGTTCTCTCAAAGATAAGGTGGTGGCCGAGACGGAGAAGCTGGAGGAGGTCTTCAAGACAATCCGTGACCACAACCAATACCTCGTAAGTCAACTGGAGACTTACAAGAGCTACCTTCACAATGTACGAGGACAATCAGAAGGCACATCGAAGCGGAACCAAAGCGCCAAGGTGCTTGGACCGTACAAGTTCACCCATCAAGAATTGGAGAAGCAAGGTGTAATCCAGAAGAGCAACGTACCCGAGAACCGGAGGGCGAACATCTTCTTCAACATCACCAGTCCGAGCCCTGGCACTTTCGTCATCAGCTTGCACTACAAAGGCCGCAACCGCGGTCTGCTGGAGCTCGACCTGAAATTGGACGATCTTCTGGAAATGCAAAAAGAACAACAAGAAGATCTCGACCTGGAGTATGTGCAGTTCAATGTGACCAAGGTCCTTCAGCTGCTGAACCGGCGGTTTGCCAGGAAGAGGACATGGTGAGTATCGGAATTTGAATAATTGCGTGGAGTGGTGCTAATGATCTATAGATGCGACATATATGTACGACTATTCTTCATCATTCAAGCGTTCTTGCTGGTTGCGACGGCACGTGGGAGGCAGTCTCAGCAGATTTTCACAAGAGGAGGCGATTGTTGTAGGATGGATGGATGGATGGATGGCCTTGTGGCAGGGTGTGTTTTCTTTGCGTTTATTCATTTTGTGATACCCGAACGGAAAGAAGGAGAAGGCTTGACAAGCGTTTCTGATGATCTGTGTGTGCAACTGTATGAGTAGCAAGTTTGGCGTTGGAGGAGGCGGGGCGGAGCTGAACACATCAACATCATCACCACCAATGTACCCATTATATCTACGCCCACCACGAGAACAACAGAGAGGGAACTGCTGTGCAAGTAGTACTACTACACGAGGATGAGGAGGGGGGAAGAAGGAGGAGAGTAATAATGTTGGAGTCAGTGGTGTATAAGAGAGACCGGAAGCCGATCTGAATGCGAAAAAGACGTCGAAGGTCTAGATCGATCTCCTCATCACATAATGTTGTGCTGCCTGCCTTTGCGGATAATCCCGGGTTCGAGGCAAAAGTCTTGTGCAAGCAGGGCGTAACTAGCTCTGGTGCCTCTGCTGTCGACAGATGTGCGTGGAGTCCTACCAATCAATCATATGCTGCTGCAGACAGGCATCAAGGTTTCAGCCTAGGAAAGGCGGGTCGGGATGAATCATGCGTGGAGAGCTTCGTCACGCGCAGCGCAGCAACCCGAATGGATCTCTTGATGAGCTTCCGTTCTTCGTGACTGACACCACTCTACTACCACATCCCTAGGTATTCCGACCTATGATTTACTCGGTTGTACGATAGAAGAATCTCTACCCAAGCAAACACAAAAAAAAATCATCATGTCCTCCAACATCGATATCCCACAACGCAACAAGGCTAGGGCTCAAGCCTCGGTTGGTGATTCGAGCTCCTCCGACAGCTCACCATCCTCTTTCTCGTCCCTCAGCGCAAAACAAAAATCTAAACTCCCCGTCGGAGTCGTCTCCTCTTCACCACCACTCAGTCCCTCCCCGCGACGTCCGAGTCTCTTGGGAAGTTCATTAAGCAAGAGCGAGTACACGGTCATAAATCTTGGAGGTCATGGTGGAGAACATCAGAGTCTGAGATTGGTGAGTTGTGTTAAGAGTTCGCAGGGTTTTGATTGGAATCAAGGTGAGTAGTTCTAGAGCGAGGAGCGGAGCAAGCCACAACAGCAATACAGAGTTTTGAGGTTAGAGGGGTGTATGCTGATTTTGAGGGTGACATTTTTAGAATTGTTTTTGCCTTCTTATGCGAATGATGGATATGATGGTCAGGATCTTGAACATCGACCTGATCCGGTTTTTGATATTGTTTTGACTGATGAGGAGGCGGAGAGTATTTTGCCATCTTGATTATGGAGAGGAGGTAGGAGGGAATTGGGATAGTGGGTTTAGCATGGTGCTTTGGCGAAGGGTGGAATACATGGGTTTGGACTAGGACTTTGTGATTCTGTTATTCCCTTTGGACGATTATACTGTAATTCATCATGGCGCTGGATACGGTCATGGCGGTGTAGATGGTTGGCATTTGTCTCTACTCTCAAGCTAAGGGCGGCCTCGAACCATTGCGGCTGATTTGTTCTCGTTCTCGTGTCTCTCCGAGCATATTTGTTACACAGCGTCATTGCACAGCAGACCGTTCGCCGCTTCTCTGCATCATTTGCATGAAACACGCACACGCACACGCATGCACGCACATACCCGAATTGATTGGAAGCCTCACTCATCCATCGATTCACTTGCATCACTCGCAGCTCGCTGATAACAAGCCGCGATAACGGGAGTCCCCGTGTTTTCGGCTGGGACTGCCGAAAGTATCCAACGCGTCTCAGTCGTGCCGGTCGAAGTTGAATCTGTTGATACCGACAACAGTGTCCACACAATGGCGACCAATATCTTCGAATCAAACGCACCGCAACTTGGCGAACGAGCGACAGAATCGGGACATCGAAAGATCGAACTCCAATCGCCCGCCGACCTTACGTACCTCATCGCCAATGTCTCCAAAGCCGCGCGAGAGAAACTCGATAAACATTTACCTCCCGATGCGACACCTGAAGGCGAAGATGCGATGCGGAAAAGGGTGGAGCAATTAGTCGATGAAGTGCGTCGACCTCACAGCAGATAGAACACACCACTGATCCGTGCTACCACAGTACATCCGGCAAACCTTCGCCGCAGCGAAAGACTCCATAACAATCAACGGCATGGACACAGCCGAACTAGAAGCCGAGCTCGCGAAAGCCTCAGAAGGCGAAGGTATTGCATCCGAACAAATACAGGACTGTCTGAAACTGACAGGTTATCTTGCCCCAGAACTCGAGCCCTATGACACCAAACTCGCACAAAAAATCCAAGCACTTTCTTCACAGATCGAGCATCAGACTCTGCAATTGGCCAATTTGAGACGCAAGGCGCCTCAGGAAACTGCGAGGAAATTTCTGCAGGCTTTTGAGAAACAAAACGAGGAGAGTGAGAAGAGGTTGGAGGCTGAGAGGGAGAGGAGTTTGAAGATTGCACAAGAGACGGATGTGGGTGTTGGGGAGGTTCAGAGGGTGGAGGAGATGCAGGCGAGTTGGGCGAGGGGGAATGAGGAGTTGGAGACAGTGAAGAGTGGGATTGGACGGACTGTGGAGAAGATGGAGAAGGCGAGGAGGGCGGTTGAGGTTGTGGAGGAGGAGTAGAGTGGGTGTGAGGAGGTTGTTGATGTTATGATACCCCTGGGATATGGCGTTATGGAGAATATTGTTTCTTCGAGGGGTTGCGATGTTGCGAACAGCTTTGCGTCGCGAAAGGCTTCAACAAACCTCACGAACAGGCGTCAATCATTCCTGCCTCCCTGTGCTCGATCGAGGTGCTCAAGAATATCTACGGCAGAGACCGTGCTGCAGACAGCACAGGATCAATTCCTTTGCGCGATGGACATGGCACTACTTACAGTGAGAGCATGATTGCAACACTACCTGTAGCGCACGCACGCCTCAAAACACCGTTTCTTCCATATTCTGGATGGCTGTCGATACGCTGAGAGATTTTACGTCAAACGCAACATCCTGGCGATGACTCTCCTGCTTTCCACAGCCTCGAATATGGATCTGTATCCCGCGCTCGACGTCGCCGTTCCTGCGTTGCGGAGATCTGCTTCCGTCGGCCTTTGAGTTGCCAAGCATCGGGAACTCTTGCCTTGCAGGTACGAGAACTTCCCCCATGAAGCTCTAGTAACGCGTCTTCGAACGCGTGAGGTCGACTAATTTTAGCTCATGCGGCATTTGAAAGATATTGCTAGATGAATACCGTCGGCGAACGACATCTACCTTCTTTGCTACCTCGTGGACCTGGGAGCAGAAATCGATGAATAGGTATCTGTCTCCTTGAAGCAATATTGTTCGTACAAGGCAGTTGCGACCTGAACAACCCATCATGTCCTCCTCAAAACCCATCCTCCTACACTGCGGCGATGACATCCGCTGGAATAAAACCCTCTACCAGACCCTCCAATCCAAATTCACCATCGTACGCTCCTACTCCGCTTCGCGCTCCGAGTTCATCACCGCCCTCAAGAATGGTACGTACGGAAACTTCGTAGCAATCTACCGCCCCTTCTGGGGTACCGGAGGCGAAATGTCCCCCTGGAACTCCGAACTCATCGATCTCTTACCTGCAAGCTGCAAAATCTATGCCTCAGCAGGCGCAGGTTTCGATTGGGTAGACACTCAAGCCTTGGCGAAAAAAGGCGTCATTTACTGTAATGCCGGAGCAGCATGTACAGAATCTGTGGCTGATACAGCGATTTGGTTGATATTGAGTACGTTTCGAGATTTTGGGTTTAGTTCTGTTGCTGCGAAGAGTTGCGATCCAGAGAGGTTTAAGGAGGCGCAGAGGAGGGCTGCTTTGATGAGAAATCCTAGGGGACATACGCTGGGTATAATTGGATTGGGAAAGATTGGGTTTGGGATTGCGAAGAAGGCGTATGAGAGTTTTGGGATGAGAATTGTTTATGTGAGTAAACGTTGCCAACAATTAAGTGTTGGCATCCTGTTAACGTGTGATGTAGAACGACATCCGACAACTCTCCTCCAACGTCGAATCCGAAATCAACGCAAAATTCTACCCAGAACTGGACTCCATGCTCGCAATCTCCGACTGCGTCCTCGTAGCAACACCTTTCGGCGGCGAAGCAGTCCTCAACGCCTCCAAACTCTCAAAAATGAAGAAAGGATCCCGACTCATCAACATTGCACGAGGAAAGCTCATCGACGAAGAAGCTTTGGTCGAAGCCTTGAAGAGCGGACACTTGGCAGCAGCAGGTCTAGACGTACATTTCAACGAACCACATATCAACTCTGAACTCGCAGCTATGGGTAATGTCGAAATGCTCTCACATACCGCCGGAGCCAGTACGGACAGTCATATGGGATTTGAGACGTTGGGGATGCAGAATATATTACAATTCTTTGAGACGGGAAAGGCGATTAGTCCCGTAAATTTGCATTATTTCGATGAGAAGTCAAAGCTGTAGAAATCAGATGCTTAGAGAAAAAAAAACGATAAA
>LFZN01000051.1:134853-258894 GCA_001578235.1 Pseudocercospora eumusae
TATTGCTTTCCCTTCCCCATCCCATCTTCCCTCTTCTTTCCCTTCTCAAACATACTCATAAGCATTCGCCACGCTCAAATTCCCACTCGCCAGCAAACTCGCCCCAAGACACTCCGCCCCAAACTCCACAAACGGCACTTTCGCAAAAAGCTGCCACG
The DNA here is from genome assembly GCA_001578235.1 of Pseudocercospora eumusae. NCBI lineage: Eukaryota > Fungi > Ascomycota > Dothideomycetes > Mycosphaerellales > Mycosphaerellaceae > Pseudocercospora > Pseudocercospora eumusae. The sequence continues at coordinate 135,012 of LFZN01000051.1, forward strand.
GTCCCACGCTCGAATTCCCGGGAATCAAGCCACAAAACAGCGTGCCATTCACCCAATCCAACTTCCCAAAACTTTCCCCCTCCTCCAAACTCCAGCCCGAAATGTACGCGCCCGTCGGGATATACCCGTCATTCGGGAGCGTGTAGCGCACACGGCCGTTATAATCGACATAGCTGGTGTGAGTGAGGCGTTAGCGAACTACAACTCCAACTCTCGTCGTACTTACATCTGTTGACCGCCCTTCACCTGCACGCCGAGTCCGAGCACGCCGTTGTTGAGCGTGAATTCGGTGTACGGGGAGGGATCTGGACAGGTTTGATTTTCTACTCCGGGACAGTAGTTGGAGGAGGATTTTCCGATCCAGATTCCGGTTTCGTTTGCGACGATGGAGCCGAAGTGGATGGGGCTGGCGGAGCGGGCGGCGGTTAGGGTGAAGAAGGAGGTTGTTTGGATTGTGGGGGCGGAGGAGACGAGGGAGAAGAGGGGGAGGGAGAGGAGGATTGTGGTGGTGGTTGGAAGGAAGAGCATGGTTGATTTTTTTTTCAGTGGTTTGGGCGGGTAGCAGCGAGTGACTGGATTGATTGTTGATGATGATTGATGGAGAGGACTTGGGGGAAGACTTTACTTACTTATATTGGGATTGATGGCTTCAACATAGTCTGGTCGGATTACACAGAGACAAGTTCTGCCAAGTCCGGCGAGCTGCCTATGGTAGTATGTGAATGTCAAATGTACGAATTTCTTTGTTCGACTCTTGCTGATGGCAGAGAGTCCTGTGGAGCCGTGTCACAATAGTACCCTCAAGGAAGGCAATCGCAGGTCCTAAATGATGTTATCTACCGCCGCCTCGGACCTGATCTTCGATGCGAGAAGGGTTCGTACGAATTCGTCTAGGTCTGTGATGCCGAAACTTCCTTCGTCGTAGTACTCCGCTTATCATTTCAAAAATCCATCCGCTGTCCAGGTCTCAGGAGTCGTAACAAGCTTGACCTAATGTTCGTAAAAGTGTAGTCAAGTCAAGCAAGGTGGCGCAGATCAACACAAGCGTCGCATCCCGAGATCACAACGCATGTATGTGGTGTATACTCAGGGTGCCTGCAGTGATCTCTTTTCGTGTAATGTAGTAGTGACTTTGTCACTAGCTGTTCCTGAAATCGTCTCTCACTCCCCTGGTAATAATGCGTCATCGAGCCCGGGAATGGGTGACTGTAACAAGTGGTAGTACATGTAGTCTAGCTCTACGATGCTGCGCTCTACTATAGTTCATCTCGTACATGCTCCTTCTTCTTGCGCTCCCGCTCTGCGTCTTCGCGTTGCAGCCTTTCTTGCATGCTTTCCTCTCCATCACTGCCTTGGACGGCTGGCACGCCACCAGCCATCTTCTCCTTGTGTCGCTTAGCCACAGCAGCGATCTCATTGTCATACTCCGTCCACTCTGGGACTTGTCTCCGAGCGCGATCAAGTTTTGGCTCTTTGGTCTGAGGGTTATTGCAGAGATCAATAGTCTTTGCATCCTTCAGACTCTCATCTGAGCACCACGTCTCGCACCACAGCCACTCTTGTGGTAGACTGTGAATAGGCAAAAGTGCTTGCATGTGGTTCGGCAGATCCTGATCCAAGTTGCTCAGACTTGCCGGATCCGCCGAGAGTTGGTGATAGTTCTGACGGAGTCGATCACCAGCTGCCATCTGCCTGAATCTTTTCAGATCCACAACATAGAGCGCTGAGATATGGTACGGTAGTCCCTTTAAGAAGTTCTTCCAGTACCCTTGCTTCCAGAATCTGAAGCCTTCCATCTCGGTCCTGGAGTCACACATGGGAGTGAAACCGTAAGGTGCACCCTTCAGATCATGTGTGACCAACTCATACATATCAGTGCGCACAATTTGGTCAGCATCCACAAATATAACCTTGTCGAGGTCGAGTGGGAACAGGACGTCAAGGAACAGAATCTTGTATCCCCAGATTTCGCGTTGTTTTTCCTTCTGACCACGCAGCCAGTGAGGCCACTTGTAAGTCACCATCTCGTACTGAAACCCATACTCCTCAGCCATGACGGGCAGGAAGTCCTTGAAGGAAGGTGACAAGAATTGTTCAATGAACCAGAACTTGACGCTGTGTTTGGTGTGTTTCATGACCGAAAGCATCATGATGTTGAGCATTCGCTCGTATAAATGGCCAGACGCGACAGAAAAGATGTTGATGTCAGCATGCTTGCGCTCTGTGATACTGTCAGTCTTTGAGGCTCCAGAGAGGAGACCAGACCCCAGCTTGGTGGCCTTAGAGAGGTACTTGCTGGCTTGATTTCCGAGGCCGAGCTGCGAGAGCAGACTCTCTGCGCCTTCTGCAACAAAGTCGAGCGCAGTCTTTGCTGGTTCGAGAGGATCCTCATCCTCCATGCCAGGTCGCCGAGATATGCGCGGGAATAGAGTGGTGCCTTTGAAGCTCATCAAGCCTATCTCAGTAGTGTTGTCGCCAGGCTGTTCATTGTAGCCTGCAGCACCTGCGCTGTCGATGCGGAAGATTTCTTCGCTGCGTCCTTTTTGAAGCGCCAAGTTGTAGACACCTGGGTTGGCCTTGAATTGGAAATATCCAAGATTGGCCATGATAATGGTGTCCGCGAAGTGAGGATCAGCATCAGTACCCAGTACCAGCTGTGCTCCACGGGGTGGCGGGCCCACTGTAACATCGCGAGTATGTCCTTCAATTAAAATGTGCTCAAGTTCGTAGATCGCTTCGATATCGCTCTTGACAGCGCTAAGCTTGATATTGTCCAAGTCATGCACGGTAATCTTGGGGGCAACCAACCACGCCGGCGGCATGTCCATGCCCATATTGAGGAGAGCATCAGCAGGCAACCCGCGGAACTGAGCTGTATTGGCTTGCAGCGAGCCATCAGATTCGAACGAAGGCTTGGAGCTGAGCACATGTCTGTAGAAACGCTTGACGGGAATCTCCTCCAGGCGCTCCTTCGGGTTCAAGAACAATCTCGTGTAGACACCTTCCATCTCAGAAACAGTCTTGATGATCGGGATCCATTTCTGCGCCACTTCGGATGCTGGATCGATAGAGGCATAGACTTGAATTGTCGCAGTCTTCTCGTCGCCCAGATGGATTGCAGTGTGGCTGGAGTTCCAACTCTTGAACATGCCAGTGCGTACCGTTGGTGCTGCTTCGAAGATGCCTTCGGGGATGTCAGACACCATTGACAGCGCAATGAGATTCGATACCCGAGCGAAAGCCAATGGTGTAGAAGCTTTCTCTTGAAGGTTGAGGCCTTCGATTGCAAGTGCTGCAGGCAGCAGACGCTTCTTCCGTTCATAAGACAGCAGTGTCTCGATATCAGACACGTCAAGGCCGATGCTGTCGGGAATGGGACCTACAACCCTGCCGTTCACTAGCAAAGCCTTTTTTCCAGGCGTGATCCCGGCTGCTGAGATAGTACTTCGGAAAGGTGCCCATATGCTGCGGACCTTCTCATCGAGTTCAGGGCTGTTGGTGCGAGCAGCCTTCTTGTAAAGCTCGGCGTATATTCTCTTCCTTGCCGCGAATTCGAGTGCTGTGTCGCCTTCTCTGTTCGAAGCCGGGTCCTCGGCTACCAGAGTATCATATTGCCAGAGTAGATTCTCAAAAAGGGGCTCGAGCGCGGTATCTTTGTAGAAAACAGAGCCTAGCCTGGTGTCCGCGGTACCATCGCGCGGAACGTGCAACCAAGCGACCTCGACATTGTCGTGTTCTCTTCTGTACATGAGAGCTTCCATCAATTGCTCAAATCCCTCCTTGCTGTCAAGATCTGCTGCAACAGTGAGATGCACCAGTTCTCGCTCGATAGTATCTTTGCTTGCACCAAGACTTGGCAAGTCTCCAAAACTTGGTAGCTCTCCAAGATTGACATGACGGATGTCCTTGTCGTCTTCAGGTATGACCAGAGGATTCCGTTTCAAGCTTGCCTTCTCCAAGAACAGATAAGGAAGGTAGTCCTCATCAGTCACTTCTCCAAGATAAACAGCTTGCTGTACCACTCGTACATCCTGACTCACTCGAGCACTCATAGTCTGGAGCCAATCATCGTTTCTTTGAAATGGCGCGCCATTCATGAGTACCGGAGGTGTCACATCTGTGCTTCCAATCCTGGCAACCCATTCTTTGGCTCCCTTGATCCGGCTCTGGAGGTAAGCGTCGCCGTTGATACTTTCGAGTGTCATTTCTTCCTTGTCGGGACGCAGCTCACCAGTCTCTACAGCTGTCCGGAATAGCTTCTCAATGACTGGCCCATACTTACGCCCAGCGGTCTCAAGAGATGTCTCAAGATAGTCGAGAGCAGTCGCTAAGCCGTATCGATCAATCAAGTAATGAATGACTTTGGCTTGAGTTTCACTGTCGGGAGTTTTGATGATGGGCACCATACCAAATCGAATCGGGACCTTGCGCTGGACGAACCCTCTCAAGCTCTCGACAACCAGCAAAGCATCGTTGTAGTCTGCAAAGTCGATTGGAATGACGAGGTTGTGGCAGTCCTTTCTCACAGCCGGAAGCTGACCAGGGAATGTGCGTTGAAGAAACATGGTGACAGTCTCTGGCCACTCAGCATAGCGCTTATCCTTCTCGATGTCGTTCATCCAGATGATGACATCGCCACCTTCGGCGTTGTCGCGCCAGTCATAGCGCTGGACTTCTTGCTCAACCTGCGACGCAGTGATGGCTTCGTGCGAAAGCAGTTCGACAGCTTCGGTACCGCTCAAGCCGATCTCCTGAACACTTTTGATCATCTTTCGCTCTCTTCGCAGATGCTCAAGAAGAGCATATGCTTCGACATCTCGCGGCATGATTTGCACACCATTGATCCACATAACATTGAAGCCAGCTGGAACCAGTACTTCTCTGTTTGCACTATGCTCGGCAATGAACTCCTCTGAAATTTCGGTTGCTGCGATAGAGCTCGAATGCTTAGGGAAATCCTGAGATAATCTCAGGAGCGTGTCGAACGGCTGCTCGCTACCCATGACAAAGCTTGCAGCCCTCAATCCAAGTCGCCTGAGCTCCGACTGGGAAAGTGGTCTCAAGTCCGACACCTCTTCCTCGCTCAGCGTGCCATCGTTTGCGCTAACTGGCTCGTCTTTCTTCTCCTCTTCTGCATTTCGATCGTCGATGACGATGTAATCTGTTCGCTTCAATGCCAGCTCGATGCCATATCCGCTCACGGTCAACGGCTTTCGCTCATGACCAACAGAAGCCTTATATCGAACTCTGTACGATGTACTGCCATCTCTTGCGGTCTTGCTCAACGTCTTGTGAAACTTTCGGAAAGAGTCGGAAAAGAGATCTGCGTAAAGGATCGAAGGCTTGTCGCTGGCTGTGTCTCCTAGTACGCGATCGAATGGCAGCTGATGTACTGAAGCTTCTGCCTTGCCAAAAGGTTGGGCTGTCGCCTCGTCCAAATCTGCTGAGCAATATCGTTGTCCGCTGAAAGGTACATAGACCCAGCTCTCGCATGCACTTTGTGCATCGTCTGGTAACGAAGGAACGATAGATGTGTTGTAGTACTGGTAATGTGCCTCTATCCTCGGTGCCGCCGAATGGATGGAAAGGGCGTAGTCAAACGACGAGAGATCCTCTTTCCCAAGATGCCCATCTTGTTCTAACAGTGTTCTAAAGCTCTTGTATAGCTCTTCGTCTGTCTTCGAAGAGTCGAAATAGCCGTCTGCGACTCGATCGAGGAGCGGGAAATATGACGTCGCGTTCTCTTCTGCTGCCGTCTCTCTGGATATTGATCAGTTCTGTCCTGGAAGCATCGTAGAATGCATCTCACAGCAATTCTGCAAGGTACGGAGGCGCATCGAAAGCCGTCCGTAAAGCAACATTGACAGATGGTGCGGCTTTGGCAGAAACGAGCAAGCCAACCAGGGCTGCCGCTTTGTATATTGTGTTTCCGGCCATATTGGCCTTATGAAAGGTAACGATCCAGGCGAAAATGTTCAAGGAGACATTGCTAATGTGATGTGCGATCAAGGGGCCCGCTTGAGGCTGGCGGAATTTCAAAGGCCAGGTGTTGTTCAGAGCGAAATCCTCATAAGACCAACGTTGCTCTCGGCGACTGCTTATTTGCACGACGATAATCTGGTCTAATGCGCAATCACAGACCAGACAGCTGGTATCAGTGGAGGATCAATGATGGGACGTTCACATGCATTAGAAAGTAGGGAGATAGGTAGTTCTATTGATAGGAGCGTCGGCGTCATCTCCATGAAGCAAGTGCGGCGTGGGTGAGCTACATGCACATTGTACAGGGTCATTTTCATTATGGCTCAATCAATGTCTATTTCATGGTTCGAATGCGTGATATCGCATCGCATGTAGCAGAATCACCTATTCCTGTCTCATAGGAGGGTGTCGCCCAGTGCACACCTCACAATGCTCACTCCAGCTCTCACAGTCTGCTCTGCTCCATGCGCCTCAAGGCTTGGGTTGACCTCCACCAGATCCAGCGCGATCAAGTTGCCAGTCTCGTGCACAGATTCTGCAATGAAGTCACCTTCACGCAGCGTCAAGCCACCACGAACAGCAGTGCCAGTCGAAGGAGCCCACATGGGATCGAGTGCGTCAATGTCGAATGAGAGATGGATAGGTGTGTCTCGTCCGATCCAACCCAGCGCCATGTCCATGACTTTGCCAATGCCGTGGCGGTCGATGTCGTGCATGGAGAAAGCCTTGATGTTGTTGTCGCGGAGGATCTTCTTCTCAGGTCGATCCACATCCCTCAGGCCGATGTAGACGAGCTTGGAGCAGGAAATGAGCTGGTCTTCCTTAAGCCAGCCGAAAGGCTGATCCGGCTTTTCGGATGCAAGACCCGTTAGGAAGGCGACAGGCATGCCGTGGATGTTGCCCGAATCACTTGTCTCTGGTGTGTTGATGTCCGCATGCGCGTCGACCCAGATCACAGCGATGTCACGTCCTAGTCGCTCTCGCATGGCTCTGGCAGTGCCCGAGATGGTGCCAATAGCTATGCTGTGGTCTCCGCCCAAGGTGAGCACGAAGCGTCCGTCTCGTGCGTGGTCGTAGACTTGTGTGCTCAACTTCTTCGTGACCGCGCTGACTGCTCTTGGCTTCTTCATATTGCGGTAGTCTGGGTCGTCGTCTGGCATGAGCTCGCCATATGCATGCACCTTGCCATCGTACTTGATATCGTATTTCAATTCACCGGAGAGTTGGTCGACTAGGCCTGATTCTATGAGGGCCATCGGTGCCGCGTCGGTTCCTGGCTTGCACTACATTTACGTCAGCGCTCAATCTCAGCGGCTTGAGACACTTGTTGACTCACTTGTCCACCACTGAAGCCTACCGCAACGAGACCCAGCTCGTTCGGATTCGAGAGAAACTTAGGTTGAATAGTAGGTGCGTCCATTTTGCGATTCCGAAGGGCGCGATGCTATGTAGGGCGTTTGATGATGTATGCTAGGCGTATTGGTGCCGAATGATCGGATCTCTTTTGTCTGTAAGCTTGTTACCGAAAGCGTGGCCAAACTGTTTCTTCAATGAAATGTGAAGCTGGAATGAGTTTAACAAGGAAACACTGGGAATTTGACTTCCTTAAGAACCAGATAGGGCGGCAGGCTTCGCGTGTTGGCTCTGACCGCTGCGCAGAGACTTACGTATCGAGTTTTGGTTGAGTGCTGATACTATACCCCTAAGTGCAAGTGATTCGAGTATACCTGTACTTAGGGGAAATGTGTTGTGGACTCTGACCGTGAAGCGCAGGAGGTACCGGGTGCCGTGTTTACCCGACTTAGCGCGAAAATGTCCGTGCGCCGACGACCCATGTGATCTCGTGGCATGACCTGCATGTGAAGAGCTAATCTGAGAGTATGAGATGGTGCTTATGCAGATAGAGAGTTGTTCATGAGAGTGTGTGCGACGGCTTCATCGAAGTTGGTTGGGACAATATGCATTGCTGATGGCCATCAGAATCCCGTGCAAGATTTCTGGGCATGAGATGGACGAACGTGGAGGATACAGCGCAACAGGTTGAACATAATTGAGCATTTGAATAGGATTCTAGCCATGCGATAGCGTGGAGAGCGAGTGCTCTGAGTACAGATAGAGCTAGCAAGCTATTCTTCGCTACTTCCTTTTCTTTCACTTTTGCGAAACGCGAGCAAAGCATCTCAGGGACGCACGTGTGTACTCATTGCTGATGCGAAGGCGAGCTCTCAAAGTTCTGATATACCTGAGTCGCTCGTCCGACTTCCGCGACATTAGTATCGTAATTCATACATCGTAAAGGTCGTGGTCGCGTTGATGGAGACTCCAGCTAAATGCCTTGCAGTCCATGGACACCCTTGGCGTGTCTGATGAGAACGTCTCTCCGTGAGAATCCTTTCGTGCCATATTCACAATCCGAGATCGGGCATTGAAATGGTCGCTGCGGAGTTTTCTCGTGGGTTATGGCGTGCCTGCGTAGGTCCTTGGGATATGAGAATGTCTTGTAGCATATGGGGCAAGGGAATGTGGTGCGTAGCGTGCTACATTATTCGTGAGTTTGTGTCAACGAGATATTCAAAATGATGCATGTTCTTACCCAGTGTTCGAAGGCAGGCAGTCGTTGCTGCTGATAAATCTGTGATTCGGATGCCTCACGCTGTCAGTTGAAGCCGCAACTGCTGGGGACATTGTGCTTGGCGTTGAGCTCTCGGTTGTAGGGATGTGCTTCCACCGTGGATGGAACTTCGAGCCTCATGTCCACCACTAGAACTACTACGTCCATAGTAGTGTCCAGAGGCCTGTTCTTATCGAATTAGGCCTAAACGCCAAGAATACCATGATATCTAGCTCGCGCAAGGGATAGCCGTAGGGTTAGGCTAAATTAGGTAGGGTTACAAGCACTAATATCTCATAATATACGGTGGACATAACAGGTCTATTTTGACTCCACGGTGATCACCGTGGTTATAAGCCTATGGACATTGTGCGTGGATTTCGCGGCACATCACTACTCGGTTGGCGAAGGCACGTTGGCTTGCATAGGAATGTGGCTGCAGTGGCTCATCGGAGTTGACAACAACAATGGATCAATACACAACCATTCGGGAGCGGCCTGTTGACTAAGCTGCTGGCCCCTAAGAGCTGTATACCAATTCGACGAGGTCGAGAAGCTATTAAATTGCGATGTTGCTGCTTGAGACGTTCGATCAATAGTGTGGCCATGTAATTCCAAGGATTGTTGCTGAGCATTGTCCATATTGGCTGTCTGAGACATGGAAAGATTGTATTGGATGATCGCGTCCATACCAAAGGTACTGTAATCTTCATCTGCTTCCATGCAATGATCTTGAAGATTTGTCCCTGCTGGATTCTGCATTGGCATTTGTGCGGTCCGAATCGGATGCGTACTATTGATGTGGAAAGCAAATGTCAACGAACATTTTCGCTTCTGATATACATTGGAGATCAGAGCGCGGCGGCCACCTCGCTGGTTGTGGTGCAGTCTGCAACCCCTTGCGAGGGAAATCGACATCTCAACGAGACTGCTGGCCTCGCACAAGACACAAGATTCCTCGACATAGGCTCGCAAGACATCTGAAATCTGTCGAGGCCACCGCTTTTCGGTGGCCTTTCGAATTTCCCTTGATCATTCCCTGTGCATCGACTCCAAGCAGATTCCGTGTGAGGCATTCACAAATCTCGAGCCATGTCGTACAACCTGGTAGTCGGTATTGACGTCTCAGCCGATCGCTGGAAGTTTCCGCCTGACTGCTGTCCCAAAGCAACGGAGGGATTGTATTTGATGTTCTGTTGCATTTCATTCTAAAGTTCGTGATGCGACAAGAAAGCCAAATGTGCAGGAGGACTCCGCAGATCTCATTCTTGTAATGAATCACATGAAGCCCACTGCGCAGGGTGAAACTGGTAATAGTCGATCGAAAGTGGCCGGATTGCGTTCATTTTGGTTCCGCTCACGAGGTCGCAGGATCTCGCTAAATTTTTACCAGTGCGAAGGGCGCGTTCAAACTTCGAGATCGACTGTCAGAAGATGGTAGAATGAGTCGACAGCTGCTCATCCATCACCAAGTACAGCCCCACGTGCGACGCCAGCTTTACGCTTGAGGCCAACGAGATAAGCCTCTCGGCTTTCCTTGCGCGAAGAGTCAGGCTTGATGCGATGTACCTTCTCAAAGAGCTTCCTCAAGCGGAGCTCCAGATCATGGTCCTCAGCACCAGTATAGAACTTGCAAAGAAAGTTCCCTCCGGTCGCCAAGGTATCAAAGCAGAAGGTCAGAGCAGACATGCACAGATCCTAGCATATGATCAGTCCGGTTCCCGTATGTAGTGGTCTTTCCTTCCACTACTCACCATGCTGCCCCCATGATCCCTCACCACGATCCCACTGGTGTTCATAAGCCTGTTATACGGGTTAGAAACGCTGCGTACCCACGTGGAGGTCACCAAGGGCCAGGGTTCTGACATATCGCTTAAGACAACCTGCACGACTCTGCCCTCGGCAAGATCGAGTTGTTTCTGGGTCATGCCCTCTTTCGGTATCTCCTTGAGCTTCCTTTCCTCTTCATCAGCAGCATGTTTCTCCATCTCGAGAATGCTTTGATTTGCCGAGTTCAGATCCTCCTCCGTGACATCCTCTTCCGTAATAATTTTCCGTCTGACTCTGCCTCGATCTGGGTCACTGACGAATTTTCGCACCTCTTCTCGGATCTCTGGACTCAAGAAATTTCCTTGCAGCGCATTGACTCCGCGTGGAGGCTGGGCTGGAATAATGTCGATGCCCACCACACGTCCTCCGGGGCTTGTTCTGTTAACGGCAACCTGGCTCCAACTGCCAGGCGCAAAGCCTAAGTCGACCACGGTATCGCCTTTGTGGAAGAGGCGGTATTTCTCATTGATCTCCAGAAGCTTGAAGGCTGCGCGAGACTTCAGACCCGCGACCTTGGCTTCTCTTGCGAAGGAATCCTTTCCCTGCCGTGCTTTCCATCGTGTCGAGGACGAGCTTGATGCGAGGCAATGCTGCTGGCAGTGGCGTCCAGGTCTAACCCATGTGTATGTCGAGCATGTTGGCAACGGAAGAGTCGATACTGGTAAGTTCAAGATCCGGCTATAATATCTCGGATTCTTGCATAGATTTGTGAGGTTTGCCTTCGCTGTCCCCGCAAGCATCGCCAGCTCGCTGGACTTTACGAATCGATTGCACTGAGCGGCAATGCGTACAACACGGAACGACGCGTCGCTGTGTTCGCAAAGAAAGAGAAGTATTCACGTTCGAAGTGCAGGGCAGGGATGGGCAAATCGTAGTAACGAGTAATTACTATCACTATAGTAATTACTATTCAGATTTTAGGCCGTAGTGATAGTGATTACTATTACTATTTTTTTTGACACTGCTAGAGTGATAGTAATTACTCGTCACTATAGTAATTACTATATAGTAATATAGTGATTACTATAGTAATAGAGTAATTACTATTATACTATAAATAGTATATAGTTAATAGTATATACTATGTATATACATAGCTTTAGACCTGTATAGGCCGTTAGGCACTAAAATAGGCAAATGAAAGATCTATCTATCTATATATAGAACAATACTTCTATAAATAGTAGTAGTAATAGAAATAGTAATATAGTAATTACTATATTACTATCACTATCACTATTACTATTTTCAAAATCGCGGAGTGATAGTGATTACTCGTCACTATAGTAATCACTATTAGTAATTACTTTGTCACTATAGTAATTACTATTGGAGTAATTACTACGATTTGCCCATCCCTGGTGCAGGGTAAGTTCGACACCCTGGCCGGATAAAAGCTCCTTGGCATTCAGCAGGCCTCGGCACCTTTTTTGACATGCTCCTCCCTCTTCTGGCCCTCTTGATCCCTCGCCGATGTTGTTCCTTCCTTTCCCTCACCTTCCGAGTCGACACGGGCGTTATTACATCTTACATCCGGAAAACGAGGATCATAGAATTGTCAATTTCACATCTCACAGTGGTGCTCATAGCCATTATTCAATGGCGTGTCGTGTGTACAACGGCTATCTGCTACAGGATCTCCATCACGAAATGCCTTCCGCGTACCTCCGCAAGGTCAGATTGTCATAACTCAAAATTGTAGCCAAGGTGGAAAAGAAGCGCTTCGAACGCAGCAACAACAAATTGATCCAGAATCCGAGGACAGATATGGGTATCTCGCCTGATGCAGTCACAAAGGAAATCCGATAATAAACCTTGACCACAAAACATATGTGCAGGAACTCAGACCCAATCCGGTCGATCTCCTTCCTTTATCTAATAATGCTGCGTGTACGTGGATGCTGCCGGATTCTATAAACGCTTGGGGAGGCCTGCTTTCTACCAGGCCGTGGAAAATCAACAATTCGTCCATTCACGTCATGACCGTCAGCGAGATCCTGGTCGCGGTTGGTCTGGATGCGATTCCTGGCGTGTAGATGCTGAAGATGTGGGCCTTGTCGTCTCTTCTGCAAGCTCTCGAGCACGAGACGCAGGCCCCTGCGGATCTTCGCCATGCCCACTGCCATTTCCGTTGTGGTCAGACTTCTGCGATGAAGGTGGTGGTAGATCATCTCGCCGAGCTCCGACACTGCTTCCAGTATCCGGTCTCGAATCTGACTCTCGCGTGGCCGACGCGTTACTCCTGGTTCTCGCGTGACCCGGACCACCTTTCCGTGACGTGGAACTCGTTGTGGAGAACGAAGGCGAAGTATATTGCGGACCGGCAGAAGGTGGTGGATTTGCCTGATGCGCGCCTTGCGCTTTTCGCTTGCGAGGCGAGTCTTTGTAGTCGCCTTCCTGGATATTGGAACTTGGATGTGCTGATGACGGCTCGCCTCTGCTAGCCGGAGTTTGTGGCATATTCGAAGTTTTGGATTCACTTGGCGGAACCCAGTGATGAAAGTATATTGAGGGTGACGATGACGGCTGTTCCTGCTGGATCGTTTGACTTTGCTGCAGTGGATGCGCGCTCCCCGGTCCGGGCTGTGGTGGTTGATGAACATACATCTCATTGGTGGTGAGCCTTGGCAGCTGCGTATGCGTCGCAGAACGTGGGGCCGAAGTATTCTGGCCTCTTGCCGGTGAGGGCTGGTATGCCGAAAACGTCGTATGGACGGGTCCTGGAGGCTGGGGTTCAGCAGTTGCTTGACTCGGCAGCATCTGCTGTTGACTCGGCTGAGCCACTCCATACGGTGGTGGAGGTGGTGGAGGAGGAGGAGGAGCTCCTATGAGCCTCCCATCTCGTCGCATCTCGGGCGAAGCCTGCTGCAATTGCTGTTGCTGTGCAACTTGTAGTTGGCTGGCGTACTGTTGCAACCAATCCATGCTAACATTTACTAGGTGTTGACCTCCCCCAATGCCTGCATATATGATGGGGACCATGGAAGGCGGCACGCCGCCTTGTAATGATTCACGCAGCATGGCCTGCTCAATCTTGCGCTGCTCGAGTCGCAGACTCTCTTGCCGCGTCTTCTCCTCCTCCTGCTTCCTCTTGTCCTCCTCGGCCTTTGCAGCAAGCCAGTTGCGCATCTGGTCTTCCTGGCCCTGCCATTGCCTAGGAGGTTCTGGAATTGCTCCCAGCTGTTGACTTAAGGGAGGAGGAGGAGGTCCAGTCCTGCTTGGATCCGGAAGAGTCATTGCAGACGGGGGAGGTAGGCCTCGGTGAGGATGAGGAGTTGTCATATTGGTTTCGTCCGGTGTCGCGCTGACCCGCAGCGAGCTCACCGGTGAGGGAGTACTGGCAACCCGCGATTTGGGAGAAACGCGCGACTTGTGAAGCGATATTCTTGGGTTGAACTCATGGGTGTATCTGTTGCCGAACTCAGTTTTGGTCGGCTGAGATATAGTAAGCAACATGGACATTGGTCAAGCTGGAATTGGGCATGTGATCGATAGTGCTGTGCAGCGAAATCTCTCGTGCTTCGCAAGAGGGGTCGGTAAGGGTAAGGATAGTAGGTGGAGGGAAGATGCGATAGTTACATACTTGAAAACCACGTGCGACGTTTCTCAAGTCAGCCAAATTGGTGGAACGGTATCGATGTTCTGCTAAGCTCCAGTGGGACCCTGCTTGAAGTGTCGATCAACGGTCTGTCAACGATGATTCGTTCGAGCGTTAGGACAGGCCGTGTCAAGAGCGCGCAAGCTAAACTGCAGCAAGGTGTTGCGGAGATTCGAGTGAATGTAAGGCGGGCAAAGGCGATCGAATCAGTCTCCAGGACGCGCATACGACAGCTTCCAAAGCGAGACGGCGCACAGCGGGCTAGAACGCCGAAATGTTGGAGAGCTGAGAAGAGTAATGCCAGGTAGATCCCGTGCCTGTTTTGCTGTCAATTGAAGGACATAAGCTGAGTGGACAAATGAGCGCGAACATACGCTTTTGATGGGTGCAAGCTAAGGTGCGGAATGACGAGCGTTCAGCGGACCGAATGTAACGAAGTGAAAGTGGCTGAGGAGGAGCAGGACCGGCCAGCCATGAACAGTATTATCTCGTGCTGCAGAGGTGGACGCTGTCACTCTCAGCACAGAGCGGGTCGAATGCATGCCGTCGATCGCTGGAGGGGACAAAGGCCGCTGTGAGATGCTCCTACAGGAAAGTCTGGAATGTGAGAAGCGGAGAGGATTGCGGCGGCGGCATCAGTGCATCACGCACCACACGCACACTGCACAGCCCGTGCCCAAATGTCGCTTGTGGTCTCGTGAGATGCGATGAAACAGGCCAAAAGAAAGCGGACTCGGCGGAGCTTGACCAGAGAAGGAACCCTGCCAGCTCGAACTAAGACTCTGACATCCAAGAGCTGGCAGCATCCCTTCCTGGAAATCTCACTCATCATCTCACGCAAATCCATACGTACCGTGCATCCCGCCCGTGAACTGGCCCAAAGGAGGTTAATGTAGAGCGCGGTCTGCTCGGAGGTGAACCGAAGGGGAATAACAATGGATGCTGCTTAGGTGAGGCGTATGCTCAAGCATGCTTCTCCCACGAGGCTGCTCGTGAGAAGACGTCGAACACTGCAACATGGAAAAAGCTGCTCGATGGGTCAATTTGAAACGGACGGCCTCCTCTGTCCAATCCAAAGACGATATCTCTCGCAACGTCCAGACGCCGGTTAAAGCATCTAGTGCACGCTTTGCTGCAGATTGAGTACCGTACCCGAATGCCGTTGTGCCGTTGAAGCACCAAGCACCATTCACCGCTTCCCGCAACTCCCGTAGTCTCAAACGTATGGCTCAAACATGGTCATACGTGACGCTGTGTTGGTGTGGCTAGAGTCCCAAATTGAGCGGCAGCGGGCACCACCGGCTGTCTTCAACAAGAAAGTAGGTAGGCCAGAACTACGTGGCACTCCACTCCACTTTGAGAAACATCTCGCAGAAATGATTTGTAGCGAATGAAATTCTACTACAATACCGTACTGCTGAACTTCAGTCAACATCGAATACACGGTAGTAGAATATTCTATGCAGCTCTTTCCTCCAAAATGCTCTGTCCATTTGCTCCGTCGTTTTTAAGCTTTCACTGAATCCCAGGATCCGTCGCGTGTTCGGCTCGTGGCATTTCGAAGATCAAGTCCAGATCAGACTACTGATCGTCGAAGCAAGCAGGCAATCTTTCGCGAGCTTTTATGATTCTAGCACTTTTCGAGGCTTCGCAACGCCACCTCTTGGACGACGGGGACAGAACTCTCTTCACATCTGATATCTAGAACTACGCCACTGCCATCTAGGATCCACACTACTGACCAGGTTATTCTAGTGCAGACAACGCTTCTGGCAACCCGTCCATGCCTGAACGTGCACGATCGAGACGATTGTATTACGCCCCTGACCATGCTGTATCTAGATGAACTGCTGGTCCAGTGAACAGAACAGATGATAATTCTCTCAATTAGAATAAGCAGGCCCAAATACCCGAATCCACATGCCCAACAGAACGGCGAAACCTGGACAAAGCAACAAGCCTGTCTAACTTCAACTCCCGAGACCGTACAGTATTCTACAGCCAGCCCTTCACTTTTCTCTCCGTAGTAGCTGGTGATCGACATTATTCCCAGGGTCCCGATCTCATCTGAGACATGCATAGATAGATCGAACCGGTCGGGGTGTGTCGAACTACAGTACATCTGCACCTGCACCTGCATCTGCTCCCTACCACGATGAAGCACGAATAAAAGTTCTTTTTTTCCCCGTAATCGTCTAGGCAAGCTGACCTTGCGTTTTCTAATGATGCTTCTCGAAAGGAAAGCTCCGTCTACAGTTTTTTCTCAACATCCATGTCGTCTTCATGCCTCGACACAGATGAGTCTAGGCTCCCGCTCAGCACTCACGTACATCACAACGATCCATTGATGACCAGCGCTCATTCCTCGTCCTTAAAAATGTTCATCTGATTCTATACATTACCTTATTAAGTGTAGTATGTATCCATGTATTGTTTGACTCAGGGTATCTCAAACGAAATAAGACCCAACACGCTCCATCCTCCAGGAGCCTTGATTTCCAACGCCTCTAATAGAACCTCCCACTCCCACTTCTCAAAAGCATCTCGAACGTTGTCCCATGAGCCTGAGTCAATGGGCGACCATCGCCCCTCAAAATACTGCTCCTTCGGAAGGCATGCTACGCCTTCTTCTTCTGATGCAATTTCCACTCCGTCCTGGCAACACGCATCAACATATCCTCATCCTTGATCGGGATGAAAGATGTAAGGACCTTCATCGCGTTTTCAAAATCGCTATCCAAGATGATATCTCTGGTCGCGTCAATCAACGCGGCAGACGTTGCATGCAAAACATCGAGACTCGCGCCTCCGAAAGCGTGAGAATCTGTCGCTTGGCTGGTGGAAAGGCCTTTCATAGGTGGTGCGTCGCCACGAGCGCTTGGTGGAGGGTTGGGTTTAGGTGCAGAGACATCATCGCCAAGGAGCATGAAGACGTCCCAGATTCGTAATTGTGCTGGGAAGGGCACACTCATATTGAACAAGGTGAGATACCATCGTGTTCCATATGTCATAGATGTGATCCCGAGCTCGGCAAGTTTGTCGTGGACGGCACCGCCTAGCAACCATTGCTTGTCGAAATCTTCCAACGCTGCCATGAGACCACTGAAGTTCTCCTTGAAAAAGCTTTCAAGGCCTCGCAGCTGCCACATGCGTACCATCATCACAAATGCGTTCTCTTCGTCGAAGTAGCAAAGAAGCGTGACAGCTATGCTTGCCATGCCCTGGACGTAGCCGACGCTAGGGAAGTAGAGCGCCATGGCATGAAGGACCCGGAATAGCAGTCGCTGGCCTCCCCGATATCGTCTTCTGAACATGACATGAAGCTGGATAGTTCGCGGGACATCAACATCGATCTGGACGTCGTCCGCGCAACTCATTGCCTGCAGCTTGTGGAACTGTCCTATCAGCTCTTCATCCGTTGCTGGGCTGTTTCGTCTTCGCGCAGAGGCTGCCAGGAAGTTATGCCATGCTGTGGCTCGCCATCGGTCGGGAATGCCTTTCCACGTTCGTTCAATCAATTTCGGGTCTGTTGTATCAAATTCGAAGTGCATGCCCCCACCCTTCGCCTCTCGTGAGCGTTTCGCAGGTCTGGCCATTTTTCGCCACTTTTCCTCTCGCGCCCACTCGCGCTGCTTGAGTACTGAAGCCGTCTTGCCAGCGTCCTCATTTTCATCGATGTCCTCGAGCCCTGGTGGCAGCGTAAGCATATCAGAAGCTTCGGCCAGAAGCCGCTTGGTTCTAGAGCGGAAAGGATTTCGAGTCGAGCTCGTGGAGTGAGCACTATGTACTGATGGCGGTCCCTTCTTGCCGGCCCAGTCATTACTCGGCCTTGGTGGTACCGATCTTGAAGAGCGCGGGTTTGAGGGCCCTCGCGCTAGTTTTCGCTCTCGTCGTGGCTGTTCACCTTCCACTCGGAGGGATGTTGCCACTCTCTGCATACCAGTGCCTATCTGCTGGCGATCGGACATGGCGGAGGCCCGACCCGATGTGCGATCCTGATGAATGAAGCCATAGCGATCGACGGCAGAGCTGTCAATGTCTTCCCAGTCCTCAATGCCTCCAGCCAACTCATGCGTGTCACGTGAATATGTAGAAATATAGCTTGATCTGTTCTCGGTCAAAGGCCAATTGTCGGAGTTGAGCTCTCGCGTCTTGTTGACACTCAGGCTACCATTGGCCATGTCGGGAGAAGAGCTGTCTCTGGTGAGTTCTGGGGTAGTCTTTCCGGAGGTCGGTATGCTGGCAGGGTTGATCCATTCGGCAGCACGTTCGTCACCATGCTCGTACATGTTTCGAACTTTCATGGAAAACGTGATCTCCTCCGCAGACAGAACGCGTCCGCTATGAATAGCAGCTTGCAGCATCTGTACGCTTGGTTTCCGACGGCCGGCGACAAGTCCGGGTATGGCTTGTTCCTGAGTTGCCGTGGAGTCCAGTTGGTGTTGTCCACCAGCTGGTGTGTCTGACTCTGGGGCCACACCCTTGACCGTCGGTTCGCTGAGAACATAAGAATTGTCGGCTTGAGGGCTGAAGATGGGTGTGGTCCCGGCAGTACTTGCATTCCTTGGCTTGTCGTCGCCTTGGGCATGGAACAGATCTTGCATTTTCCGGCCGCCGAACAAGATGCTGCCTCTGGTGGAGAATCCGACTTTGTCAGAGGCCAGATCCTCCAGACTGAGCTGGTCCATGCTCGCGCTGGTTGCGGGCAGCTGAGTCGGCAGACCTTCACAGCTGCTCATCTTGACTGGACGCGATGGTGATGCCGACGCGCTCCGAATGTTGGACTTTGCACTTCGCAGCGGGTTCTGCCTCTTGTTCTGCCACCTGCCTGACGAAGACCTGCTCCGCCCAGTAGCAGCAGTCTCGTCATTCTGAACTAGGATGGTGGGCAGGGTCGGCTCTCGCGCGGCACGTTTGTCTGCGGAGAGGTGCTCGGTGGAGGCGGCAGTCGATAGTGAGGGTGCAATGCCGGAGTCGCGTTTGACCTCGTCCGGTTCCGACAGCGCGGAGAAGCGTTCGATGGGACTTTTGGGAGGCTGCGGCGAAAGCGAGGGCGAGGGCGAAGGCGAAGGCGACGTTCGCGGCCTGAACGACCTGGAGCTCGTATGGGCGTGCGAGAATGGCAAGGGGGATTTGTCTGCGGCAGGAGAGTTCATGGGGGAGTTGTTGCGACTGCTGCTGCTGACAGCTCGCGTCCGGGGCGGCAATCCTTCTTCGAATTGTTCATAGCGATATGACTTCAGCGAGCTCAGCGATGCCTGAGACTTGACGTCGCGGCGGACATGGCTGTCGTCCCGCATGGTATTATTCTAGAACTGCTCCCTGGCGCATCGACGTCAATGCGCGCGATCCTCGACTGACCAGATCCAGATCCAACTCCAATTCCAACTCCAATTCCAACTCCGGGTATTTGTTCGCGTGGGCAATATGGGCGAAATGCAGACAAGGCGCAGGCGAGCATTGGGGCTGGCTGGTGTTGTTTATAGGAAACTTATAGAGCTAGGAGGGAGGTGAAACGGGTAGGCGCTGTAGAATATGATTGTCCATGCGCCATTACGACGCGCACGTATCGACCGCCATTCTGCGCTATTCGTCCAAGCTTTGCATTGCACGAGCCTATAGACAAGAGTTGTATAACAAGTCTTCTGCAGAATCTGCTCTCTCGCGACAAGGATGGCCGACCCGGCGATGAAGTTTCTTCACTTTGCGAGTCAACCATACCGATTGAGTGAGCCTTCCGCCCGCTGTGTACACCTCTGAAACCATGCAAAACTCCTGGCCATCTGAGAGCGAATGTGCTTGACCGTATGTGGTGCAACCTGCTCATACGAAGTCATACCTGCAAGGCATCACCATTGTTACTTTCCATGGGAGTACCATTGCTGACTCAACACGTCGCACAGCACCATCGCCGACTTCATTTGCTCTTGCTCTTGGACCACCGATGAACCACTCCAGGAGTCCAGGATTCGATCAAACAAGGGCATGCCTCATGCAGCGAGCTCTCTCAGCTGTGTCGTCAACCAATCCTTGTTGAGCTCCATGAACTCAAATGATCCATCACAGCGAATCACATCGAATCACATCGAATGCGGCTTTGATGTGTGCCAATGAGTTCATTCAAGACCCATCTAAAGGTCTGAATGGAGCTCCAACCTCGTTCGACATTAATATTCTCCGTCGAGTCCTGGACTTTGGACGCTGTAGCGAACATGGGACGGGCACAGGAGTTCACGGCAATTGATGCTGAAACGGATTACTACTGATGCCAATCACAGCCTGGCCGAGGAATTCCGCTCCAAAGCACAACCACTAGGAACGTGAAGCCATCACGACATTTTGTGGCATATGGCATGTTCTTCCTTAACAGTAACTATCTCGCCTTCAACTCGAGCGTGATCGTTGAGAATAGCCTCCTCATGACAACACGCAGCAGGCGCTTGCGTGTCGCCAGGCATGTCGATGCTTTCGATTGACTTCATGTCCTTGCGGCGGGTGCCCGATTGCTCCGCTGTCACTGAGAAATGAAGGCATCGATATAGGGCACTTATCATTCCAACAAAAGGACGCATTCCACGATCTAGAAACATAAAACCCCAAAGTCTTCGCAGGAAATCAGTGTGCGGTCAACGACTCTCATCACCGCGCCTCCATCGCATCTCCAATCATGGTTGCCCTTAAAAACCTGAAGACAATCTCCTGGGACATAGGCAACGGCGCAACATACAGAGAGCAGCGTACGCACTCCGACCAATCCTTTCCTGGTAATCGTTAACAAGTCACAGCCAGGGACAGCAAAGGTCGAGTCACCCGAATCGAGGTCGTGAACGAGAAGCCCGGCCTCAAGCGCTCGCTGAGTAGCTCACTCAAAAACAAGCTCATGCTGCGGAAGAAGGAGGATCAGAACCACACCGAGGACGATCAGCTTACCAGCATGGCTACGAATGTCGTCACACAGGCATCAAATAGCAAAGAGAAGGGGAAGGCTACTCTGGTCGATGATGTTTCGCATGCTTGAATAACATATCGAGGGTACATGGAACTTATGTTCGTACTTTTTTTTCAATTTATGAGATGTCGAATGACAACGACGACTTCTATTCCTTTGACACAGCAGCAGAGATACCGTATTCGATGCTCCTTTTCGACTGCAACTCGGCCCAGAGACGAGCGACTCACTGGGAGAAATTCTGTGTGCATCCCTTTCCAGCCTCCTAAGACTCAATATCGTTGTCACCCGTCTAGAATCCTACTACACTGCCTCGAACGAGAAGCCTACATTGGCGAGTATTGAGATGGTAACAGTCATGGCAGTATGCATACGAGACACTTTCGAGTAATATCCTAGGAATCGACTGGCCGACTGTATTCGTCTTTTCCTTCTTAGGTTGTGGCTGGATGTCTGTTTCGAGAAGTCTTGCATTTTGTTCGTCACGATCAGCAGGTAAAAAGTAATTAGGGCGTGGTCTAA
This sequence comes from Pseudocercospora eumusae, assembly GCA_001578235.1. NCBI lineage: Eukaryota > Fungi > Ascomycota > Dothideomycetes > Mycosphaerellales > Mycosphaerellaceae > Pseudocercospora > Pseudocercospora eumusae. Next base: position 156,504 of record LFZN01000051.1, read on the forward strand.
CCTCTTCTCAGGCTCTTCTTCCGCCACGTAAAACTCCCATCACTTTCATTCTCTTTATAGTTTAAGTAGCGGCCCGAAGAAGTCTTCTTCTGTGACGTGAGCAGGCAGGTGCAAGAATATCAGTCAAAGGTGCGTGTTGTGCGTGCTTGCAAGGGGGATAGAATAGACCATATCTAAAAACGCCGTGGAAAGGAAGATGCTTTACTTACCTCTTGATCGAAAAAAAAGACGATCTTATTCCATATTCTAGTCCTTCACATTCACAACCCCTCGCCCAAAAGCCATCACCATCCAAAGCGTAGGTAGTTCACAACAACAACATTACGGCATTTTCTCATTTCTTTATGATAGCCCAAATCCCAACACATACAGTACCGATTAACCGATTCCATTCCGAGGAGAGAGTTTTAAGTACTGTAAGCGTGCCGATTGCTTAAAATTCTACATACTTCATTAGGCACTTTCCCCCGGTACGGTACAGTAGTGTTACCAAATCAACGCCAAGAATAGTTCTACATACAGTAGAGATGGGAAAGTAACAACAAGGTCAATCATCATCACCTACCGGGGACTTGGCGTAATGCTGAACCCGGACCTGGACCTGGACGACGGGGGGAAAGGGATGGATCGGAGACAGGGAAGGTGGAGAAGGATTCTCATCAAAATTCGCACTGTATGTAAGAGGGAAGCAAGAAGATGATGAGGAGATTGAATATAGCGCCTGTTCTCTCGCTCTCTATCTCTCTCTCTCTCTCTAGTGACTAACTAGCAGTAAAACGTTCGTGGTATCTCAAAATGTCATCAACATGCTCTTATCCCAAAAAACTCGAAATTTCAAAAGAAAACAACAACACACAAATGCAACCTCTTTTAGTGGCCTCCGTTGGTCTTTTCATGCTTTTCTTTTTGCATTTGCTCATAGGCAATGCCATGTCTGTCGCCACCGATACCGGTATGAGCGGTACCGTTGGCGTCACTGCTACCCTCGCTTCCGGCCGGGTCTTTGCCCTCAAGCATGTCGCTATGCTGTTGAATACCATGGCGTTCGCCTTGAGGGATATCGGCGTTCGAGTTCGGTGCGTCGGTCGCTGGTGTCCAGGCCAAGTAGTCGCGACGCACCTCGACGTAATCGTAAGCGAACTCGCCGAGTTGATCGTCGTCCATGCCGAGGAGCTCTGCCTCGTCAGATGCACGAAGCTTCATGCCGGGGATGTAGTTGATGGCGTATGCGATGAGTGCGGATATCACGAATGACCAGCCAGTGGCCGCTGCGATGTATGCGATTTGTTGGTAGAGTTGTTTCCAGTTCCGCTCGATCCAACCTCCTGGGTAGAGTCCAGTGTTGACGCCATCGAGACCGATAACGTATGGTGCTGCGAAAACTCCGTTGAAGAAGAGTCCGATCATGCCGGCGACACCGTGCTCTGCAAACACGTCCATGGAGTCGTCGATCTTGATCCAGTACTTGATCTTGGTTGCGAAATTGCATACGACGCCAGTTGCTACACCGAGCACAACGGATGCCCAGAGAGGAATGTATCCTGAGGCTGGGGTGGCGGCAACGAGACCAGAGATAGTTCCAGAACACCAGCCGACCATAGACCACTTGCGAGCCAATCTCCAATCGAGGAGAACCCAAGTGATGGCAGCGAACATGGCAGTGAGGTTGGAGTTCCAGCAAGCGTAGACGGCACGGAGGTTGGCACCGAAAGACGAACCTCCATTGAATCCAAGCCAGCCAAACCAGAGGAAGACAGTACCGAGAGTGATGAGCGAGACGTTGTGTGGTCGGAAGTTCAACATCATCTTCTCTTGTCGTCTGCCGAGGACCATGGAGTATGCGAGAGCAGACATTCCAGAACCGATCTCGACAGGTCCGCCCCCAGCGTAGTCAAGCACACCCCATTTGTATGCCCATCCATTTGCTCCCCATCCCCAGTACGCAATCGGACAGTATACGAACGTCGCCCAGAAGAAGATGAAGACCAAAGCCGGGATAAGGCGACCTCGCTCAGCAACAGCTCCCATCACAATAGCGCCAGTGACAGCGCAGAACTGCATCTGATAGAAGGAGTAAAGCAGATCGGGAATCAACGGGCTCCCGGGCGAAGGATGTGCAAGGGTATTCATGAGTCCGAACTTCTTCAAGTCGCCAATGAAGCCGTTGTCGGCGTAGTTACTGAACGCGAGCGAGTATCCGCAGAAATACCATTGGAATGTGATGATCGAGTATGAGCCCATACATGCGAAGATCATGCTGAGGGCTGATTTTCTTCGGGCGAGTCCCGAGTATAGAAATCCTAGACCTGGAACCATGACCAATACCATGGCTGAGGCTACGATGATGTAGGCTTGATCTCCTGCGGCAAACCATTGATTCAGGTTCTGGGTATCTGCGAGATTGAGAATCAGTATTTGTGTTACTTGCTTGTTGACACGTGATTGGTGGTATGTATGTATGGAGGGTGTGATGTTGCAGGCCCGATTGGGAAGTGTGAAGTTACTCACTGGAGTCCCCGCCAAGATCCTGATTCGTTCCATTGAAGACCGCTGGAGCTCCGACCCAAGGGTACGACATGTTGTGTCGTTGACGAGCGGGAAGCCCGCAGTGGTTTGCGAATAATTGCTGTTGAGCCGCAAGCAACAAAGAGAGAGCTATGCGCACGCGATGCAAGGGATGTTGATGTTGATGTTGATGTTGATGCTGCTGATGACCCAACGCCGGCGCAGGATCGGGTTTGCAAGAGCAAAAGAATGCACAGCGCGAGAGGAAGAGGATGCGGGTAAGTAGTAATAAGTGTGAATAATGAGGTGGTGTTTGCAGGACCAGGACCAGGTGCACGATCAGCGGAGAAGGACGGGTGCACTGGGTTCTTTATGAGCCGCCATTTCGACAGATCTTCCCACTACTTTGAACCTTCTTAGCTCACAACATCACCACTCCCTTATCTTGCCAGGAACGCCCAGATGTCAGAAACTCCAAAAGTTGAATGCATGTGGATTCGCCAGCTCGTGCTTGGCTCGTGGCAGGAACATCAGGCTTGGTGATGATGGGGCTTGGTGGTATGAGCTTTGCTTCTTCTTTACTTTTTACTTCTTACTCCCTGCCATCCTGATCCTTGCCACACAGCTTTCGTCGGACTAATCTACCCTTCGGCAGCGAGCATCCTGGCATCACGAATGCGCTGTGTAATCGAGCGTCTTTCAAGAAATGCCTGTAACTACTACGATGCCCACGAATTGTTGCACAGGCCAAGCGACAATCGTGGCTCAACATATTCTACTCACGAGCGATTGTGCTTTTCTCGCCCAGCATCCGCGCCTCGTGGGAGATGTGACGGGCTCGCGTCTATCAATCCATCTTCCTCGTTTCTTCTTATCGCTGATGACAACTGCTGCTGACCTCACAATAGAGTTAGGGGAGATGCCAGAACATGGACGCGACTGGCTCGGCTACAACGCCCACGCATCTCAAGCTTTTCTATATTCGTCCACCAGGGCACAATCCGTGCAACATGACTGGCCACTCGGAGGAAGAGATAAGGCTAGCGAGAGATCGGAAAGAGCTCCTCTGAAAACTCCCATCAGCTCTTTCTATTTGACGCAGATAGCAGCCGTGTACGTGTAGACAATTGAAATAACTACCCTCCCAATTCCCAATCATCACGGCTTGATGGTATCGAGATTGCTTTGCTAAGAAGGGAGCTGTTCCGCTCGCTTCCCAAACACCTTCGGTCCTTGGCCTTTGCCTTGGCCTTTGCCTTTGCCGTTCCCCCGAGACTTTCCATCCCATCCGAATGCACTCTGTAACAAGCAGTTTCAAGGAGCCGGGCATGAATATACGGTGCCGGTATCGACCATGATGGCAATTACATGAATGATACAACACATCAGAACTCAACATGGGTAGTCCCGCGCCGGCGTCGGAGGGAAGACCCTTGTTCGGCATCTGACGCTGTGGCAATCCTTTCCACGTTTTCTGGAACGTTTTAAGGCTGAGAGAGGATTCATTCGCTTGCCAAGGTCGCGACTCATGATGCTCGACCCTCGATATTCATGCCTTCGATACCCCAATTTTCCCTTCCAGATCCTACCGTATGATACTCAGCTTCTCACAAGAATTTGAGTTGGTCGACAGGAGGAAGCAGGAAGCTCATACCTATACGGAACGGAACGAACAACTTGCGGCCTCGCGGCACCGACGGCAGCTGTACCTGGTCGTACGTGGAAACCACGAGGATACCACGTACAGTAGGTCTCATGCGTGTGAAAGAGCTTGTGTTAGGTTTTCCCAACGGACAAGTTTTGAGGTACTTGCAATGGTAGAACCGAAGGAAGTTCAGAGTAACCTCGATTTGACACCCGGCTCTTGGAATAGACGGTGTAGCCCTTCGTTGTTCAAAAGTGTCTTTTCGTCTTCATAGAGCCCCGGACACCGTCGCAAAGACGCGGGAATGCTGTGAACAGACCTAAGAACTGCACGTGCGCGTCGCTGTGCAAGCAGAATACCCTTGCGCCACCAAACTCTCCTTGGCACGAAAAGGCTGAACCACAAAGAGAGGTTTGTAGCACGTCGCGCTCGTTGAAAGCGACTTGAGCATCCAAAATATCCGAGTCGGTGCTAAACCAGTGTTGGTGACCGCAAAGCTTGACTTGACGCTATGCCAGCGGTGCACTGCATGATTTCCCCAGGATCTGTCAAACCAAGTCGTTCCGATTTTTCCGCATATAGAAGTAGGCGTATAGGATCAGCATGTCATGAAAGAAAAGCCTTGCTTCCCGGTCGTGCAGGATCTGCCAGCGAAAGAGATTTACACTCGCTGAATAGCATTGGTGCGCTGGCTGAAAATATGAAACAAAGGACTCGTCCATTCATCACTTCTCGATGCTGGCAGTACGGCTGCTTTTTCGAGCGCATAGGCAGAGGATTGGTCCGAACGCGTGGCAATGGAACATTTGCAATAATGATGGGTATTTCCTCGGCCTGTGGTACGCGGCATGGATAGCCTTGCGCCTCACAAGCCTCAAATATTTTCAGCCTCGCGGATTGCGCATTTGGTTGGTCGGGAGGGCAAATTTAGCTGAGAAGGAAAGCACAGGACGAGGGATTTGTGCAGCCAACACTGGTCGTTGTAATCTGTCGAATGCGTTATCGTGTGAAAGCAATGCTTCACCGCCCAACTCCGCGCTGTGCTGTCAACTGTCGCGCGCGATCAATAAATCAAACAAGCCAACATCATACTATCCCAGACACCACAGAGCCGCTGCGAGAACCAGCGATGCTGACCCAGCAAAGCTTGCAGCACGTGTCGAATCGCCTTTCGGCACGTTTCCGGTTGCTTTTTGACCCAAGTACCATGCACCAATGTCTGTGAGCTCGCCTTTTTCAGTAAGCATTGCTGCGTTTTTGCCGACTTTCGATACATCTGATCTAAATGCGCCAAAGTAGGAGTAATGAGTGATATGACTATGACTGCGTCAGCGAGATAGCAGAACCCTTCGCTCCATCGACTTACTCGATCCTGTCGAAAAACGCGCTCGACTGATTGTAAAAGTCCTGGCTCTCCTCCAAGTCTGCTTTCGCATAGGCATACTCGGTGATCCACATGGTCATGTTCTCATAAGTCGCATTGACTTGGCCAACATGACTAGCTAAGCCTTCGAAATTGCCATACCAGTGAACCGGTATGAAGTCGGGCGTACACTTGCCAGCACAAGCTGTGAACCAATTTTGCAGCCAAACAAACCCGTTCGGCGCTCCTGTGACCGCCGGCGCACCAAGCTGTATACCAAGATCCTTCAAAGGCTCGATTTGTTGTATCCAAACTTCAGCTGCTGTTTCTGCATCGATGCAAGATCCTCCATTGACGCAACCGTCTGGCTCGTTGAACCCAAGGACCCATGTTATGTTGTAGCCATTGTCTTTGAGATTCTTGACTTCTGTATAAAAGCTTGTATCACTGCTGTTTGCACCCCACATCATTGGAACATATTGTAGTTTGGTGTGATCGATTTCGCTGCTCGGGGTAGAATGCCAGTTGTAATACCACGTCAAGTCTCCAGAAGTCCAATACTGGTGGTCATCCTCGTGTCGGGCAGAAGATTCCACCAGTGCAAGGCCACGCTTCGGAGAGGTCGTCTGACAGAGTACGAAGGGCAATGCCGCGAGCAGCAGGGCTGCTTTGCGCATCCTCGAGGTCGAGATGATCGTTCGAATAGATTTTGGCCAAATATCACGCAGCGACGTGCGCTCTTCTCAGCCTTTGGCTCTCCGCTTTGTTCTGCTGGTCTTCGCTAACCACCCGTACGCGCCCTGTGAGTAATGTGACGATAAATGTGGACAAATCTCAAATGCAAAGGAAAGGAGAAACAAGACTAAAGAGAAGCGATGCTGTACACGTACGCTGAAGATATTCTGCTCGCTGCCACGCCTTGGGAGGTTTGCAGACTTTCTCATGAACGGGAGCGGTTAACTCTTGTTCAGTGGTGCCCAACTCGGCCCTGACTAGCTCAGAGCGTACCGAGCAATAGTTCCAAATTGAGGTCGAGAAGGCGCCTGCTTTGAGGATGGTGCCGTGTTTGAGTACGCGCGAAGTCCCACTATCGGACCTTGTCGCCTTGTCGCCAAGGTCTAATTTTTGCGTCAACGGCTTCGGCATGGTGATCCGATTGAGGGAGATAGCATTTCTGCCAAAGATTCCTTCATGGCTTTCACAACAGCCAGTGCGTGAAAGATACAACTGAACTGTTGTCGTAATGAGTGTCGGGTGAGACGTAATGACACGATTCGAGTGCCAAGCAAGAGCGATGACAGGGATGACGAATCTACGCCAGATTCCAAGATCTCTAGCCAAGCGAACCTCTCCTCATCTCGCCGCGATTAAGACCTGGAGTCGTTTTATGGTCCTCCGTGGCGTGCATTCTGATCCAGTCCAAGCAACACCGGAGCGGACGTGGAATTGATCATTTCGATGACTTAGCATGGCAGCCACCGCCGCTGGCTCGGCGTCACCACCAGCTGAATCGGCGAAGAAGAAAGCAAGATTGAATCCAGCAAGGAGAAAGTCTGCCAAGGCAAAATCAGCAGCAGAAGTTGACTTTTCGACCACCAGGAAGGAGGCCAACCAGCATGTAACTTCGACACCCATATCGAAAAAACAGTCGTCCGTGAACATACAGAAATTGCGGCCGCGAGCAGATGTAGCGAAGCAAACACCTACTCTTCGCTCTGACTCTGGAGGCAAAGATGGCAGTTCCGACTCTACCAAAGAGGGCCGGGCGAAAGCTTTAGCAGTTGCTTCTCCTGCAATGGTAACCGGTGGCCTAGTAGGCTGTGCTGCAGGAGCAGCTGTAATTCTCGGAGCTGGCCTCTGGAAGAACATGGCAGGCGTAGACTCAGCGATTCTTACAGCACGAACCGCCAAGCTCTGTGTAGACAATCTCATTGAGGAGGTCATCACTAGCCTCAAGACAGGGACGTACAACGCACCTGAAGCAATCGATATGCTCCGGAGAACCACGCTGGCATATGCTAGCACGATACCTGGGGGTGCTTCATTCGTCGAACGTCTTTTCCAGGAAGTCGAGATGGTTCGCAAGCAGCGAGGCAAGGAGGTGGATAAAGTGCTTGCCGAAGCTTCCACGGAATTGGCGAAAGCTGGTCAGCGTGGTGCAACAGCCGCAGAAGTGCATACTCTGGTGTGCAAGCAGCTGGTCAGGCTGTCTACATTCGCCAGCAATGCCACACTAGACGTGGTAGCAAGGAATCCGAGGTTCAGACCTTACGTGGTGAGCGCTCAGAAGACACTACGTCCACCTCCTGAGCCAAAGGTTCCTACTGTGAAACTCAATATGGCTGTCAAACACAAGCTGCCGAGCGCTGCGATGTGATCAGAAACGGACTTTCGGCACATGGCTTAGCTCTAGTAGGACAACGCAGATATGAGGTATCATTTTGATTGCCCTGGTATCGAAGTATGGAAAGGAGCACGTCAGCACATGCTGCAAGATGAGAAACCATTCTCCACTTCACATCCTAAAGCCGAACCTCCCCATCTCCAGAGCTCGCTGTTGGATGTGACGTCGTATGTTATGTGATGTCGCCGCTGATCGACAACCCTCGCCTGCTCCGGATTCCTCAAGAGCGACGCCTGTGATGATCCGGATACTGCGCAAGAGCCTCCCAATCCTCAGCCTTGAGCAGATCACTCACAGCCTTATCCTGACCCTCCGGAATAAAAATATCCCTTCCCTCCCCACTCTCAGTAGTATAATGAAACAAATCCGGCGTCGCACACTTCCTCTCGCCCTCCACCTTTCCCTCCTTCCCAGTCGGATGCCGCGTCCTCCAAAGCGCACCACACCTCAGCATCGGCGCAGGATACGGTGGCGGAAGCGGAGCACAACACACCTTTCCAGTCGAATTCGCCGTACAACTCCCCATAAAGTTGTCCGCTTGGCAGGGAAAATCACCGTAGGCGTCCACGAAGTCTCTCTCTTGGAGGCCTTGGCCGTAGGCTGCGTAGCAGTAGTCTGTACCTTGCGTGTAGCAGCAGGTTTCGGCTGGATGGTCGGTGCAGCAGAGGTAGGTGTCGTTGGAAGCGCCTCGGTCGCAGTGGGGGTTGCTTTCTTTGAACATGCAGACTTCGACGATTGAGAGGACTTGGGGTGTGAAGGTGAGGATGGTGAGGATGAGGGTTTGGAGGAGGCTGAGGCTGAGCATCTTGAGAGCCGGTGGTGGATTGGTTGCTTGAGGCTGTGGCGGTTTGTGCACGTTGGTTGATGCCGATGATGCTGGATTCGTTGGTTTGGATGTGGATTTTTCGGAGATGGTGTGGTAGACGTGAAACGGGATGCGTGGTGTGGTCTTTCTGTTGTTGAGCAATACATTAGATGAGGGAAGGATCGACTCCTCACGTCCGCGTCGTGACTGCCACGCAAATCTTGTCGCGGACAGTAGGAACGATTCACCACAGTGAGCCAACTCCAAGGCCTACAGTAACTGAGAGGCATAGCTTTGCATGATGCCTTAATTCGAGTGCTACAGGAAGGCATATTAACGTGGTCTAATGTTTAATATCTCAGCAGAACAGTTCAAGATTATCTTATTGTTCGGACGCCAACCATGATTCCTCAACTCAAGAACAGTGCGTTTCAATCAGTCTCCATTGCATCATTCCCTCCAGGTGCTTCATGCTGCGGCGATTTGCTTGCACGGCCGCGTGCTTCACATTCCTGCTCCGTCTCGCACTCCAGTCCTGACGAGGAAGGCAGTCCAAAATACGGCGGTGGGCTCTCCCAGAGCTCAGGCTCACGAGGTAGTCTTGGCTTGGTTGGCGTGGTATCTGCTTTCACAGGAGTACGACGCCGCCGCTCCTCTTCTCCGTCTGCAACATGTCCCGACTGCTGCCTGGCGAAATGCCGTGCCTTCTTGCAAGCGCCTTCAAAGGCTTGACTATCTTTGGTGGAAGACGATGGTTTCTGGTACTGGAGCTCAAATTGTGGAGGTGCTTTCGGGCTGATAGGCTCCATATCTTCACATTGCTCGCGTGGTGTGTGCCAACTGATCGTGCTGTCGTCTAGCATGGAAGATTCGGCAGGCAATGGCGTATGGAATTCATCTCTGGGATTGCTTTCAGGACCTGGACTTAGGCTTTGCATGTGATTCTCATGTCCTGATGCCAACACATAGCTCGTCTGTCGGTTGAAGGCTACCCGGAAACGCTGCTGCGTAGGAGGGTGCGACAGTTCTGGTAAGACTGTGCTGGATTTGCGCGCTGCCATGTCCATTCGGGGTTGCTCGCTTTCTGTGATGTTGTGGTTCCAGAGTCGGAAGTGCAAGAGTCGATGAGTCCGAGAGTCACAGTCTTCTGGTCGTGATGGTCGCATTGGTGGTTAACACAGGAAGCAGGAAGCAGGAAAGCAACCACTTCCAGGTCCCGTCTCGTGAGTCAGATTGGTTGGCATTCGCCGCTCTTACAACCCTGGTCCATACTGTCGTTCGAAGCGTGATTCCCGCACACTCTCAAACGCCTTTGGTGTCGTTCTCGACCTCGGGCGCTTCGTGAGCTCAACATGCCATCGGAGGAGCTTTGATGTATCGCAGCCGACCAATTTTGCTCGCTCCTCTGGATTTGCTAGTGATCACTTCTCCTCGTCTGCTGGAGAATGGGAATAGGGCAGATGAAACGTCCGAGCGTGGTGTCAAAGCTGATCTGGTGCAGAACAGGTTTCGCGGAATGAAACTGAGAAAAGCTTGAGACACCAACCTATACGTGCAGCTTTTGCCCTCATTTTGTGTTCTCCTGGTCTGGCACGATATTCGAGACAATTTTCGAGACAATTATTCGAGCGCCGAGACCGATCGTTCACCTACCGTGCACAATTGGCATACAATCAACTCGCAGGAAGGAAGAAAATTTGTAGGATTGCTGAATGAATATCGGTGCGGTGCTCATGTGTTGGTGGCGACCACGTGCTGTGCGCTGTCGTGAAACATGGAGTTGCATGGCATTCCTGTGGTAGCGTATGGTAGCTCGAAGAGTACACTTTGCTCTCACAAATCCAGTTTCATTGACCTGCATCACCGCCGACCAGCAACCCTGCAAAAGCTCTGCGCACACATGCCGGATCCCGAAAGCATGTCAGTAGAAGATAAGAACTGCATTGGGATGGTAGACATTCTTCTGCCGCTGGTTCGGAGCTCGTATCCTTCTGCAAACGGGTTTGGAATGTGGCAGCGCAGAGCTGAGCACTGAGAGCAGAAAGAAGCTCTTGCGGCTGAGTGAGGATTCGCGATTCCTGCCGGCTCTGTACGGAACTAAGACAAGATGCCTGCACATTTTCCTCGGAACCCTGATGTTGCCGAATCGCCGGTCGACTTCTGCGAATCTGCGGCCGGAGCAGGCTGGGCAGTGGGCACCGGAGCACAACAGATGGAGCAGCACAATGATGATCATTATGATAGAACAATTCGTGGTGTCCAGGCAGAGGATAATGTCTATGTACGACACGAATCGGGCATCGCCATTGTGGCATAATCGAAGACGTAGTCCAAGCACACGAGCACAAGACCTCGAATGCTCTCTGATGTCAGAAATGCACCTAGCTGCGGAGGCTTGTGATGGCGCCAAATGCCATGTGAACGAATCAGAGGCGGCAGTGAGAGCCTTGCTTACTAGTCCATCCTAAGCTTCCGTGGAAGAGTAAGGCATTACAATAATGACAAGACGGCCGGCAGCACAGCAGGTCCTGATGACGGTCACACTGCAGTCCTTCTAACTTCCCACTGCTCACACCTCCAGCACTCATCATTTCGTGTGCCTCGAATATATGGTTGCTGTGCGCTGTTTGTGCAACGACAACAACGCTGGTGCACCGCCATCGTTAGACTCCCGTGGCCCGTGGTCAGCTCACTGTGATCAGCGCTTCTGAAAGCGGCTAGCATCCTTGCCAAAGTCCAATCTCGCGTGTGGGTCGCCTTCGAACACATTAACAGTCGCAACTTTCGCACTCGGCCGCTCTCTGTTCGCGTGCCTTCCCTCGCAACCACCGCCGCACACGAGATCGCTGTGAATTGGCCAGCGCGACTCGCAGTGCGTCCATCTGCCTAACGCCGATCCACTCGGCTGTGCTGTGTGCCACCAACCAGCCAGCGCCTCGACGACTTCATACATCCACTCCTCCTCTTCCGCCATCACCACCGCGACCGCGACCGCGACCACCGAGCCATGCGGACATACCTGTCGCTCGCAGGCGATGGGTCGTCGCGTCTACTCGCCTACTTGCCAGCCTTCCCCATCTACATACCACACCGCATCCGACGACGATGGCGGTCGACCAAGAGCAAAATTCATTCGAGGCAGACTCCTACCAGCTCAATAGCGTCAGTAGAGACATCTTTCAACCCCGCAGACACCATACGCGCCCTTCGAACACACCACTGGAGCTATTTCGATGCTCAATATCTCTTCCTCGCCATAATAGGCATCTTCAGCTTATGCATGATTCAATCCCCTGGACCGCTCATGAAGACCGTCGTGGCTACACTCCTCATCACGAGCTTAGTCATACCCATAACGAGGCAGTTCTTTCTGCCATTCCTACCCATTGCAGGCTGGCTCATCCTTTTCTACGCATGCCAATTCATCCCAGGAGAGTACAGGCCCGGCATCTGGGTGCGCGTGCTTCCTGCAATGGAGAACATCCTCTACGGCGCAAATCTGAGCAATATCCTCTCAGCGCACAAGAACGCCGTTCTTGATGTGCTTGCGTGGTTACCATATGGTATCACACATTTCGGCGCACCCTTCGTCTGCTCTGGTCTCATGTTCATTTTTGGACCGCCGGGGACCACGCCTACTTTTGCTCGTGCATTTGGCTACATGAACATGACTGGAGTCATTATTCAGATCCTATTTCCATGCAGTGCGCCATGGTACGAGAACATGTACGGTCTTGCACCCGCCAACTACTCCATCCCTGGTTCTCCGGCCGGGCTTGCAGCCATCGACAAACTTTTCGGCGTCGACCTCTACACCTCAACCTTCACCGCATCTCCTCTAGTGTTTGGCGCTTTCCCATCGCTACACTCCGCAAACGCCACCATTGAGGCCTTGTTCATGTCTCACACTTTTCCGAAGCTGAGGCCGCTGTTCATCCTCTACACTCTCTGGATGTGGTATGCTACCATGTACCTGAGCCACCACTACGCCGTCGATCTTGTTGGAGGCAGCATAATTGCATCTATTGCATACTTTATTGCAAAGGGCAGCTTCCTGCCACGACTGCAACCGGGCAAGATGTTCCGCTGGGACTACGACTATGTGGAGCACGGCGAAGAACCAGAGAAGTACGCATACGGACTCACGGATATGGATGAGTACGAACTTGCTCTCCATGGCGACAGCGATGAGTGGACAATTGGGTCGTCGTCCAGCTTCTCGAGCAGCAGTCGCGAGCCATCAACTGGCATGCGATCACCCATCGCAGACAGCGATTCTTGGGAAGGTGACACATTGGCTTCCTCATCCGACAACGAGTATCAGAAAGCATAGGTGCTTCTTTGCCCACTCGAACATGATCGATCTTTCGCATTCGCCACATGATTGGCGATAATGAATGTGACGACCAACAACAGCATTGCATGGCGCTTTGTTTTTACCCATTTTGACGAGCATTTCCAGCGCTTCATCCACACCTTCAGCAAACATAAGGACTTTTGGAACCTGAGCAGGGCGCGGCGCAACTTTGTCTTCCTGAGCGCTTCGTACCAGCGAAGAGCGTGTTTTTCGAAGATACCCTACATTCGCTTTTGTGTATTTGTATAGCGACATTCGCTTAGGAGTGTTGTGCTGCAGCGATGGAGCAAGTGGATCTCGCGGCATGTGCATATGGCAAAGATGCATAGATTTTTGGCATAGAAATTCCGAGGGCCATGGCAGGGATGGCGTTGATGCGACCTGGGCTTTAGAGGTCGTCAAGAGGTGGGAAATGGGCTACGACCTGATGCTGCATACATAATATTTCCGTCAGAGCAGCGGGAATTGTATATAATCATAATACAGCGCGCATATGACAGCACTCGGAAGAGTGGAGTCGACTTCATCTAGCATCTCTTCTCCTCACTACTCAGAAAAAATGAGCCCGTGCCTTCCTCATCGGTGGCCGTATCTCAGCTCGGGCCGTGCTTTCATGTGAGAGCCTGATCGCTGCCTGTCTGCCCGTCTATACTGTACATATATCCACACATTGGGTATCTTCTATTGCCCAAACGCCCACTGTCCATCAAAACCAAAGCTTTCTTTTCACGTCCCCGTTGGATACTCCTTCGCAGATGATTGCAAATGCAGTTGCCGACAATTCTCCTGGATTCAACCAGGGTCAAAACAGTTCGTGGTGCCACATGTTTCAGCTCTCCTGAAGACCACCAGATCGGCCTGCGAAGACACGCGATAATTGCGCTCACTGCCTATGCATGGCTTCGCTTCCTCAAGGCACAACCACTACTCCCATACTGCCTGCCTGCGCTATCACGCTCTTCACCATCGACTCCAGACTCACGCCCGACAGCCTCGTCTCGCTCTGCTTGATCTTTGCGATTTCGTATACGTGCTTCAAGCTCACAGTTCCAACGGTGCCCAAACCAGCATTTCCTGGAGCGGCTCCAGTGTGAGATGCCTTGCCAGCACCGGCGAGTCCAGCCTTCGACTTCGGGCCTGCGGTATTGCCTGCACCTCTCAACTTGTTCTTGATGGGCGATACACCTGCTGCAGAGAGGAGTAATGATGCTGTCGGCGGCGTTCGGATCTCGAAATGGAAGGATCTGTCTGGTCGAACAGTCACGCGAGCTGGCACTGGAGTTCCGACCACCCAGTTCGCCGTTCTCGCATTGAATTCCTTTGCGATATGTCAGATGATTTTCACACACTAGACATTGCATCTGCTGATCACATTGCGTACCTTACAGAAGTCGATACTCTTCACTCCCTTGGAACCCAGCGCTGGACCTACGGGCGGCGAGGGCGACGCCTGCCCAGCGCCGACTATCAGCTTGACGATGACATCCGACTGCGCTGCGCGTTTCGCGGCCATGTTTGCAAGGATTGGCGTTGGCACGATAATTGCGATGGCAGCCAAAGGGTGAGAAAGCAGAGTGCCATGCACACGGTGGATGCCGAGGAAAAGCCTAAATGGAGCCTCACGTGGGTGTGTGTATAACGGGCCAGCCAATCAGCAGGCATTGCACGTACAGTGCACTGCTGCTCTGGAATGTGAAGATGCAGACGGACTTCCGCCATGTCGCAAGGTCTCCCAGCGTGCATCCACCCTACTGTACCAGCGCATCAGGTGCTGCATGGCCGGGCCCGCAATGAGAACGAAGCGCTGCCGCCGCCAGCGCATGCTCCGCCGCTTGCAACGTTCTCACGCGCAAGTCGCAAGTCGCAAGTGGCCTTCCTTGTCCCCCTGAGAGCCTATCTGATTCTGCCCACACCACACCCAGGAGTAACACAAGCCAGCAGGCGAGAAGCCAGGGAAGTGCTTGCAGTGAGACACAGCCATCTCTCCTATTCTTGGCCTACTATTTGCTGTGTTTGTTCGGACACCATGCTCGCCCAGTCAATCGCTATCTTCCACCACCTCCCGCAATCTGTCTTCCGCTTCCTAATAATATGAGCCGTCTTACTCGCCATTTGCGCTTCCAGATTCACTGACTCAGTCGAGACAGCCAGCGCATACTATGGTAAGTACATGGACGTGTCGCGACTCCTGGCCTATTCCACTGTCCTCCATCCCTTCGCGCCCACCACTGATGCTCCATGCGTTTTCATGCAGCCAGAGCCTGCATCGCCCGCAGGACGAGCCTCGCAACGAACACCACCACGTTTGAACCTTTCGCGTCCGGAAGACCTCGACGCTGGAAAGCCGACCACAGCCAGGAAACGAAGCAAGACCGAGAGCGCGGTCAAGGAGAACGGTCAACCTGCTTCAGTACAATGGGTCGATATTGAAGCAAATACGCCGAGACGACGAAGCAAGCGCTCCAATCACGGTACAGGTACACCAACACAAGGTCAAAGAAGCCGGCGGAGTACGGAGAGTGAGGTTGGCGGCTTCTTTCCCAAACTTGCAAGGATATTGGAATCTGGGGACTCCAGTGTCATTTCGAGGCCCAACTCGCGAGCGACTGCTCCTCGTCATCGACTTGAAGGAGGCAGCGAACGTCGCAGCCCTCGCAAGGACGGCAGTGCTTCGTCGCAGCGAAGACCAGTCAAACACAAAGTGGGCGCGCTATCGAGAAGACGGACGGATCCCCTTCCCAGGTTCAACCCATCCTTGCTGTCGGTTCTTTCTAGCTTGACGCGAAACTCAGATCGATCGTCCAGTAGTAATACAACGATCACGCAGCAGTCATATGACCAACATCACGTAGAGTATACAAAAGCAAAAGCGACCCGCAAACATTCGGAGTCCGATATCAAGGCCACTAAAAAGGATTATTCACCTCACGCATTGGACGTCATGGACGCCAATTCGGTTGATGGAAGCCACGACGGGCGATCAATCGATACAGAATCGTCTTCATCGTCGCAATACGAACCTTCTGATGCTGGGTCTAGCGACTTGCCAGAAACTCCATCAAGCCACTCCACATTTCCTTCACCTACCGCCACGAGAAGTGGGTCCCTGAACGGCAGCGTCGGTAGCGTCGCCGAGCTTCGTCGCAAGTATGACCAGCACTTCAACAACACATCGCCATGTTCCACCAGGAGCAACAGTTACAGTCCGGAAGCCATACCGCGAAATCTGCGGAAGCTGCCGAAGATAAATGATGTTGCGGAGGACGAGGAACAATCACGGCAACCCTCTCCACCATATAACGAAGTGGTGTACAACGCACGTAAGAGGTCTTCGTCGCAGGCGTCGGATTTGCCCGAGCGATACGAGGAACGGTTGAGACAGCAACAAGATGAATTGCGACATCATGTCGCTCATACCCAGAATCAACATGGACAAAATTATGTCGATCCAGCTCATGCACAACATCGCTCTCACTCCACTTCGTCCAATGGCTCTGCCAGAGCGCAAAGAGAATGGCAACACTTGCTTGCGATGCAGCAATACCAGTATCCGCTACCACCAGCACAAATGGCTTACCCTCCGCCTCCTCAGACCACAAACGGCCACATTGCACATCCAGATCGACCACCTGTGCCAGATGCACCCGACTCCAGCCAAGTCACCATCGCAGGCTACGAGATGCTCGCACGCGAGCTAACCAACGACTCATCATCAGTAAAGCCCATGTATCGAAAATTCTCATACCTCAACCATCGAATCCTTCTCCACCTCCAAGACGAATTGCAAGAATTAGAAGAACGGCTTCGAATTGTAGATGAGATCGTCGCACAACTCGACCACTCTTCCGAGCAAACCACACCGGCTTCCCGTCGAGGCGACGCAGCTTTCGGAGGCGATTGGCACCATCAACGAACGCTCTTACTTGGCAGGATCTTCCAGAAAACCGAACAATACAATCGTGCTCTGAAAAGTTTCCAAGACCTAGGCTCCGCAGATCAAACATCTCCCGAACCAGAGCAAGTCGAGACATACCGAGAATGGTTGAAGCAAAAGACCCCGATCCATGAAGTCGAGACGAAATTTTTGGACCATGAGCATGATCTTTTACTTCCTGGACGAACACCTCCCCCTCCGTCTTCTCCTCCTCCGCCGCCGAACAAAGCTCAAATGTTATTCACATATCTCCCCGTCGGATTAATGCTCCCACTTCTCCTCTTCAGCGTCATTCCGACTCTAGCGGGAAGACTGATCGTTACATTTCTGATCTCTGTTGCTGCGGTTTTGGTCTCGGCCACGACGACAAAAATCCGAGATTTGATGCCGTTGAATGAGTGGGCTGTTTGCGCGAGTGTTTATGTTTTGATCATGGCTGCTATTGCTGGGGTTATACCTCGGCATGCGACGACGTCGACGAGTGGGTCTTGTTGACAATTAATGAATGAGGGCGTTCGAGCATTGGGGAGGAGGAGATGATGATGAGAAGAAAGATTTTTCGAAGAGTATCGTTTGATTTTTTATGAAAGAAGCAAGGCGCTATGGCGTTACGAAGTTATGTTGCGATTGAGAGAGAAGGAATTTGATGTGATACCCCAAAGAGCCGGTACTGGCTCGATACACGATAGGTTTTACGGGACGGTCATCCCAAGCATAATTCATCATCACATTTGACTCGTTCTCATTACGAATTTCCATTCTCCTTCTCCTTCTCCTTCTCAGCTTTCCGCCTCCTATCCAACTCCCTCAACATCCCCGTCTGCAACGGATACGCCACCCCCATCCACGTCGCCCTCTGCGTATGATCCCTCTCATCCTCCCCAGTATTAGGATGTATCAACGCCGAAAGCGGCCCTCGATGAATCACCAACCACGGCACAAACGCCCCGAATTGCCGCGGCGTGAAGACATTCACTTCGAACATTCCCACGGGATGCGGCCCAATGGGTTTCTCCCAGACCTGATAAATCCTGAGTTCGGGAAATTCGAGTCGGATTCGGGAGTGCAGTTCTTTGGCGAAGCGTACTTCGGACGCGTTGGTTTGGAGGAAGTAGATGTGGATGTCGAAGCCTCCTCGGATGTCGTTGGTTATGGGCGAGGGGAAGTTCGTGTAGGCTGGGGATTGGGATGTTGGGGGAGGGTTTTTGAGGGATTTTCCGTCTTCGTTGCGGGCGCTGGGGGATGTTTTTGTTAGTGTTATTGGCATTTTTGGGATGAGTTGTTTTTTTGGGGGGTTCAAGAGCTCTGGATCCCGTGTGGTATTGCGGAATTCTGTTGCTCTGGTCTTATGAGCCTCGGCTGTTCGGCTTACTTTGATAGAGGCTCGTGGTTCTCCCAGCCTTCTAGAGGCGATGGGTACTCATATAGGGTTGGGTCCATTTTGGAGCTGGTAGGGAAGGGAGGTTCGAGGGGGTATTATTCTTGGTGGACGATGTGGGCAAGGAGAGAGTATAGGGAAACCGGCAGGAGTAAGCCGACTTATCTGATCATGAGGGAATTCGACCCATGCTGCCGAATATGTCCCCGTTTTGCTGCGATTGTCATCAAGCGGGTCGAGTCGGTCTATTGCGCAATTTCTTCGACGAAGGATCGCGATTTGGTGTCATGATGTATATCGGCGAGCTCGGCGAAACGCGAGCTGAGAAAGCAGCTCGGGCAGCGAGAACTAGGATGGAGCCTTGGGGGAGGGTGTTGCCAGCAGGGTGAGAAGGGCGGAAATCGAGAGCATGCTTGGTGTGACCGTGTGACGTCGGTGATTGGAATTCCGGGCCCGCTTTTCGCACGTGGAGACGCGTCTCCGCGAACCTTGTTTGTGATGCTTGCACTTTGGTAACAGAAAATACATTGGATGTTTTCGGCACAGATCGCCAGCATGTCAGTCGAGGGCAAGGAGAACAGTATTGATCCGGTAGCTGTGCGTGCCGAACTAAAAGCATGGGAGACGGCATTCAAGGAGCAAAATGGTCGGAAAGCTGGACGTGAGGATATCAAGAAAGACGCGACTATACGTGGGGCAGAGAACAATGCAAATATACAGGGCGCATACTGACATGACTTGGTAGAGGCGAAATACAGGCTATATAACGAATTGACCTCGAGAGCCTCCCGACTGAAGGCCGCTTCAACACCAAGCAAAGGCATCAAGTACTCCCGAATCGAGAAGCCTGCGAAAGCAACGCCCAAGAGAACGCCGAGCAAGAAGCATTCTACCTTACAAGCCACTGCATTATCACCTGTACAAGAAGCTGAACCTACTCCTGCCTTCATTCGGAATGCATTAGGACCCACGCCTCATCGAGATGGCCAAGTTCTAAGCATTTTCGATATCGCCATCGAAAACACCCCGCTAAAAGGCGACAGCCCATCAAAGACCAATGGCACAGCGTTAATCGCAGGCACCCCAAGCAAAAGTGTTGCAACCGCCTCAGAAGGATCAGGACACTCGCGAACCCCTCAATCCCTTAGCAAGCGCTACTTTCTCGACGCCTTCGCTGGCACTCCCCTAAAACGAAAACGAGATGACAACGACATCGGAACGACAAGCAGTTCAAAACGCAAATTCGCCACTCCTGCATTCCTCCGAAGATCTGCTCCACTTGCACCTATAGCAGAGGACAATGCGGAAACGTCAACATCTTTACCCCCACCATTCAGGAAACGTGGTTTGGTGAGGAGTTTGAGCAGTATTATTCAAGGTCTGAAGAAGCAGGAAGAGAAGCGAATGGATGATGAATGGGATGTTATGAATGAGATCGAGGAAGAGGAGGCGAATGGAGGACCAAAGACGCTGCCGGCAAAGGTACAGGTTGAGGATAGTCAGGCTGTCGAAATGCCGTTGGGCCCTGATCAGGCGGCTGAGTCGAGCGAGGACGAAGAAGAGGATAAGGACACAGGGAGGAAACCTTGGAAGAAGAAAGGTCTAAAGAGGCAGACGAGACGGGTTAAGATGAAACCTGTGGTGCACAAGCCCCAGAAAGCTGAGGCTGACGAGGAGAGCGAGGAGGAAGAAGTTGTGGCTGAAACTCAGCTCCAACATGATCCGAACGACGCGGATGAGCTTGGTGACGACTTCGAGGACGCGCAAGACTCTGCTTCAGATACAGAGAAGAAGGCAAAGAGGAAATCGAAGCAGAAGCCCGCAGCAAAATCAAAAATTCAGAACAAAGAGGGCGAGAAGGAAGAACCCAAGAAGAAAGGCCGCAAAGTCGATCCTTTGGCACATGCGAACTTCAGGGCTCTTAAAATCAAAAACAAGAACTCCAAAGCTGGGGGTAGGAGAGGGAAGTTTGGGAGAAGATGATCAGCGCGAGAATATCACGATTGGAATGAAATCAATGATTAGCATATATAGCTAGAGAGCCACTGAGATGGCAGCTAGGAAATGCAGAGCGTGCACAAGCAGAGGAAGTGCGACTCCAATTCACCAGTCTTCAGTTCGTGGAGGAAGGTAGGAAATGCCCTGTCATACATCGCGTCTTCTTGTGCCCAGAGACGCAATTTCGTATCTTGGCTTGGTTGCTCGTGCTTGAACGCTTGTGGGAAATACTACAAGATGCAACACCAGGCTGTGAATAGTGGTATTACCCGACCACGACCACTAAAAAAATCAGTGATAAAAATTTCTGCAGAAAAGATGCTCAATTTCATTCCTTCCATATCAAGAGGAGTACAACCCAGACCAACACAGCAAGGAGTCAAAGCTGTATCAGCCAACTCAACCTGCAGCATGCTCGCCCCAAGGACTACAACCCAAGATAATCGAAAAAATCTCTATAAACTACTACCGCTCCATTTCTCCTCGCTCCCCGAAAACAAACCCCAGCATCTTTCTGCTAGTGTACATTCGCAGTAGCGACAGGTTTTGCACACTCTAGAATGGTAAAAAAAACGCGTCATTATAAAATAGAGGCAACAACAATAGCGTAGTGTGGGCAATAAAGCCGACCACGTATCGATAGCTGCTGCATCAAAAAAGTCTGCGTCATTCTTGCCCAAATGCGACGCCCAAAACACCTTTCGCAATGCCCAAATCGCTCACACACACAAAGTCCATATGCCAGTTCATCTCGTATCTTCGTTTCGGAGTCGCACCGTCGGTCGTCCGTTCGTTCGCGCTCGTCGTCGAAATATGCAGTCATGTACGTCGTTCTCATCTCCATTAGTTTCCGCCATCTTTGATCAGATTATATCGTAACACAATCGCTTTTCGAGTCGTTGATCATCGTCTTCATGCTGTGCAGTAGTCATCCAGAGTCGTCATATCTCGTAGCTCGCCATAATCGTACACGCTAAACACACGAATTGCTTGCTCATAGATTTCTTCTAATTCGAAGCGATCCAGGAATCAAGCATGTCGCGGACCTCGCCGTACTGGTCTTCTTCGGCGGCACTCATGAAGTCGTCGAGACCAAAGGCGTTGCGAGCGGTCATGGCTGTGCCATACTCCGCAATTGGCGCCATGTGAGCTGGGGGCTTGACGGCTGCGCTGACGTGGACTGCGTCGTAGTCGGAGTTGTAGACGCTTGAGCCACTGCAAGATTCGCCTGGAGGAGAGAAGACTTCGCGGCCGACGTCTGGGTGCGTGTCCGTGATGTCGAAATTCATGGTGTCGTGGAAGATGTCGACGCCACCATCCATTGGGCTGGAGCCACCGGTGAAGCCGTCAAATGCCGCAGGCGAAGAGTAGTCGATGAAGACAGGCTGCGTCTGCGGTGGACTTGAACCGTGGTGATATGTCTTAACTGGGCTTGGCGATGATCGCGTAGACAGCTTCGATGGCGAGACAGCATGAACTGGCTCCTCTGGAATGCTGAGGTCGACAAAGATCTTGGACTTCGCAGTCTGGGTGTGCGGTGCAGATGGAGGTGATGTCGGCGGTGTATCGACCCAGCCATTGCTGCGCTGATTGAATGAAGAATTCGTGCCGTCCATGTCGAGGAAGTCATTGGCGGTCATCTCGTCGCTGTCTTGTGGCGGAGTGTCTGGCATGCTGCGTACGCTTGCTGCAGAGCTCATGCTGGATGCGTGTCCGCCATTCGCAGCGTTAGCGGCATCAATGTTGCGTGCCATGGCAGCCTTCTTCGTCCGCGCGTCCATGTCAGGGCGACTCGAGCGCTTCGACTTGTCCTCACCAGAGCGATCCTTCTTCGGGCGACCACGCTTCGGCTTCTCCTCCTCCAATTTCTCGAAACCGGGAAGGACACCTTCGCACATGTCGCGCTGTCGGTGGCGGGTTAGTGCGTCAGCTCGAGCAAAAGTCTTACCACATGGACACACAGCTGGTCTCTCGTTAGTGTGCGTGAGATGATGACGCTTGGTGTCGTGAAGACGGTTGAAGCGCTTGCCACATGGATTGCAGCGGAAGCGACGATCGTCGAGATGATTCTGGACGTGCGAGCGAGCGTTCTCCTTTCGATTGATCGCCGTGTCGCAGCCTTCCCACTTGCATCGGTACGGCTCGCCCTTACCCTGAGGATGAACGAGCCACGAATTGATTTGCTCTTCGCTGATGCCGGTGTCGATGTATGTTGCATCGATACCAGCAGCGTCAAGCGCGGCTTGCTCAGGGCAGATGGGGCCGCCGCCGATCATGAAGTGCGGGCTGTTGAAGTCGTGCTCGGCGCCAGCAGTGGCCTGCAGGAGGAGATCGGCCGGTGGCTCTTCGTACAGCGTCGGCATCGGTGTGCTGTGCTGCGGTGGTGGCGAGGAGGCGTCGGCGATTGATGATGAGTAGGCTGAGGCGGCATAGTCTTGCTCGCCCTGGAAGCTGAAAGATCCATTGTGGAAGGAGGCTTGTTGATTGGCGAATTGACTGCCGTCAAGCTGTTGTGGCATCGGCGCGACGTCGAGTTGATAGCTTTGACTGCGCTGATGCTTGACATGTGATGGCGGTGGGCTTGGCCAGCTTTGGGTGTGGTTTTGTGGCGTGTTCGGCACAGTTTGAGATTGACCGTGAGTGATGGGCGTCGAGGGCATGGCCGACATGGACGGTTGTGAGAAGAAGACAGGCGCGGCCATCTCGTTTGGAAGAGGATGATTGACCTGAATGAGTGGTTGCGATTGCGCGTGGGGATTGGGTGATCCTTTGCCAAAGTTTTGCTCATACCACATGATGTGCTTTTGCAAATCTTGCATTGCGGCCTGTTGGCTAGGATCTACAGCTGATGGGTCAAAGGCGCCATTCAGCTGCGATTGAAGGTGGGATTGGAAGTCAGACCCATGCGCTTGCGGCGGCAGCGCGCTGAGTCCCGGCGGTGCTGGGCGTTCCTGCGTTTCTTGCTTGATAAAATGCTGTGACTGATCCGGCATTTGGTATCCTGTGTCGTTAGTCATTGGTTGATGGCTCCTTGCGAAGGGTAGTCCTGGTGGTCCTTGGTGGTGATCCTGGGGCAGTAGTGGTCGAAATCCGGGCGAGTTGATGGCGCTCATCGCTTGGTCTGCGCTGAGCCCCCGCCGATGGTGGCCTGGTCGAGTCGAGTTGGGTCTCCGGGGTTGGTGCGGTAATGGTGTCGCAAGGATGGGCACTTCGAGTGATTGTTGTCTGCGATGAAGTTGCCGTCGCTTTTGAATCGAAGATGCGCTTGCGGGCAGCATTTTCGATGTGCAAGAAGAGTCCGGGAAGGTCCTATGGTGGTCCGTGGGTCTGATGCTCAAGCCGTGAATGAGCGTCGTGGGTCCCGTAACTCTGCATGAGCGTTAGCGTTGGCATCGTGCGCATTGGTGATGATGGTGATGGTGATGGTGATGTTGATGATATGGGAAGTGATGCGCCAACTTACCACGCAGTTCAGCAGCCGCCGGGCGGTGACTTCACGTTGTTATTCCTCCCTCAGACGTGAATCCCAACACGAGCTGAGGAGGTGTAGTGGTGTGAGGCCTGTGAGGCCGATGTGGGTTAGAGGGGAGTCTTCTGTGCCTGCAAAAGCTCGCCTCCGCTTCTGGCTATGTACAGCAGTAGTCGTGCAAGAGCTAGAAGATCAAGATCGTGAATTGGAGAGGTTGGGGTTAGATTTAAGCAAAGAGAGATCTCACTGACGTGACATTTGAGGTATCGCATACAGGGTCAACACATCACGTTGCTGTGGTGATATCCCACGGACCCATCCCAGTTCGACGCCGTTTAGCCTCATCTCTGGAACCCTTGAATCTTCGTGTGGCGATTGCGCTGCGATTGCGCAATACTACCGTGGCGTGACATACTGGTAAATGTCCGAGCCGACGGTAAGAGAGCAAACGTCCTCATTGTTATGGTGATGGTGTTGGTGTTGTCGGAGCAGCAGAACAGCGACGACGGGAAGGGTGAAACTTACGGCAGGGATCTCTCCTCCGCAACGAGCAAGAGCGGAAAGTGACTAAGCTCGGCAGCGTCCGGCTTGGCGCACCTTGAGCATTTGCCGCCTCCGATCTCAAATCTTCTTTTCCTCCACCATCTTGTTTGAAGAACCATCCTTGGGGAGAGCACGATGCAGATTTTCGTAAAGACCCTCACGGGCAAGACTATCACCCTTGAGGTGGAGTCTTCGGACACCATTGACAATGTCAAGTCCAAGATCCAAGGTACGCGCAGCGCTGGAATTGCCGCAAGACCTCATCTAATATCTGCGCAGACAAGGAGGGAATCCCACCGGACCAGCAGCGCTTGATCTTCGCCGGCAAGCAGCTCGAAGATGGCCGCACCCTCTCGGACTACAACATCCAGAAGGAGTCGACCCTCCACCTGGTCCTCCGCCTGCGTGGTGGTATGGCCAAGAAGCGCAAGAAGAAGGTGTACACCACCCCAAAGAAGATCAAGCACAAGCGCAAGAAGACCAAGTTGGCTGTGCTCAAGTACTACAAGGTGGATGGTGATGGCAAGATCGAGCGTCTGCGACGAGAGTGCCCAGCCGAAACCGTAAGATGCGCCTCCACAATTCTGGCCTTGATCATTATACTGACTTCTTTTAGTGCGGTGCCGGTATCTTCATGGCTGCCATGCACAACCGCCAGTACTGCGGTCGCTGCCATCTGACCTACGTTTTCGACGACCCAAAGTAAAGTAGCGCTTCCGAAAGTGCGAGGGAAATTCCACGTCCGCGCGGCGACTCAGAAAACTCGGACATACACCGGATGCGGAGTGGAGGACGTCGATAGCAAGCATGAATGGAAAATGGTCGTCAAGACAAGACATGACTCGCAATTTCTCTCCTGTTCGCGCGTGCCTTCCTCGCAGTAAAGTTCCAACTGACCTGCCGCGACTATGTGTCCGGGCTTTGACATGTGACTCAGAGCTCTTGCCTATAATGATGACTCTCGAGGAAGCCGTACTCACCATCATGCAGTGACTATTCTTTCCGCGACCACATCTCGCGCCCTCCAAACAGGAGGTGCCCCACCACCTCTCGACGCATCCAAGCCTTCGAAATCGCCCACACATTCACGTCCGAAAGAGCCCACGATGGCGACCTCAAAAGTCTACGACACAGTCGAGCTCTTGGAATCAATCTTACTCGAACTCCCAATCCGCGACGTGCTGCTGGCTCAGCGCGTTGCGAAATCCTGGCAGCAGACCATAAGCGGCTCAATCAAGCTACAGCGTTCCCTCTTCTTCAAGCCCATGGCAGTGCTCACCGCTTCGCAGTCCGGACCCAGAGACGACATACAATTCCTGGCCCTCGACACGCCCTGCGCCACCGTTCTGCAATGCCCAGGACCAAAGACTCTCCTCACAAGCGTACTACCAGTCACAAAATCTTCGGACTCCACCACTCTGCATCTTGACAAGTCCCTCGAACCCAACTCAGATGGCCATAGACCTAGCTGGACACGCATGCTCCTTACCCAACCCCCTCGCGCCACAGAGCACTTCTTCAGCAACTGCACTCACGAATTATGTGTCCTGACCGACGACTCCGCAAACTTCCGCAAGCGCACCTCAATGTCGCATTGCGCAGGCGCGACGATCTCTCACGGCAGTATGTTCGACTTGAGCGCTGTCAAAATCGAAAAGCACAATGGAGGAGGAGGAGTCACTCTTGACGGAATCGCAGAATGTTTGGCGGAACTTCGCCAGGGCTGGTACACAGTGAGTTATAGGGGCAGGAAATCAGGCGACTTTGGCTGGGTGGGGTTGGAAGAGCTTGAGACTGTGGTTAAATTCTGGCAGGAGATTTCAAGCGTTATGCAGGAGAGGCGACAGGCTGGGCGCTAGGGATGGATTACGAAATCGTGGGTTGCGTTAAGGTGTCAATGGTGACGGGGGTGAGTACAGCGCGTACGGTGGGCCCATCAAGATTCAAACGCACAAGAGAATGGCATTGTATCGATGTGGTTGCTTTCTACATTGCTTGCTCGGGAAAGTCTCGATGTAAGCTGCTAACAATTTGCCTATCCTCTGGGTAATTCAAAACTGAATGCATTCAGGAGACTGTGTCCTTCCACGTTACCTGAGCGTTTGAAAGTGTCGCGGATATCCTTTGTGCTGTCAATATCTCCGATGAAGCCCCCCTCTTGCGACTTCACATTTTGATCCAGGGCCTCAGTATCATTTGACCAGGCTCAAATCATGCAGTACTGCTATCGCTCTCAGCGCTATCATGTCCCGCTCTTAGCATTTGCTTCTCAAGCTAGCGTTCAGAACCCTCGTGGCATGGGTCCACGTGGCTTGCGACCGACCAGAGAGATACGAAGTTGGAAAAATGCAGGATTTCGCAGAGGGTTTTATCAAGTTGTGGTGAAGGAGCTTGAGTTGGAAGAAGAATCCTTGGGTCTGTAACATTCGGTCTACTGGCCGCGGCAAGGTGGCTTTTTCAGCGAGAGTCTCTGGTCTTGTTTCCTGAGATTGATCCGCCGACAAACCAGTTTGCGAGCGGGCTGGCCTGATTTGGCCTGCTGCGTCTCTGACCAGAGCGAGATTTGTCGATCCTAGAAGTTTTCGTCACGTTCAAGTCCAACCCAGCGAAAGGGTCTGCAGACGCCAAAGCATCAGTTTGTGATTTGTCTGTCCCAAACGACTTCGTCATGGTTGTTTCATCGAACCCAGCAAAAGGGACTGGAAATGTCAAAGCGTGATGTCTCGGATTCGATTTTAGATGTTCGTAGAATTTGGTCTTTGATGCAAAGGTCGCGTCGCAGCATTTGCATTGGGAAGTGTCTGGTGCTGAGGCGTGTCCCTTCGCCGCAGACTTACTGCCTTCGCCGACGAGATCAGTCAAGTCCAACCCAGCAACAGGGTCTGGAAACGTCAAAGCATTGTGTTTTGGATTTGATCTCAAATGTTCGAAGAAATATCTCTTTAATCCAAATATAGCGTCGCAGCCTTTACAGCTGAACTTTTGGGGCGGTTCGTTCGCTGCTGCTGTTGTAGACAAAGACGCAAGTGGAGGCAGGAGATCGTCGAATGGATCACCAGTTGTATCATAGTCTTCCGTTATGTGAGTGTCTTTTTGTCTTCCTCATGCCTAGGCCACAAGTGCATGGTGATCGACCAGTCCGGTCGTATGATGCTGTCCCAGACTGTCGGCAGAACGATCTCCCCGTCGGGACCTGTCAAGTCGTACTTCCCTTCATTGACGTACTGTCTAACGGGACCCTCCACCGATAGAAAGGATTTCTTGATCAGTTTTTCCATGTCGTTCCAGCTTTTACAAAGATGCCAAGGGAAGGAGAATTTCCGACCTATGGCATCTTTGAAGCGAACAGGTGCCTTCAGCCGGTCAGGCAACGGCTGAAGTTTTACAACATCTTCTTCTAGAGCCTTTCGAGCCTTCTCGGTATTTTCAAGGGCTCGCATGGCATCGATCAACTCTTGCTCCATCTTGCGCCGCGCGTCCTGCTCGGTCTTTATTGCCGCGTCCTTGTCAACAAGACCCCGTTCCAGCGACGTGATTTTGGCTTCAGGTGCTGAAAGGCCACTCCGGTCCCGCGCAAGTTGCTGCTCTGCTCTTTTGCGCCATGCAGTTTCTTGTGTCACCGCTGCATAGGCTTTAGCTGAACTTTCTTCCATGTCCTTGCGCACTCTCAGTTGTTCGAGTAATTCCTGTTCAAGCTCTTTTATTCGGCGAGACTGATCTTCCACATGTTGTTGATTTGTCTCATATTCAAGGCGTTGGTCCTGGATAGCTTGCTCCGCCGCCTGACGTTTCCAGCGCTCAGTGTCCACCAGTGTCCAAGCTCGAGTGTTCTCCTGCTCGAGATCATGGTATCTCGATCTCTGCTCAGCATGGTTGAACTCAAGCTCAGAAAGCTGACTGGTGAGCTGCTCAGAGTCAGAGAGTGCTCTTCTCGCAGATTTATTTGCGGCTCGAAGTTCCAGGGCAAGTGCAGATTTCTCTGCTTCAGCGCGGAGCAGCTGGTCTTGAAGAGCAAGTATCTTAGTGTCATGGCTCTGTTCCTTGGCGGGTTGAGAGCTTCTAGTCGTCTCGGCAAGGACATCGTGCCTGGAGTGCGGATGTGCTATCGAATCTGTACCGCTCTTGAAGGCATTCTCAACGAAAGACACCTCAGACTGAGTGTCATCATGCCTTTGACGCAGTTCGTATCTTCTGGCCTCTTCCTCCAGTCTTTGCCACGCACGACGGCGCCTCTCTCCATAGATGGGCGACATGGATACGCCGAAGATGCCAAGCATGCAATATGCGTGATCTTCATCCCGGGTGGTAAATCTGTTGTCCAACCACGTTCGCTTCTTTCGAAAGCTAAAGTCTTTGCTGGCGGCATAGTTCCACAGCACTTCCTCGGCGATTTTGGTGATCTCTGAAAGGTGTTGATTCAAAGGCGGACCTCTCAAAAGCTTTTGAGGCACGCGATCTGGCTTGTGCGTACCTTTGTGGCCAATGACGCGCCAGTCACGATCAGTGAACATGACCACGTCGGGGGCAAGAAGCTCCTGGAGCGTCCAGCCTCGCTTGAACCAATCACTCTCTTGCAAGGCATGATGGATGTTATCCTGATCCTGTGGAATCTGGCCGGTGGTGACATCCCAGATATAGGCTATACACAGGTAAGCCCGCTGATACCATCGAAACATCGAGTTGATGGCCTCAGAAAGTTCAACGCTATTAGTCTTGTCGATGCAAACGGTGTCGATCCACAGCCACTGGAAACCAGAGCAGTCTGGAAGGGAGCGAATGAACTCGCAGAATGCTCGAACTTTGCGAAACCCAGGCGTGTCGCTTCCATCTTTATCAGCAAGTTCTTGATATCGAGCTTCGCCTTCCAGCCACCGGTGAGAGGCAATCACGTATGGCGGCACGTCGTCACCAAGCCATTCTCGAGGTTCGAGGGTGAAGATGTTGAGTAGGCGTATCATGTCTGTTCAGGCACCATTTGTGCAAACGCACGCCGACGAGCGCACGGCACTATGACATGCACCACTAGCGATTTTTGGCAGGCCATAAAGAGCAGACATACAAACCTGAGATGAGGTTCGAGCTTCAGCTGCGCCTCGCATGTCTGCAACCAAATCAAGCGAGGCCATGTGTCTGCAGCCTGCAGCGCTAGCTGCATCCTATCCTGCATGCCAATAGACGTAACATCGTTTCCGCAGATAGGCGATCCAGCTCGCCAACCACGAGAAACTATAAGAGCGAATCATGGGATGTTGAAGTATGCGTGATGCTGGAATATTTCCTCTCTCTGGTATGGAAAGCAAATGCTTCATGCTGCCACAGCATGTCTTTGCATTGCATCCTGCTCGACCTCGTCATGCTCAGATACTTCCTGCTGCTTTTGAGCTTCTCTCAAAGCTGCAGCTTCAGACCGTTCACCTGCGATAGTCCTCCACCTCCACAGCTTCTCAAGTGCTCGCTCTTTGCGATCTGTCGACCAAAGCGCTCGTCTTCCAGACCCGAGTTCGCCTCGCCTAGCAGCACCAGCATGCACGAACATCTGGTCTAGCAGCTCGAGGGTATCGTTGTTGAAAGAGAACACCGCCTTATCCATTTCTGCCAGGATGCCGACAATACCGTCGACATCCGTATACTTCTGCCACAGCATCCGCATGTGTTGGTTGTAGAGCCCGGTTGATGCGCCGAGAGCGAAGGCAGAAGGACCGAGCTTTCGTAATTCTGGAAGGAGAACCAAGCCTAAAGGCGAGCCTGGGAAGTATTTCTCGATGAGCGAGACGTAGTGCTGTAGCAGAGCAGGGAGAGCGGCGTATTTGGCTGGGTCTATAGGTCCATCTGCACCGATTCCTCGGACTCGCGAGAAGACTTCAGATTCGAGTATCTGGAAAAGCTCCACGTCCGTCTGTGCTTCGTCCATGCGTTTCTTGATCTGCCTTGACTGCTTGTCCTTGATCTCGAAGTCTTCGCGCTTAGATTGCTCCTTCTCGAGCTTCTCGGCTTGTGCTTCTAAAGCAGCCTGCTGTCGCATATCTTCTGCCTCTTCCGCTAGCGGTTGCAGGAGTTCGGGAAATTCATGCTGTGTCCGGTTGATGAACTGCTTCTTACTCTCATCGGGTTTCGTCTTCACGCCCTGCCTAAATAGCTCTTCAAACACTCGCAGCTCACGTGGCGTCATGGTTGTGTTCTCGAATCGCTCGTCGGGGTTGGCAGAACCTGTGCTGCCTTCGAAAGGAATTCTATCCACTTTTGCTCCTTTTGGACGGGATCTTGCTAGCGATCGTCCTTCACTCAATGTTTGCTTCCTGCTTGGACTCGACCATCGTTCCTTAATGGCTTGCAGTTCTGCGTCGACTTCTTCTTGGGATGTGATATGATATCCTGGTCCGTCGGACGCATAGCTCCTGCGTATGGTCCGAGTGGCATAGAGAAATGGCAGAATCGGAGCGCAAGCATCAGCCAGCTTAGGCCTGCTTACTGCGCTGGACAATTTGCGGGCATACATGGTGCTTGATATGTTCAACTCGGGGTGATGGATTTCCTGGTGAGTCGAGATTTGCATTGATCGATCGCCGCTGACAAAGCCCGATGCGCGAGAGAGTGAACGCGACTCTTGCACGCGTCGATATGTACGTCAATGACTTTCCGACTAGAATCTATACAGCGCATCTGTACGAACAATATTGGAGGCTTGTTGAATAGCAATCATGGCGGCAAAGAACAAGAAAACTGGCGCTGCAGTGTCAGAGTACGAACGAGCGCGACAGGAGAAAATCGCAAAGAACCAGGCACTTCTCCAGCAACTGCAGCTCGATGCTCAGCACGTCGGAGTTGGACCCAAATCTAGACCGAAACCAGCATCGACAGCTGGCCAGAAACGGAAGCGTGAAGTCAAGAAAGAGATCAAAGATGAAGGGCCGAGGAGAACATCGTCTCGATTGAAGGGGATCGTTGCAGATTCAGAAGTGGCCCGCCAGAAGCAGGAAGAGGAGAATCAAGCATTTCAACAGGCGCAGATCGCAAAGAGACAGCGAGTCAGTGACGATATCAATCTACACGATGCCATCGTCAATGGCACAAATTGGAACAGAGCAGGCAATTGGCTGTCCATAGTCGGCCCTGCGAATCCGGGCGAAAGAACGTTCAGCGAGCAGGATATCAAAGACACATCAGATAAAGAATTGAAGGCACTACGAGAGCGCATGAGCGGTCTTGGGCTGTGGGAAGGCGCGGAACCGAACAGGATCAAAATCACGCCGGAAAGAATATATGCCCTTGGCTTTCACCCTACTGAGGAGAAAGCATTGGTTTTCGCTGGCGACAAATTGGGCAGCTTAGGCCTTTTCGATGCATCGCAGACCACACCAGAGAAGATCAAGCAAGAAGCGGACGACGCAGATGAAGATGGTGACGTGGATGACGAGATTGAGCCAGCCATCACCACTTTCAAGATTCACACCCGCACAATATCGGCCTTTCAATTTGCACCGCATGATCACAACGCCCTTTACTCCGCCTCATACGACTCCTCGATCCGCAAGCTGGACTTGCAGAAAGGAGTGGCGGTCGAAGCATACGCTCCTGAAGACAAGGGCGAAGATGCCCCAATTTCTGGAGTTCAGATATCTCACCTGGATCCTAACATGCTACATTTCACCACACTGGATGGTCAATTTGGAATGAAGGACATGCGAAACCCGACACATCAGACTGTCGAGCTCATCCAGCTGTCTGAGAAGAAGATTGGAGGCTTCAGCTTGCATCCGGCACATCCGCATCTTTTAGCCACAGCATCTCTAGATCGCACGCTAAAGCTTTGGGATCTGCGTAAGATCACCGGCAAAGCCAGTAATCGCGCACCACATCTCATTGGCGAACATCTCTCGAAGTTGTCAGTCTCGCACGCAGCGTTCAACGGAGCCGGGCAAGTAGCAACAGCTTCCTACGATTACACCGTCAAGATTTACGACTTTTCGGAATCTGGAGACTGGAAGGCAGGGTACTCTCTAACCGACAATGAGATCAATCCTGCGACCGTCATACCTCATAATAATCAGACTGGACGATGGGTCACTATCCTCAGAGCGCAATGGCAGATGCAGCCCCAGGACGGCATTCAGCGCTTCGTTATTGGAAACATGAATCGCTTCGTGGATATTTACACTAGCAAGGGCCAGCAATTGGCACAGCTAGGAGGAGATTCGATTACTGCTGTACCGGCAGTAGCGCAATTTCATCCTACCATGGATTGGGTTGGCGCTGGTACGGCTTCTGGGAAGCTTTGCCTCTGGCAGTGAAGAAGTCGACTCCATCGTTGGGATGACGTTTAAACCTATTCGGAAGTGACGCGAGCAGCATAGTCAAGCATATTACCTTGAGCGAAGCCAGGAGCTCAGGAGAATCCAGCACCCAGAGTCAGAAACTTACAAAAGAGTTCATATTTTTAATGGTAACTCCGCCATAAGACCAGAGTGTTTTACCAAATCTTCCATGCGATGAAAGGTCGGCTCCGAAATTCGTGTCAGACGCTAATGTGTTCAGTCGGGACGTGAGCAGCGTGCCAGCATGCACAAGGTAGAGTCGAGATTGCCGGGTGAAATGCCGTCCAGGCGCACATCATACAAATCATGCCTTCTCCCCCCTCACATCGACACGCACGCGACGCAACGCCTCAAGAGCACCATCGCTTTCTTTCCGGGTGAGAAGACCACCTCCGATATCCGGCTCATGAGCTTTCTGTAGAGTCTTTTCCCAGTCCTGCTCTGCTGTCTTCCCGCCAAACCATTTTCCGACCCATGACCTCTTCTGTGGTCCACGATGGATCGACTCGCCATACCTGCAAAGGTTAGTAAACGTTCCGAAGCCATCGCACGACAACTGAAGAACGACAACGACATCTAGCAATCAGATTCCGAGCCAAAAGTACTCACTTCTCCAACACTGCCTCGCAGGTCCTCGCACACGCGACACAATCTGGCTGATGGTCCACTTCAGCGCCAATGCATGAAGTCGACGCGTTCTGGAAGTCGGCCAGCTCTGCCAGCCCCAGCTTGCATGCAAAAGAGCCGGCTTCTTTGCATGGCAGGATAACATCTTCGAAGGTAAATTTATGGTTGCCTTCTTCGCAGCGGACAGTGAGTGCTCGACACATAGTTCCTCGGCGATAATTCCGACGGTTTAGGTTCTTGATGTATAATTTCTTGATATATTGTTCAAAGACTTGAGATCCGAGTTAAGAGAGCGGCGATGTTCTGAGAAGGAAGTATACGCGAAGAAAGAGTATTCATATACGTCGAAGTCGCAACACGTTTGCCTTGAGAAAAGTGAAGAGGAGTATAGCCTAGCTCACGCGTGAATAGCATTTTAACTAAAAGAAAAGTGAATTGAGCTGTTATTCTTCACTCCCCAAAATCTCACATGCAGGACCCACTTTTCCTGTTTGCTCGTGACACGTTTGCATTTCTTTCCTATAAAAGAGCGCTCTAAGACATCAAACAAACTTCCCTCCGAAAACAACAACCCACATCCCAATCACCACCACCAACCACTCACACCTCAACCAACCTCAACCTACCTACCTCCACCGCGCACCCCCCCAAAAATGTGCGCCCCCCTCACCGTCACCTGCTCATTCTCCAGACAAACACCACCTCACGCTCCCCAAGCACCTAATCCCCTGCAAATCCCCCGGTTCCAAACTCTGCAAATCCGGCCAAGCGCCAGAAACTCAAACCTGGCAAGTTTCGCCCACGGATTGCGTTGGTAAGAAACAAAAGATCCCGTGACTTACTTATTTACTGAGATGCAATAGCGCGCAAACTGTCGAACGGAACGTGGGATGTGGAGAAGTGTATTGAGAATTTAGCGGAGTATGGGGAGAGGGTGTGGAGGATGAATGAGGGGGTTGAGAAGGAGAGGAAGAAGAAGGAGAAGGAGAAGGAGAAGGATGGGAAGGGGGGGATGTGTGTTGTTCAGTAGGATTTGAGAATTTTTTCGACTACAAGGAGTTCCAGGACTGAGGATGATTCGAGGGATTGACTCCTAGAGATGGGGTTATCGAGTCGAGTCGATTCCACATACATACATTGCATGAAGGGGTACACGACATAAAAAGCGATGGGGAGTTTTTGCTGGGGTTCGAGGAATGAAGCGAGGCATTCTATAGGGAGTGCTACATACACAAGAATTTGATATCCACAACTCGCTTCCGACTCTCTTGCCTTTGACAGTGCTATCGTCTTTAATCCTTTACCATCAGCTTGTTCGGCACATGCGAGCTTAATGGGCTGCTGCAACACCATTCGAGCAACGGCTCAGGCTCCTACCCCTGGCTCGTGTTTGGCTTGGCAGCTGCAATGCCCTTGAGCATCGCATCGGCGTCTCGGATACCCATGACCTTGCCTTCCCGCACGCGCTTGAGGGTCAAAGCAGCGATCAAGGCGGCGCCGACACCAGATCCATCTTCGGCAGGAAGGATCTCAATCGGGTCGTGGCCCCTTCCGAGTGGCTTGCCATCACGGCCCTTGTCCCAATCAAGAATCTCCTTGAGTGCTTGTGCTCCGCGTTGCTAGAAGTCGTCAGTGTGTGGCAATTCAATGATCCTGTCACTGCACTTACCTTGAAGTGAGGGTACTTGTTAAACACCGATCCATCAGCACCCACGTGGCAAGTCTTGTAGCCCTTCTTCTTGGCAATAGCGGCAACACCACACGCACTAAGTCTGGCGGACCGCGTGCCAATCAGCTCAGCCAATCTTCTAATCAACTCGAGCTCTGGCTTCTGGCAGTTGATCTTCATCTTGTCGTAGAACAGGTCATAAGTCTCCTGCAAGTTCTCGAAAGGATCGTTCTCGATGTCAGACAGGAAAGAAGCATCAAGCGAGTAAGGCTTCTTCAGCGATGAGACGTCTTGACCCAGGAAGATTTGCTTCTTCTCTGCAAGGTCGACAAGCACAAGACGGAAGAGTTCGCCGAGGTAGAGACCGGCGATCATCTTCTCAAAAGCCTGCTGGCCAGGACGGGGCGAGTCCTTGTCAATGATAACATCGTAAGGGGTGCGTGGCAGGATCTTGTGCTCGTTGTCGAAAGCACCCCACTCGCAGTTGATGGCGATCTCCTGCTTGGGGTCCATGTTCCAGTGCTCGAGCTTGGGAACATCACCAGCATGCTCCATGTAAGCAGCGTTGCAGCCGGTGCCAAAGATACATCCAATCTTCATCTCCGGGTCGGTGTAAGCACTAGCTATCAAGGTACCGGTCGTGTCGTTGATCAAGGCGGTCAGCTTGATTGGCACTCCACGCTCCTCCAAAGCCTTCTCGAAAGGCGGCACCACGTCCTTGCCCTCAACGCCGTCAATGTCGAATCCCTTGGTCCATCGTTGGAGTACACCGTGATCAATGTAGTCCTGGGTGGCGGGGTAGGAGAATGTGAAGCCTAGCGGGAGCTTATCCAGCTTCTCGCCCTCGTGGTGGTACTCGACGAATTGCTGCAGACAGTCTGCTATGTACGCCCACAGTTCATCGGCGTTGCCCGTCTTCAGCTCCTCTGGCATGCGGTATTTGGACTGAATGATGTCGAATTCTCCTCTCTCTTCTGGCAGGTTGATCTCGCAGACACGGAGGTTGGTGCCTCCCATATCGAGGGCAAGGAAAGTGCCAGTCTCGTATCCGTCTGGGTAGCCCATGACCCATGTTGGGTTCATAGGAATGCTACCGCCTTCCTTGGTCAGGCCCTTGTCCAATTCGGTGACGAAGTGGTCGGTGATGGCTTTGAGCTTGGCTGTATCGACGGTGAAGAGCTCTTCGAGGCGCTTTATTTCTTGGAGGAGGTCTTTAGGGATATCGGCCATAGAGCCTCTACGGCTAGGCTTACGCCTGGGACCCAGGCCGACCATTTTGGCAGGGAGAGGGCGTGAGATCAGGAGTTGAGGTGGTTGTAGAGATGCTCCGAGGATTCAGCAAAGCTACATATACAAGTCAGCTCTGATCTAGACGAGAGTCGCGGTTTCTGTTTCTGAGTATACAGTGACCTGCAGAGGAAGGGGTGATACATACCCAAAGTACAGAGTGGTGATTGAGGCAAGAACAGTCTTCATCAGGTCCATTGTTTTGATGCACTCATTATCGGCTCTACCTCGATGCTTCCTCCCACGCCCATGCCCTTCCGCGAACACCGACGTCACGTCATGTGTCTACAGTAGTTCTGCCTCAGGCCACAACCATCCTCGCAAATGGACAACCATCGGCAAAGTCATGTCTTCATGGCGTCAATACCGAACCTCAACACTCTACCCTCTGCGCGTAGACGTACAGGCCTTCGCGGAAGACGGGGCACACCGCGCCACCCGCACGCCGACAATGAGCCTTCTCTTGGCGACGAGCAGGTCGAAGAGGCAAGGGACAAGATCATCCAGCAAACAGATGGCGATGCCAGCAGCAGTCGCATGAGTGCCATTTCCCTCGGCTATCTGGACGACCACTATGCCAAGACTTTCTTCCATCCAGCCCATGACGTGCCAAAGCGATATCCCATCATCAATCGTGGAACCTACGTCCGAACGAAAGCCATCGACAGATTAGTCACGCGATTTCTCGAAACACATCCGGAGCAGCGGAAACAGATCGTGTCGCTGGGAGCTGGCTCCGACACGAGATTCTTCAGATTATGTGCGGAGAAGCACAATGTCGTCTACCACGAACTTGACTTTGAAGAAAATGTCAATCCAAAGCGTGCCGCAATCCGAGCTTCTGCTGAGCTTACCCGGCAGACGCTGCCAACAGAGCATGCATCAGCCTACCACCTTCATGCCATTGACCTGCGAGTCCTGACTCATAAGTCACCGCCGATACTGCCTGGATTGGAAGAAGACCTGCCGACGTTGATCCTGAGCGAATGCTGTCTCTGCTACTTGCCACCTGACACGGCCATCAGTGTTCTGAACTACTTTACCATGCATGCCAGAGACGGTCGGGGCATGATTCTGTACGAGCCGATTCGACCATTCGACGCCTTCGGCAAGACTATGGTATCAAATCTATCATCGCGAGGAATTGAGCTTCGCACGCTAAAGCGATACTACTCGCTAGATGCTCAACGACAGCGGCTAAGACTTGCAGGGTTTGGGGACGGCCAAGGTGCCAGGGATGTATGCCAACTCTTCGAGCATGATGACTGGGTCAGTAAGGACGAGCGAGAGCGAATTGAGAAGTTGGAGTGGCTAGATGAGGTTGAGGAGTGGAAGCTCTTGGCAAGGCATTATTGCGTGGCGTGGGGTTGGAGAGGACAACCATTCACCAAGGCTTGGGCGGCGATCGATGGATCTGGAACGGCGGATGAACGAATGGACGAGGATATGGGTTGACAGCTACACTAAGGCTGAAGAAAATGCATCGACTCTGTGCCATGCACGTCCGTCTGCCAGCTCCGTCACTGAACATGCGGAGTCTCTTCCTCTCCCAATTGCCTTCACAAAGGCCATTGAATACAATCTATTACGGAGATCATAATCAACTTTCCACACTGACCTAGGCTAGCACACCTAACAACTCGACCCAGCTGCTTCTATAACCCGTGAAGTCCTTTATACGCACGAATCCACCGACCTCGACATTACTAGTCGCCCACGTTGGGTTCGGAGATTGGCATCATCCATGATTCTTAGTGCTTCCAAGCTTTCAAAGAGGATTTAACTGCCAGCTGCGCACTGAGAAGATGTTCTGCCTGAGGAACTATCGAAACGGTCCGTGTACTTAAACTGAAGAAACGTCACATGCAAGCACAGATGGCATTGCGGTCCGTGCACCCTCATACCTACTCGGTAGCTCGTACAGTCATCACTCATATCTCATCATCACCACTTCACCATCACATTCTCGCGGTCTCGATCACTATCGACCATGACGCTCACCAAGTACGCGCCTAAGTACGAGCGCTGCGATGGCGCTATCAACTCTATCAAGCGCCAGATGTCGCCTTGCGCTTCTTGCCTTCCGCCACACCTCCGCTTGAAATACACAGCTTGCAAGAACCTTTGCGAAGCTGACTACAACGTGCGCTTCCGCTTTTGCGACCTTCCTGGCGAGCTCAGAAATCGCATCTACGAACACCTTCTGCTATTCGCCGACCACCACAAGATCAAGTGCTTTCCCAAAGATCCTTGCCACGTCCAAGGCTATCAATAAGGAAGCAACATCAGTCCTCTACAGATCCGACTTGCCCTGCGTCAGCTTCCGTGATGAAGGGCTCCACCATGACTCCGGGGTGTTCCAAGATGACATCTCGCTGCGGACCAGAGGCGGAGCTTGCTGGACAGCTGAGCTCTTGTATCGCGATCATCTGCGCCTTGTCATTCGTCGAGGAGCATATGGATTGGCTGCTGAGCGTCTGCACTCCCTCTTCTCCCATCTCCGCTGCAACAGGACTGTTCTTAAGACGATCACCATCACTTGCAGTGGCCACTCGTTCTCGACCTTTCTCTGGTCTTATGCGTCGCAAGGTCCCTTGGAGGAATTGCTCTGGCCAATCGCTCGATTCTGTACCAAGTTCAAGGTGCAATTCGAGAACTGCCCAGCCGGCTTACCTGGTGCCGTGCAGGCTTTAGCAGACAAGAAGAGGTACCTCTTCCAGATCGACATCTCGGTCAGGGCTGAGATCATGGGCAAGCTGTTGGCGCATGACGAGATTCTGACTACTATGCTGCTCCATCACATGCCACAGGAGCATGCCTCGTACGTTGAGCTCAAAACGGAGTTTCATTCTGTACAAAACAGCGGGGATACAGAGCCCGGAATGAAGGAGGCTATGGACAAGTTGGATGATTTCTTGAATGCAAGAGAAGTAGGCGTTTTGATGCGACGTGGCGAGCGCATCGTAGACGGCCATTCGCAGGAACTCGCTCAAGAATTCTGAAAGTTTGACTACGCGCGACGACAGCTGTACAGCGGCCAAGATTTGCTAGTCGGCTTTCTCAAGGACCACAAAGACCACTCGAAGTGCTGGGAGGCTCGATGTGTTTCGAAGGACAAGCATCACATAGACTGTACGAGCCATCACCTTGTCTGAGGCAAAGACAAGGTCCTATAGCAAATAAGGAAAACCTGTATACGCAAACAAAAGCATTGATACGACATCTCCTTCTCTCGTTCGACCTTCTACACAATGCTAAATCAACGCCTCGTTATCCAACAAACACGAATTTCCAAAACTTCACATGCAGCATTCAAACAATAGAATTGTGACAATATACAATACATGTACCATTCACCCAAACCCTCAAAAATCATACAACATGTTTCGATCTACTACAACGCCTATCCTTCTTCTTCTACACACACAAAACCACATCGCTCTTACTACCACACCCACCACTTCCCACAAATCTCTCCATTCACAACGCCAAAAAAATGACGAACCCACAAACCACACACACCTCCTACCAAACCCTTTCCATCGTCAAGCCTCGCTACCAAATGAAGCAACGCGGCCCAGACGTTCCCAACAATCAATTACTCCAACGAAGACAAGAACCGAGCCATCCAATGTCTTCTCGCCGACTCGTCGCCTAGCCATGACTGAACGACGTCTAGCAAAAGTCCGAGCTGCTGAAGCGAGACAGAGCGCAGAGAATGCTGCTCGAAAGGATGCCGTTGAGGGAAGCTGAACTCCAAGCCCAGAACAAACTCTCCGAATCCACCGACTCCAAAAACTCCACGCCATCCGCTCCCAACTCATTTTCGACGACTGTCTCCAAACCCCTACTCCGGCCAAAAACTCGCTCAGGTTATCGCGCTATGAAAGCTACAGGTACGGGACCCGAAGACACAATCCTTGAAGAAATGAAATGGAGAGATTCTTGAATGGATTTCGTGACGAAAGACTTTTTTTTGGCGGGATGTAGATGTATTGGGGGGGCCGCCGGAGTGGTTTTGGGAGCGGAGAGGAGAGGGGAGGGATTGTGGGTCACTACTAAGGTAAGGTAGGATTGTACTGTATAACGTTGAAGAATGAATTGGGGGTTCTGTGGATGGGAATTTTAATTTGCTAGGTAATAGAATGTATTTCGCTTTCGATACAGGTTGTTTATACATATATATATTTCTTTCCCAGTTTATTTCTTTATATTTTATCGTGATCGCGATCGTGATTCTGCTTGGACTGGTAGTTGGTATGCGAACGGGTTCGGGACTTGTGCCTGGTGAGCAGGTGTAAAGGCTTGAAACGTGGTTGGTGTGGTTGAGTTTTTTCAAGTGTTGTGCCACGTCCGAAACGGTGATGATGACACCATCGCGCCTCTGTGAGAACGCTGCTGTATGAATGACTCGTATTGAATCGATTTCAGCTTTGATCAAAGCTCCAGCGCACCATTGGAGCGAGTGACGATCGATGCTGTATCGGACCTCACTCTTTTTTTTAAAAAAAAGTTTCTCTGTCCCTGGGATTGCCGGTATGCTGCGGCGTTCGAGGCCTGTGTCGAGTAGGTAGGATTTACAATGATGAAGCGTTTGGCGTCAATGGGCCTATGCTGGAACTCACTCCATATTGGCCGGTCTCTTTGAACTTGTAGAGCATGCCGTTATACATCCACTCGACGCCTGAAAAGAAAACTTGGAAAGCTGAGACTGTCAAGCTTGACAACGCCTCCAGCAACAATTCTCTAGCTCCGGCTGCGAGTGCTATGCTACGGAGCAGAAGCCCGCAGGACTTTACGATTGGACTGTGCTCGGGTGGCCGCTCTGAAGTGGTCCGCCGAAGTAATGCTTCTGCACAATAAACCGCTTCAAAGGCGTTTAACAGCGAAGCCGCAGCGACGGAGCAGATCTAGTGTCCTGGAGACTCATGGGCGTCGTCACAAGTTCACTCTCAACGTACGTCGTGTAGTAGCCAACCAGATAGACAAGGATAAGATCGTGTCCGGAGTGCCTTGCATCTAATCTCAACTGACATGGGTCTGAGACTTTCGGTGCCTGGAGGAAATCATGAACTTTAACTCCTTTCAAGCACCTCTCGAAATTTCGACTTCATCTGGCTTTTCTTGCATTGCTACCGTCGTATCATACATCCATTCATTAGGCGCGGGGCTAACCAACATGTTCTCATTATTCAAGTCGCTCACCATAGTCGTGGGCCTTGCTTTGACCGTATCTGCTCAGAGCCGGGATTGGAGGAAAGCGCCCGCAAAGCCTGTTGGGCCTGGACCTAACTCCAAGTCATGCGCGTTCAACAGCACCTTGGGCCCCAATATCATGGTCGGCACAGTAAAGTACGTCCCGATGGTGCTCGACAGAGCGTGAGAGGTTGGGCTGACGCGTGACCAGACTTCCAGACAACAGCACAGAAATAAATGCCTGGGTGTATGGCTACAACTGGTGTAGTCACAGCAATTTCGTCTCCAAAAGCGCAGACATCTGCAAAGCGACATCTGCGCCGACCGATGCTGTCGAATTCATGCGCATTCCGCTGACGGACAATATGGGCGATTTCGATTGGGACTGCTACGCTAATGTCGATATCCGATTCCATGGGTGTAACAACTCGAGCGTAGATAGCGGAGGCACTGTGGAAGACGTCGGCGAAATCACAGCTTGCATCACCGCGAAGGATGGATCCTCGTCATACGAGTACCAATGTGTAGACGATCGAGAGTGTCATTCCTGCGTGTACAACGGACAGATCAAGCCAGCCTCGGAAGTCGAACTAATAGCATTCATGAGTGTGAGTTCTCAGGCACCCAAGCAGATGACAGGAGGCTAACGATTCAGCAGTGTGGTGTGATGGCTCAGCCCTAATAAGCAAGAAAGTGGTGCTTTGGTAATTCAAAGACGTGCAGCAAATGTACATGCACGGCAGGTCGCTAGTCGCAGATCCGAGGACAGGTGCCCTTTGCGACAACCTGTTTCAGCAGATTCTCCGGGTCACGAGAAAATCGCCAAACATGAAGTCAAATGCCTCTCTGTTCCTGACATCTTTCCTGGCAAGCTTCCATGCAGATTGTTATGGGTCCTTGTAGATCGATCTGCCGGACGCGGTACGTGGTTGTACTCAACACAGCACTTCCCCAAAGATGACAACGCTTTTGTGCACTGCAGATGCCGTATAGGAACAACACCTTGAATAATTGGACATGCCGCTTCCTGTTGCATCCATGAGGGCCAGAGAGACGGGGATCCTTTTTGACTGCTCTGGGCATCAAGATGGACAACTGTTCAGTGAAACCTCCTGCCGTCAATTGGGGCTACCGTCGCATCAGATGAACCCAGCAAACTCGCTAAAGTCATGGATGTATCAGGATCTTCAGAGCAGACGCCCTCACAGAAGCTGATTGGCAGATTTGCCCATGATGACAGGTGTTGCGATGGTGCGCTGTCCGAAAGTGATCATAAGGTACTCTATTCGAGATCGTCAAATCCGTCCAAGACGCTATCTTGAGCTTTCAATGTACTTTTCGACTCGAGCCCCTGCTCGCCCAGCCACCCACAGCCCCTAGTCCAGCGCGAGAACGTCTGTGGAATATTCTTTCCGGCACTTTGGCAATAATCTCGGTAGTCGGCCCATTCCCGGCAGATGACTATGTCCAGGCTTTCGACCACGGGCAGCAGGACCAGCTTGCGCAGCTCAGCCACGAACTCGTTGGAGTGCGGCGATTGTGGCCAGTCGAAATCAGTCGCAAGCTGACCGTCTGAAAGGATCATTCCTATTCGTAGGTGGATTGTGTGAAGCTTTCGAAAGTTGGGCAGGAACTTGGTGGCCAGAAGTGTAGTGTAGAAGCTGAGCAGGTCGTACGCTCCGCAAAACCCTGATCCTCCACCATAATCACTTCCAGCATCCGAATCAGTGTCTTGCTCAACGCGGCCTCGACTATCGTGATCGTCCCGGTTGCGACAGTCGTGACAAGTGATGGGCATGAAGATATCGCATCGTTCGATGATCTCTGAGAAAGGACGAATGACCTTTGTCAGCAAAGCAGCTATCGCACCGTCCGTTGTCGGTCCAACGATTCGTAGTAAAGTGTTCTCTTCGACTTGCTGGAGATATTCGGCGCACAGGTTGCTACTGGCTTGCAGCAAAGACGGCCGTGGAGCGTTCAAGACGTAAGCAAAGGCGTGAGGTAAATGAATCAACCAGATCGCGACATTGATCGGAGCTTCGACCGTGAGGTAATCGTATATCAAATCGCGAACTTCCCTTGGCAGTCCGAAGAAGTTGAATGTATCATCGTTTGTAGTGCCGTTCATAGCGGTCAAGTGATTCCCTGATTTCATGTTCATTCTGCGCCGGGTGCTTGTCGAGTCGAAGACGAATGAAGACCATGGCTGATGGTGAAAGGAGGACGTGTTGATCAGCTGCGAACTGCTTCTGGCAGACGACCAACGTGATGTGACGATGGGGTGCCTTAGCGCTCAGCCCTCACTGCACCTGTGCCCGGCGAGATATAGCCTTTCATCTTGCATACAACGTGCATGGACCGGGCGAATGGCCGATCCTGGGGCGGCTTGTACTTGCCGCGATAACCTGATGATGAGCCCCAGTGACAAGCTTTTTCTCGGCGATCGAACAGCTGGAATAGTTTTCTTGAATACTTTGGAACACTGCATCACGCAATTTCAGCTCTGAGTACTGTCTTCAGTTCTAAGGGACCTCCTGAAGGATCTAAGGAGGCTGAAAATGCGAGGTGATTTGTACCAGGCAAGCAACCACGCAACCAGGCGGCGAGCGCAAAGTCAGAGCCAGGATCATCCTGGAAATGCTTGCAGTTTCGACTTTGACCGACTTTGACCGCATATCCGGAG
Source organism: Pseudocercospora eumusae (assembly GCA_001578235.1). NCBI lineage: Eukaryota > Fungi > Ascomycota > Dothideomycetes > Mycosphaerellales > Mycosphaerellaceae > Pseudocercospora > Pseudocercospora eumusae. Next base: position 200,679 of record LFZN01000051.1, read on the forward strand.
ATCGAAGGATAAGTAGATGTGTATTGTGAAGGGCAGAAACGGTCGCATTGCAGCGGACCAGGCCACCAACCAACTGGCGACACGTCTTGCAAAGGCTTCACCAGAAAGGAATGTGTAGCTCGCTGGCGGCTTAGAAGAAGGGAAGTCCTTTCCAAGGTGATTTTGATGCTCACTTCAAACTTGACGTGCAGCGCTGCAATACCTGACGCGAGACCATGGCCTCGCTGCCAACTCTGTCATGTTCAGTGCTCAATCAGGCTGGTGGTGGTGCGCAGCGAGTGGTTCGATGGCCTCTTTTTCTCACTCAAGTGGACCTGGTTTCGATGCTTGGTGTGTACTGTAATCTCCGTGCTCGATGATTGGTCGTCATACTTTCTTCGCATCTCTCAGTGGGGTGACGCGCCAGTTTAGATATCGCAATAAGTACGTGAATTTTGCCCTGGCGTGGCCGCGTGGGATGATATGGACCCAGATGTACAGTAGATGGAGAGAGGGAGGAAAGCCGCGTGGAGGCGCGGCGGCTATCGCGTCTTTGAAACTTTGAATAGACCTGATTCAAATTTTCGTTGGCCCAGTATCAAACAACGAGTCATGGTTGAAACACGGAAGGGCATTATTATTATTATTCTTCGCGATTGCAGCGTTTCGTGCCTTATGTTGACAGACTCGCAATCAAACAATCCATTCCCGAGCTGTGCGTTGATGCATTTGCTGGATCAACGAAAGGCCCAGTCCACCTCAGCCCAAACTTTCCCCCGTTTGTATCCATCGTCAAGATGCTATTTGCATTGTTGCTGAGGAAGCTCGCATAATCACTCCGCGGAGCAGCACGATGCAGATACATCAAATTTCTGGCGAAGATGCCTTTGAATTGCGTCTGATCGCTGTTGCAGGTCCTGCCGTTCTGCTCACATTCCTCTTGCAGGACCCCACCAGGTGCTAGCAGTGCAATTGCGGCATCTGCGATATGCTGAGCAGAGGCAATGTACGATCCATCTCTGCTTGCTCTCGAGAGTTCGACCAAGCCGCCGAGGACAACGCCTTGAGTGTAGCTCCAGACTGTATCCCCATTATTACGGCAGTCACCTGTAAGCCCATCGTTGATATTGCCATCTGAGTTGATCATTCCGCTACCTTGGAACCAGTTCCATTGCTGCTGAGCGATGTTCAGATAATCCTTGCCGGAAACACGATTTGCGAGAGCTGCAGCGACGCTGAAGAAAAGCTCGTTAGCAACCGCATTGATATACGTATGGCCACGGTTCCAGAAGATCCCGCCTGTGCCCCCTCGGTTGCTGCTACAATTGGTCTTTCCAAAAGTCGTTCTCATATCGGCGAAAATGCTTTCGGCCATCGAGAGGTATTGCGGGTTCCTAGAAACATCGTACGAGGCGATCCAGCCTAACGCCCACCAGCCCTCATCGTCGTAATAGCTGTGCGGTCATCAGCATTTGTGGAGCTCGCATAGTACTTCCCATCTTACTTGTTTATGAACCGTTGGCCCATGAACTGTGCATCTTGCTGTCTTGCAGAAGTGAATGTAGCTTGTTGCGCCGCAAGCACATTGTCCTTTATCTGATCATTCATCATTGCCAGGTTGGAGATGCTCGTGAGCATATTTGCGCACTGCCACCAGCCTGCACCTTGCCAAAGACCTGTAGAGGACGAATACCAATTCTGGAGTTGCGCGTATGCATTTTGGGCGTCCGACATCGACAGTGCCCTTTTCGTCGGTGAACTCATTGCAAGAACCATGAGGCAAGCAAAGGTCACTCCTTCGGACATTCTGAGTGCCAACATGATTCTGTAGGGCCAAAGACTGAACTAGAACAAGAGGGAAGAATGGGCACCTAGGTCAGACTGATAAATGCGGACACCCGATCGTATTTCACCGAACCATCGTCGGTCAGAGCTTCTTGAATCACTTTGCGAACAAACATGCTGAAAATACAACCGAGATCTTGGAAGTCCGTAGAGTATATCGAGGTTTCAGCAAAAGGCTAAGAACTTCAGATGCTGCACTGGCCCAACGCTCCGATGCATGGACGGCTCCCCTCCGGGCTAGCGAAATGGTCGGAATAGCCAGAGATTGGAGGGTAGAGCTAAATAGCCGCCTTTGAGCAAGAAATTGCGACAAACGATGTCAAGATAGGCATTTGTGGTTTGTTTCGTTTGCAAGATTCAGGATACCACAAATAGCCTATGAAATAGGCGCTGAGCGTGTCCAGAACTAGTTAGCGCAGCCAAAGTGCTCTTCAGCGGAGCCAGCATTTCTCTACCAAGTGGCTCCCGATTGGAAAATGCACAGCTTTGAAGTCATCGAATAGAGCGGCCTCGATGGTTCGTGCCTCTGCTGTGTTCATAAGAATCTTCACAAGGCTCCAGCAGGCTATCCCGCAAGGAATGATTTTGTCGCGCTTCTTTTTCTGTACAATATGAAGGAAAAGATTGACACCATCTTCCAGGCCTTTATTCGGTTGTCCATGCCAGTGTACCATGGAATATGTGGCATAGTGGAACACAGATTCTCTCCAGCGATTCTGCTCTTGTTTGTGCCAGGTTGAAGCATAGGAAGGAACGTAATCGACAAGTAGCCAATTATCCAGAACATCGATATGGCCTGCGCCCAACAGACAGTGGACAATGGCTCTGAATAGCCGCGTGTGCCGTGCTTCTCTTGAGTGACATCAATCAGCCAAGCAAGGGCGTTGACCTGGAAATATCAGAGATTGCCTGGTATGTTCCATAATTGATAGAGATGTAGTGCTAGCGGATATATGTACCGTTTGGAACATGCACACTCAGCAGTCGTGGGTCCTCAAGGACAGCCAGGACATTTTCAAGCGTCAAGAGCCCGGCTTCTCATGGCCCTATACGACGAAGGAGGGGGGAGAGAGAACATATTCAAATGTCACTTACACCGGCTCCGCTCTCGGCGTTCTGCGACCTTGTCGTTCTCAGCGTTTGCATGACTCCGAGCCATGAAGGTCTCTAGAAGCACGTCGTGACAATTTTGGGGTCTGCGCCGCTCCTTTTCAAGATCTCAAGTGGATCATTCTGCATGTGCTCACTTAGACCGTCTGGACTTGTGTGTGGTTCCTCAATCCATGAGCATGGCAACCATGGCAGAGGCTTCGCTGGCCATTGTAAGTAGTACTCGTAGAAGTCCAGAGGTTCTCCATAACGAAGAATGGTATTTTGTGGCTTGCGATCTCGTATCGGAGCGGTGCTGACCAGCTTCCATATCATCTTACAGCAAGGCACGCTGCGAATGCACGGCGACCAGATGTGGCATGGAGACATTCGGCATCGATCTTCTTAGAGCTTGTTGCAAGTTGCAAGATGTGCTGGCGAGAGACTGCTGTGCTGTAGAACTATTCTAATATCTTTTCCGCGGCAAGCCTCGGGAGTCCCCGTCGCTGTTTCTCCCAGAGCCATCACCAGCAAGCACAACCTACCCATAAACAACTTATCCCATTCCATCGCCTCCACATCGACAACATGTTCCGCACCGCTCTCCTCCGAAGCGCACGATGTGTCGCTCAATCTAGCACTCGCGTGGCTCAGCCTGTCGTCCGCACATACATCCGCAGCCCCTTCGTCACATCACGAATCTCAACACCAGCAACAAGAATTGCAGCAGTACGATGCTATGCGAGCGCTTCAGGACTCGGACAGGAGGAGGTCACCGGTCGCATTCTGGACTTGCTGAAGAACTTCGACAAGGTATGCTTGGGAAAGTGAGAGATGGATGCAAAGGCATTGGACTAATTCATGCTGCAGGTTCAGGACCCATCAAAGGTACACACGCGCAAGCTCTGGAAAAGGAGCAGCAAGTGCTTACATTTATTCGTAGCTTTCCGCGACCTCTCACTTCACCAACGACCTCGGATTGGACAGCTTGGACACAGTGGAAGTAGTCATGGCGATAGAAGAGGTTCGTGGCGTCATAGCGAGGATAACGAGTAAAGGCTCACAATACGTTCAGGAGTTCAGCATTGAGATTCCAGACAAGGAGGCAGACGCGATCCACAGCGGTACGTGGAGTGAAAGAGCTCCATTCGAGGAGGACAAATTGCTAACGCCATGTAGTGAGCCAAGCCGTAGACTACATCATGAAGCAGCCAGATGGTGAGTAGAAAAGAGAGCACCGCCTTAGCTTCTACGCTGACTACGTACAGCCCACTAGATGTCCCTGAAGGTTTTGGAGGAGACCTCAGAGCAGGAAGTTGGTTGGCATACAGATATGGAAAGTGGCCTAGCGGAGTTCAGACAGAACCAGGCAAAATCATGTACATTGCAAGCTCTCGAATCGAGCACCCGGTACGACCTGTATCATCAACTCTGTCCTGTCACACTGTCATGCATATTTGTTGTTGAGGAATTGGTCCAGCCATTGGGTTGCCATTGACGCCATTGGTATGGTGGTATTATGGTCTGGGCCGTCTGGCAATATCAACTGTTTCCAGCATCGTATTCAGCAATATTCTTCCTGTTCAATTCCTATCCAAACCACATGCAATGTATTTTCGTTAAGCATGATCGATGTTGATCGGCGCTAGTAAAGCTCGGCAGCCACGTACAGTAGTTGGACATTCTCACAATCTCCTTCCCAGGCTGCTCCGTACTGCTGCATACACACGCCATACCATAACAATTGCGACGCATTTCTAGCCCAGCATCATCGCTTGCACGCTTTGCAGGAGACTGTCGCGTATCACGGCTTGATATCGGCGGCCGACAATATTCACTCGCCCTCGCCGTTGGGGCCCGCTCTTCCTCAGCCCTGCGCGATCCCTGGCACGTGTGCGAACGACCACCTCAAAAGCCAATTCACACCCTCTGCGCCGACACCTCGACTCGGCATACAGTGCGCCTGAACATATATACACAGCATGGCTTCGGCCTCGGGCTCAGGCCTGACTCGGCGGCGAGGCGCGGGCGGCGGCGCAACCACCACCAACGGGGATGACGAGGGCAGCAGAGTCTCCAGTCCAGCACCAAAGCCCTCGAACAACTTCTCATCTGCACCTGAGACATCATACGAAGCCGGCGAGAATGGCCACAAGATCGCATTTGACCCTCGAGACATTAGCGAGAATGTTGAGCGCAGCAAGCAACCTAAGCTCACACTCATGGAGGAAGTGCTCCTCATGGGACTCAAAGATAAGCAGGGATATCTGAGCTTTTGGAATGACAACATCTCCTATGCGCTGCGGGGATGCATTGTGATCGAGCTGGCATTCAGAGGGAGGATTTCCATGCAGAGAGATACCTTGAGAAGGAGGTTCCCGCTTGCAGACCGACTTATTGAGGTTGTGGACGATACCTTGACCGGAGAGGTCTTGCTTGACGAGGCATTGAAGATGATGAAAAGCAGCGAGAAGATGAGCGTGAGTTCGTGGATTGATCTCATGTCAGGTAGGCCTCCAACAATCTGGCCAGAAATCTTTGGAAAGAAGTGCTGACAACATACAGGCGAGACATGGAACCTTATGAAGATCGGCTACCAGCTTAAGCAAGTGCGCGAACGATTGGCGAAAGGCCTGGTCGACAAGGGCATCCTCCGAACCGAGAAGCGTAACTTCCTCCTTTTCGACATGGCTACACATCCAGTCGCGGACGGCGGCGCGAAAGACGAGATCAGACGAAGAGTCCGAGCCGTGCTCACGAACCGAACAGTGGTGCTCCCAGCATCTCAATTCCTGCCTGAGGGGATGGAGTTCAGATATCTGCGCACCGTGGCTATGCTGTGCGCTGCCTATGCTGCGAACGTACTCGAGAATGCTCTGGTTACACTAGGCCACGAGGCACGGGAACGAGCATTCGCACAGGTGGACGAACTTCTCGCGGAGTACTCACAGTGGCCTTTTGGACGCCGAACTGGAGGTCCAGCAGCCATTGGTGCCAATCTTGATCAGGTCATTCGTGATGAGGTCAATGCCGCCAAAGACAAGGAGCTGCAATTGGAAGTTGTCGCAGCATGCCTGAGCGTTTTCACTCGTCTGGATTCTTTGCTCTAAATATATGAGGAATGTCATGAAGAGCGTGGCGGTTCAGGATCCTGGAAGGCTGGAGTGAACACCTCAGGTCTGACTCGTCCACGGAATCTGGACTTTAAGAAGGACCAAGATATCAACGCAAGTAGCCGGTTGCCTAGCGATGCCATACGTCCCGCATTCGTTCCAAGGCTCATCGATTCGAAAGCAGAAAAGGCCCGGTAGTTATTAGTTTGCGCACGCCCTTCCAGCCAGGGCCGGACTCAGGAATGTCAAGGCGGTCGAGAGCTCAAGATATGTGGACTTCGCTCTCAAACAGATTTTGAGAACTACGGAAGCGCGTTGGCGTTCAAGGAGTATATCGTGATGTTGTGTCTTAAGAAGATACCAGCTGAAAGAAAGCAGTCATTTCTCCCAGTTCCTACTAATTTCCAGTAGTATGCCCGAGCTTGGAGCATGTGAAAGCAAGCACTTCATGTGGCCCTTGCCCAGAATCACGTCAGAACTTCGCCCTAGCTGAACTTGAGTCCACTACTTAAATTCGCATTCTTCCTCGTCTTCATTACGACTCGCACCCAATAGCAGTGTAACTGCACCACATCGAGCCGGTCTTCGCGATGACAAGCGCTGTAGGCGACCATAGCCACGAGGGCTGTTTCTATTCCGACACTTTTCATGCCACCAAGATGTACTCAATGCACTACAACCCAATCACGACGCTCGCGTTGAAGGCATTCATTCGCGCTCGCACCAACAAGGACCCACCAAATGGCCTGCGCAGGCAAGTTCCCCTACGTATGTTCAACGAGATATGCTAATGCCATTCCTCCAGATACCAGTACATTCGCATGCTAGAGGAAATGGATCGTAATTGGACATTTCGGTTTATGGACCTGCCACCTGAAATGCGAAACATCATCTATGAGCTGCTTCTGATGCGCAATAAGGCACAGCGCCGCAAGGCTTTCTTAGCTATTTTGCGAGTCTCTAAGGAAGTCCACAAGGAGGCTGTCGGCATCTTCAACGATGTCAACACTGCGGATCTGGGTATTAGCATCATCAAGCGCTCCTCCGACTCTCACTCTAGCGATGCCCTCTACATGAGCCTCAACGGCCACGTTCGCAACACTTTTGAGATTACCGACCAGTCCGATGTCAAGACCATACTTGGCCAGGGCGCCCGTGGGCTGGCACGTATGCGACATGTCCGACTGTGGCTCAACATCAGCTGGTATGTTGGAAACGCACCGAATGGCAATTGGATCCTGCCGACTTCCTTGGTTTCGTCCATCGTTGCAGCAGGAGTGGACCTTCGCACGCTCGTCATCGAAGGGTCGGGATCAGGTACAGATCAAGACTGGATTAAATGGCTGCGTCCGCTGGCACAGTTGCCAGACAAGACCGCGCTGCAACTTCACGGCTTCCGCGACGAGGGCGCAAAGCGGACCATCCTGCGCCAGATCAAGGCTGCAAATCCCAAGATCGATGCAGAAACGTGACCGTCTTGTTTCAGCCAAGACTTGCTGCCTGAGAGGCTGAGACTCGGCTACTACAACTTCTGTATTCAACATGTCGACCAACACGTCATAGTTAAATGCACCTGAAACTTTCCGACCCTCTCATGACTCGAGCTTCTGATTCTTCTGATACACCCGGTGGATCACGCACCTAGCCTTCCACCTTCGACTTTGCAGCTTCTAAGCATATCATGGACTATGCTTCGTGTTCAAGATCTGAGCTGGAGGGATTCCTGCGCGCTCGCAACGCCAAGTGTATCCCTAAAGACCTTCCAAGGTGCCGACCTCATTCTTGCTAAGTTATCGAAGCACATAACTGACTTTACATAGGCACGAGTGTATCTCTATACTCCAGCAGCTCGACCAGGAATGGACATTTCGGTTTATGGATTTACCACCCGAGTTACGCGATCTCGTGTACGAAGAGCTCTTAATCCGTAACAGGGAGACAGGACGCAAAGCTCACCTTCAGATCCTTCGAGTCTCCCAAAAAGTTCACAAAGAAGCTGTTAGCATCTTCCAAGACGTGACGCCTGCAAACTTGGACGTCATTATTCTAAGACGCTGCTACCACGTCCCTTCTCCTTCCCTCAGCCTTTCCATCAGCGGCGATTTCAAGGGGCGTTGCGAAGAGCGCGACGATGACATCGAAACTACTCTCACCAGAGACGTTAGCACATTGCCCTGCTTATCAAACATCGAATTGCAGCTGACCATCAAACCCTGCTGCGGAAGCCACGACTCCGACCCCGATTACAGCTATCCGACAAAGTTCATGTCGGCGTTTGTCGAACGTGCACAGAGTCTTCGAAAATTTTCTCTCATTGTGCCTGTGTCAAACACTATGCGCTTCGACTCACAACAATTCCTGGATTGGTTCGATCCGCTTACCCAGCTATCTTCCGAAGTCGCGCTGGAACTCTATGGATTTTGTCAGGACACGAGGGAGCAGCTCAAGCTGAGGATCGAGGCTGCAAAATCAGAGTCGATTCCGAAAAATGAATGAATGGCCTGAAGTGGTAGCGTTAGGGAAAGAAGCTGAGAAGGGACTGGTAGAGACTCCATGACACGAAGGTACCAAATAGCGTTGAATATCGTGCTTTGATCCATGAGAGACACGGTGTGAGCTCAGAATTTTTGCATAATTGATCACATCCTTCGATGCCGAGGAAACCAGCAGTCCTAAGCTATTGTCCTCTATGAAAATGATTACCTCATAAGTACTGCTGGCACCTATCTACTCTGACTGACATTCACATCATACCTCTAGCAACCCACGCTCATCCCAACATCACAATCCTCACTCACGCGTATGCACCCTCCTCCGAAACTGCACCATAGGCCCATCCCTCATAGCAACAAAAGCATCTTTCACCTGATACTGCTCTACACACCTCCTTCCCTCCATCCCCTTCAAATCCCCAGCCCCCAGCTGATTCCCTTCGTCCTGCCTCAGCTCAAAATTCCAAACAACTTTCGCCATAACAATCAGCATTTCCAGCCATGCCAGATTCTTCCCAATACAACCCCTACTTCCCGTCGAGAATGCACAGAATCCACTTTCGGCCAATGCTAAACTCTCTTCACTCGCAGCTCCGCCATCTTCGACTTTGATCCAGCGCTCGGGACGGAAAGCGAAGGGCTCGGGGAATACGTCCTCGTTGTACGACAAGCAGTACAGGCCCGTGGAGAGTTTCGTTCCCGCGGGGAAGTAATGGCCTTCGACTATTGTCCCACCCGGACGGACTTGACGAGCAGGTTCCGCTGCGACGGGGGGAGTCATTCGCGAAGCTTCTTGTATAAATGCTCGCAAGTACTTGCAATTTTGAAGTTTCGTTCCGCTTTGAATTTCCTCTCCAGACGAAAAATTCTCTGAAATCTCCTTGGCGAGTTTCGTTTGGATGTCTGGATTTCGTGCTAGATAGAACATCATTGCTGACATGACGATACTCGTGGTATCCGAGCCCGCGATGATCAGGAGTTCGCATTCATTGTACAGTTCTTCTCTCGAGTATCCCTTCCCAGTTTCAGGATCTTTGGCATCGAAGAGGTAGTAGAAAAAATCCTTTCTCGCTGCGCGCTTGTTCTTGCGGACTTCTTCTTCGACTTTGGTCCGATCTTGGAGGCATTTTGCGACGAAGTTTTGCCAGCCTACGAGCGCCGCGGGCGCCGCGTAAGCGATTAAAGCGTCGAGACCTCGGGGTTTTAACCAAACCCACCAATCTGCGAACGGTGAGAAGGCGATGGGATGCATGAGGACCAAGAAGTCAGCGAGCAGTTCGGGGACGTAGCGCAATTTGGAGGAAGGTTCTTTCATTTCGAAAGACTTTCCGAAACAGAGGTCTCCGAGGATGTCGAAGACTAGGTGGTTGATTTCTTGGGCCATGTTGAGCGATTTACTCCAGCCATTTTCTTTTTCTGGGTTGGGGATTCGATCGGAGATGAGATCGCACCAGCGGTCTGTGTTGGATTGGACGAAGGGCTCGGCGGATCGGAGGGCTTTGTCTGAGAAGGCGTGGTTCAGAACTCGCCGTTTTGGGGCGTGGGTGTGGACGTCGGTTGCGTTCCAGGTGTTGGAGACTTTGGAGTCACTGGGCCAGACGCGGTAGTAGTCGCTTTTGCGGACGTTTCCTTTGGGGCCGAAGATGGTTCGATAGCCGGTTGGTGTGTTGATCAAGACGCCATCTGGACGATAGCGGAATGTTGTGCCTTGTTGTGGATGTCGATAAGTATGTTTCGAGCGGTTGGTGTCACGAATTGAGATGCATAGTACTGACCATATTGCTGCTGCAGGCGCCATAGCCATACATGACGATCGCCTTTGAGCGTATGCCAGTATGAGGGGAAAGTTGTCAAGCGAGCCCAGAAAGGACCAGGAAACTTCGCCAGAGGATGCAGATACAGTCTGTAGAAAGCTGTTGTGATCACTCCTACGGTGATTATTGCACTTGCCAAAGCAACGATATTGGGGTAGGTAAAGCCATCCCTAGGCAGCACGCTCTCGTAAAGCCACACCATGGTGCTTCGAGGTCAGTCAGAGCCGCTGATGCTCATGAGAGAGCTCTTATCAGAAGAGAAGAGGTCCATTCGAGCTCGGTGTGTTCTGCAATAGCGATCACTTCATTGGCGGATGTCGGCCGAGCAGTGGGATGCGGATGTTAGGCCAAGCATAGCGTAGTATGCTGCGGGTCAAGGCAACGGTTCTGCTGGCTTGCGGCGTTGCCTGTCATGCTCGTGCACACACGTTGGTCGATGCTGTCGGTAGTGCCCGTGGCGTTCGGATGGTGAGTGACTAGTCGCGATACTAGACAGGCACCCCAATATCAAACCCTGACATAGTGGAGCGGCCTTAGGCCCGACACATGCTCTCACTTGGATACTTCCCCGAGCCCCAGTGACCTCATCGATCCCTAGCACTTTGATGAGACTTTGATTGGCAGCTTGCTGCCAATCTAATGAGCCCTATTAACAGGCTCGACCTGCGACTCTGGGGTCATGAACGAATACGAATTCGAGGCGAGGTTGGCATGGTTGGGGTGATTATAAGCCAAGTGTGGTAAAAGCGTTATATTCTGCATGAACGCCGTGTACGATCCGGGTATCTCTGAACTTATGGTCTCATCCTTCTCTCACGCATATACTCATAGTCGGGCATCGCAGCTTCAACCCAGCGCTCAATCTTCTTCGCAGTCTCCTCGCCAAAAGCTTCGGTCCACTTCGGTACAAGCTCAGCAGCAGACTTAATGCCGCTCGATAACTTCGCAGGGTCGACCTTGACACCATTCGACTCGTTTATCGACGAGAACATTCTTTGCATATGAGCCCCCTGCTTTTCTTTGTCTTCCTTCGATAATTCGTTCCACTTGTATTGGAGCGAATTGGTATCAAACCCAATATACCTCGCCAACTTTTGCGTCACCGCCTCTGTGCTGACGACAATATCGTCTGCATCGAGAATGACAGGATCCATGCCACGAGATCCGTAGAAATCGTACAACTTCCGGCTCCAGCTCAGTGTCATAGAAAACTCAATAAATTTGTCGATCGATTCCTGAGTTGCTCCTTCACACGCAGGAGTCTTGACGACATCAATGAAAGATTGATACATGGACTCGAAAGCTCTAGCCGGATGTCGAACCAAGAAAATCGGATTCCAGGACTCCAAATATGCGTCTGAAAAGACCGTCTCGTTGCCAGCAGATTTCTCAGAACTGTATCCAGGAATATCAAAAGTAAAGGGTTGAGCCTTGTGATCTCCATAAATGTATTTCTCCAAGATCGAAGGGTCAATAAAGGTCTCGACGTGTTCCTTCGTGAAGCAGATCTTGTCATTTGGGCCTGGTGTCATTTCCCCCTCGAGACTTTCGATCCCTTTCGCATATACTCCATATGCGAACTGTCGTTGCTCCTTTGTCCATTCATCACACTTCTTCTCCCATAAGTTGTTCGTGGCCATGGCAATCGTGCAGCCAAGGAAATGATAGCTGCCATGCTTGGTGTGTGGCTGATTATCGAGACCCAATATCTTGACCAACAGATTCGAGCAAGTGCGTGGGTTTGTGACAAGCATAAAACGCTTGGGCTGCTCACGTGCAGAGGTTGGGAAGTGAGGCATGGTTGTCGCTTGTGCTTCTGTTTATGGTATGAACACGGTCCTGTGAGACGAAAGTCGAATGCTGATTGGCCCGAGACAGGTTTGACGTGCTTACTCTCAGAATTGCGTGATCGAGACAAGTGAATATATATGTCCACAGCAACAGGCCCTCGCGTGCCTCCCATCTCTCGCACTCTCGGTCCTTTGTTATCCCTCTGCGCGCGCACGCCGTTGACGTTCCGCATGGCCTGCTCCAAGCAAGCCGTTGACGTTCCACATGGCCTGTCACAATCGCCTCCCCCCACCAAGGTTTTCTGGCCCGCCTGACGCTAAGAAGCGAAACCGCATGGACTTTGCACAGCTTTTGCCGATTCTTGCTGTTAGTGGCAGGTGAAGATGGACTGAAAGATGAACGACTGGCTCGGACCACGGAAACGTTTCCTACCTGATTGCCTGACATATGCAGCTAGATGAGCCGTCATGAACACATTAGCAGGCTTCACGACAGAGGCTTCTCCACATGATATACTGTGATGGGCGAATTCACCGGTATCGCATACGAAGGATCAAGGTGGCCTGGCTCTCGAACGTTGAAGAAAGACTCCCAAAGGATCTGCATGATGTATGATGGGAGACGAACCTGGCTCTCTGCATCATGGCAGGGCTTGGAAAACGAGCACAGAAGACGCAAAAGCAGAAGCTGCATGGTCGGTCTTTCGGACGACTCTCCCATCCGGAGATACGAACATGTTTCGCCTTGTGGTCCTTGTGTAGCGTATTGACTGGGCATCTGCAATATTCGGCATATTTTCGAGCGGCAAAATGGCACCGGTAGTAGTTCGGGCGGTCCAAGCAAACACGCTGGTACGATTGCAAAGCTTTTGTCCAAGCATCAGGAAGGAAGCTCCTTCACAGCGGCAAGAATAAGCTGCAAGAAGACGGCATAGCTCGCGTGACGGCCATTTCTTTGGTACAGCGTCTGTGAACACATCGGAAGGCCATCAAACTCTCCCCAAATTCTGGCTAGCAGGGATCTCTGCTAATTGAAATCGCATTTTGTTCGGTCAAGCAAGGCCTCTGGTCCTCCGACGTATTCAGACGCTGTAATGTAAAGCAAGTTTGAATACCGAGGCCGTTGTATTCTAGATCGGCGGAAAAGGCAAGACTTAGGTACTTCGACCGAATGGCACAGGCTTGGCTTGGCAATGACTCAGCAAGCAAGTGACGTCTGAGTCTGACTCTCTTTCTCAACCACCACCTTCTATCATTTTGGGCATGCACCCTGGGCTTAGCTATCTGCGCACATGGGAGAGGGCCGTGGTGACAGTAGTTAGTCCTACTCACGCCACCCGGGAAGGCGGGCAGGTCAATCTCCTCCAGCACCATACTCACTCTTTTCACGCCCTGCTCAATCTCCTCTCTGCTCGTCATGGAAAATGCTAATCCGAAATAGCCATCGCCCTCTTCAGCTTTTCTGGCCTTGGTCGAAGTCTTCTCCTTGCCGTGCCAAGGAGTATGATATGATCCTGGCACTTCTGCCAAGAAATGGCCTTTTTTGTTCTGGATCCTCGACATCTTGTTGGGACTTCAATTTTTGGAATCTGGAACTGGTGATGAGCTTGAATTTGGCCCAGATAAACATTCCTGCACTGGGCGCAATTCGTTCTTTTGAGTCGACATGAAAAAATGTGTCCGATTCCGACATCGGCTTTTGCACCAGGAAGCTTTTCGAAATTGTATCGCACATCTAGTCGCTCTAAGCACGGCATTGAATTCGGAGATCTGACAGCCAGAGCAGATACCCATCGACGTGCCAGCTGTGATGATTCATGAAGCAGATTTTATACAAGGATCTGCGACCGGCCCGAGAATGCTTGTGTCTCGACCTCTGTTGCTCTCAGCAGCCTTTCTGTGAACAACGGGTTGGCCACGAAATATCCTAGTCGCCCTCCAGGAGCAAGCGTTTTGCCGAAAGTCTCGACTCGGATGAGTCTACCGTCGCGATCGAATTTTAGGAAAGACGGGACAAGAGACTTTTGATGGGTCTCTGGCATCGTTCCTTGCGCATTTTCACGATCGAAGACACGACTAAGCTGATAGTATGTTGAGAACCATCAAAGTAGAAGTAACCGAGGGAAGCGAGGACCTTGGAAAAGAGTGATCAATAACTAAGCTTGCACGCAACCCATAAGCAATCAATTTACAGAGCCCCAAATTGCCTTCCAACGCAATGATTGATTCCCAAAACCGCAAGCAAACAAAGGCTTCGGTAGAGAATTTCGTTGATTGCTTTTGCAACCTCCACGCTAGAGATTGCGAAAGCAGTTGCAATCATGATCGTGTCGGGGATGTATTGCTGTCCGAAGAATAGTACTATTCTCAATCGCACAGAAAGAGATGGTGTCCTGTGCTCATACCGTCCAAATAGTAGCGACCGAATTCTTCCGCAACTTGNAAATTCTAGCCATTGGGCTTAGGCTGTCTTGTCAAGGACGAGCTGAGCTCGAATCTGGATATTCGTCTTTCCAGGACTTGAAAGAGTGGGATGGTAGATCTTGTTTGTATTTGCTGGATCGGGACATATGCATGTCACTGGTGGTGACCATGAGCAAGGATCTCCACCGCTTTGTAAACACAAGCTCTTCTGTGCAGTCGTCCAGCTATCTTGATACCCGCTGGGAATGTTATCCAAAGCCTTGAGATGGTAGTAGTAGCTTGTAGCGCTGACTTGGCCGCTCGTAGTCGCTACGAGAGCAATTATCTCAAAACGCACTATATACATAGTTAGTGCTGGGCTAGGGGTTAACGGTAAGATTGACTTACTTGTGAATTTCGTAGTGGAGAGCGATAATCGAAGACGGTTCTGAATGGAGTAAGAGCTATTGACTATCAATGCTACTAGTATACGTTCTACCTAGCTTTATATATGAGAGAGTCAGGGGGCCAGTCGTATCCCCTCAACCGCCTCCATGGTCAGCTCCGAAGAACCGCTGCACAAGGTCTCAGCGATCTCGTTGGTCAGACTCGCTTTGCATACAGAGTCTGTACGTATCGGAGTGACAGCAGAGATTTTGGTAGCCCCGAATTCCAAGGATTGCGACGAATAGCGCTGCTCAGAATCGACCGTCCGTGTCCAGTGACCAGCACTCCATGCGTACAGACTCTGTAAGCAGCAAGTACCAACAGAATCTATGAGAACCGTCGATATCCCGACGAATAGCGCTGCTCAGAATCGACCGTCCGCGTTTGGTGACTGGCACTCCATGCGTACAGACTCTGTAAACAGCAAGTGCCAACAGAATCATGAGAAGCGTCGATATCCCGTTGGTAAAGTCGTTGTTACTGAGCGGCGTCCGTCGGCAGAACTAGGATTGTGGTCTACAGTACTTCTTACACAAATTCTGTCGGTGCGTACTGATGCAAAGGATATCTAACCAATTAGCCCCCACAGATCTTGTACGGCGGTTCTTCGGACTTGGCCATGGAGTCGCTTAGGGGATAGATCTCTTGATCGGTGGAGTTACGGTAGTGCTAAGCGACCTCACAGTCTTGACTCGTGCTGGCAGTGGCGACTCGTTCTCTGCCGGCAAGGGTATAGACGAGGACTCTGGCTCTACAGTTGTTGCATCTTTATACTCGTTTGATCAGTCAGCGAGATTAACCGACAGCCTCAGATGCACAGGTGCTACGTACGGGTGTGGTAGCCATGGCTAATAATGCATGCAGTAGAACTGACGTTGGAATCTACCCTGCGAGTGCCCTTGCCAGCAGTCCGGACAGGCTCTGGAACTTCCACATGGGACCAGCGAAGGGATATAGCACTTCCTCATCATCACCGCGGAATGAAAGCGCTAAGTTCTCCAATCATAGACTTCATCCCTTTGAAATTTCGACGGCTGGAGTTGTCGTTCGCCTGTGCGCTCCTACGAACCTCGTCTGTGCACAGATTTAGAACTACTGTAATAGGCAATTTTGGATTTTTGTTCCACTTTTGTTCGCCAAGAAACACCCAACACAACCAGCAAAGTGATGGTTTGCAACGAGCCAGATACTCCATTTCCACCGAGCGCAGGTTCACTTTTACTCCGATGTACTGCGGTGCTGTATCCCCTCCACGATCTCCTGGGTTTAGGTCCGAAGAACTGAAGTAGAGATGGAGATCTTCCGGATATGCGTGGCTCCCGTTCGTGCTGCCGACCCGGAAGCGTAAGATAAGATCGATCGAGGACATCAGAGTAATAATGCCTGCTTCCATGCTGTACTGCAAGGTACCACATGGCCGGCCTGTTGTCCCGGATACATTCGACGGCATGTGAGAATGTACTGTATTGTATGGTAGATTACGTACCCCTTCAATGCCGCAAGTTTCATGTATCAACAAGGCCAAAAGCTGTACCGAGATTGAAAGAATCGCAGAATGCAGTCACTTGAGAGTGGCTCGACTCATTCTGTTGACCGTTAGTTACTCGCTCTACCTTTCACAGCGTGCCTCTATTGACGTAGAGTTGTACTGTGACATTTTCCGCTCATGAAATCGTCCAAGCTTTCGTCCGGACAGACCTTGTCCTTCTTACAAAGAATACCGGAAGACAGAATTATCCACATCCGTAATATCTTTCTCAGCGATCATCATCTTGCCCCTTAAGTAGCTTGCGTTCTTCTTACGTGAGATTAGCATCCACTTATCTATCTCGCTTCCGGTTCTGGTTGTAGATACTACGCACGCCAGAGCACGATCATCGCAGACTCGAGTCCATAGAAGACGCCGCAACCAGTGAGGCCGGGAATGTACCTTGGAGCGTCTTTGTCTTGAAAGAGTTGAGCGCCTACAGCGTTGCCAGCGCAGTGTCTAATGAAAAGTACAGTTGCGGTGACAGATTTCTTGGCTCGACCTGCTACGTTGAGAGAGGCAGCATGGTCCACATGAGTAGACCGGGGAGGGCTCCGGTCATGATCACGAGGTAAAGCCCCCACAGCATGCGATCTAATTAATGTCAGCAATGCTAGTAGAGACGGCATTCCTGAGAAGGCCGGCAGCAGTGCGTTGGCATATAATTGCGGTCCATTCTTCTAATACTCGTCGTTCTAGGAGTATACACGCGCCTGGAAGACACGCAGTCTCTACCGCACGAGCCTCACGCGATAGTCAGGTTAAGCTCACTAACTTTCAATCACCTGAACCTAGGCTTTTTCCGGCCTATCATCAATTAGTGTGCCTACAGCGTTGTAAGTAATTCACTTAAATCGGCATGTGCGGTGCGAGGTTGGCAAACACTATATTGTGGGTCTAACTAATGGCAATTAATTGTGCTATCCGCTGGAGTGAGTTCGGATCTTTTAGATCACTCACATCTAAGATTCTTCCACTTGTGGCATGCAAGTCCTGCAATGAGGAAAAATAGACAATGCTAAAAGCATGTCTTGGAATCGTTCCCTTGACCAGCGTCTCCTTACTGGTGAAGCCAAAGCTCTTGTATACCATATTGCCGAACGTCGTGATGCCTTGGCAAAGGCAAAGTTCACGAAAAAGAAGCATGTCTGTGGGTGCTTGAAGGCAATGCGGACTTGACTCCACTTCCACTTTCTATGCTTCTCGCGATCCGTTCCGGTCTGGTTGGCTACTACTCGAGCAGCCGCCATTCGCTTTTCCCGCGCCGGAAGCCACATAACCTCGCGTGGTGTGCCTAGAACGAAGAACGCCAGGACGCCGAGAAGGATGGTCAGTCCGCTGAAAAGAATGCGATACCACGCTAGGCGCTGAGCCTACTGCTGTAGCATGTGCATTGCCGGTGTCACCAATAGCATGATTAGCCAGTTATAAGGAGGAAGGTCGGGGAGATCGTGCACTCGAAAGCACCTTGCAAGAATCGGAGTATGATGAGTTTAGTGAAGTTGTCTGAAAAGCCGATGCAAAGGACGATGATTCCCCCATCTAAAGATGCAGGAATCGACCAACATGGAACTCCTGGATGAGGTAGTTGCTAGGCGTCTCGCAGACCAAATAGGCGATGTAGACAATCGTCGTCAATTAGGAGAATTGTTGGCCTTTCAGATTAGTGTCTTAACGGATCCCGAAGACGCTCAAGACACCAGTGGCGGTTTTGTCTGCTTACTGTGTGCCATAGCAGAACCACATCAGAGGAAGTGGGCACAGATCGATTTTCCATCCAATTCCCTCGTCGATCGGAGCCTTCTCTTCGCCGTCATGGTTCTCCTGCCCGCCTTCCGCTAACTCAATCGACTCCGGCATGATGAATATCTGAACTGCTAGCTATCCTCGTGTGTAACAATTCGTGGTGATATACTTGTGCTCAAAGGCAAGACAAGACAAACCTGAGGCTCCAACACGTGAGCGTCTGAAAGGAGACATAAGTACGCTCCCTCAGGTTCTTGATCTCGACTACCTGCATGCCACGGTCACACAGCAGAGTCTCGATTGCCAATGCAAGATGCTTATTACAGTAGTACTGCAACACTTGAGGCAATGCAACATTATCCGGCTCTCGGAATCTCGAAATTTCCTACAGTGGGATTAGAAGCACCGTTGACGAGAGCAGATTTCCGAAATGCATGAGAACTTCTCGAGAAGCACCTCGAATGCCAGCTTTGGTTGTGCGGCTTTTTTTGGGGGGGGCCAATGGCTGATATCCCCNGGGGGGGGGGGTCCATCGGGAGTATCATCTCCATAAAAGATACAGTAATTATCGCGCGAGATTTCTATCCGGATTCAAGGCGAAATGGTGGTGAAATAGAATGGCGAGGGTGTTACTGAGAGAGAGAACAGCAGCTTCCGCCAAGAGATTTTGCTGACTGTGCATTCTTCCTTTGGCATTTTCAAGTTTCAACACCATCATCATACCATGCTTTCTGCCACGTTCGCGCGCTAATACCACAATCCTCGAGCAATAATGCACAGCTCAGGACATGCCTCACTATTCTCAAAGACACACCAGTTCCAGCCTTTGAAAACCACCACCTCTTCCACCATACATACATACATTCCAACCTCGCTAACCAGCAACCCAGCACGATAGCATTTTCTCAAGAAAATTCCAGAACAATCTCACTCATCAAAAAAAAAAGAAAAAAGCATCAAATCTCATCTCACCCCTTCCCCCCAGCCGATCATAGCCTCGTGAAAGTCCAGGATACAGCCCTTGTCATACCGGACGTTCAAATTTCGGGAGGACCGCTGACCAGGATGCTCGATGCATGCTCGCAAAGAATTAAACTTTCCACTTCCACTTCACAACCCTCGTCTTTCTTTCTTTTCCTCCGACCAACGCTCGTTGTTTTATACTCTCTACCCATGTTGACCACCCTTCTCCTCCTACTCGCAGCAACAAGTGCTTCGGCATCCGTACGAGAAGAAAATGGAGGAGGAGCAGGCGTAAACATAACCACGCTAAGCAAAAGCTCAAATGCAACGGGCGGCACAGGAGAAGTAGCCGCAGCAGGAAATCTCGAACCTTTTGGAGGGATTGGAGTAGGATGTGGGATAAATTGGGATAGTTTGAAAGAAACATACGGAGGTAAGATAAAAAAAAAATCTCGAATTGGGAGAATTGTTTTTTTTTTCTGACTGTTCAAGGTGGTCTACAAGCAGGATCCAAAGACTTTGGACTCGGCGGAGGGGCGGAGATCAAGGCTGATGGTCTGCATTATGGTGCGGGGATTGGGTTGAATGGAGGGAATGCTAGTGTGAATTTCCAGATGAATGCGACGACGGAAGGAAGTTTTGGGTTTTCGTTTGGTTCGACGAGGGAGTTTGCTTGCTCGAGTCGGTTTGTGAATGGGACGTATTCGATCGATTGTCGTAGTGTGGAATCGCAGGCGAGTTATCGAAGATTGAAATGAAAATGCTGGAAGGGAGAGAGAGAGGTTTGGAAGTACGGTATCATATCTCGAATTTCGTATGGAGATTTTTCTTTTCTATTGCTGACTCGAAATTAGTACCTCTGCTGCTGCTGAAGAAGAAGAAGATTTTTCTTCCTTATGCGACTGCAATATCCGCTCATATGCCTTCCGTCTTCATGATCATCATTCGTATCCTCATGATTTCTCCATCTCATTCTATTTGAGTCCTCCCCGGCCGTGCCGCGCCATGCCGTGCCGTGCTATGATTTCCGGCGACTCGGCGAGCGACGAAGCATGCTTCTCGGTCGTCGAAAAGCCGGACAGTAAGCACAAGGACAATCGAACGGCTGAGCTCCGGAAATACCGTACCGCTGGTCTAATGAGCAGGAATTCCGCAAAAAAAAAGCAGCCTACGAAGCAACGCCACTGAGGCCCGCGAGGTTACTATTGACTTGCTCCCCAGGACCTTTCGAGCTCTCCTCTTGATGCGAAGCCACGCCCGCCAAAACTCTCGGATCATCTCCTGCTGGCTCTGACGGCACAGTGTGAACCTCGAAATCTGGCTGAACGTGAACGGGCGGACTCGGATGCTGCTTGGTGTCCGGCTGCAGTACCGAATCGCCGACATTCGTGACACCGCCAATGCCTTTGAAGCCCGGATGAGGCTCGCTGATATGGTTCTCGTAACGCTCGTCGGTAGCGGAAAGCATTTGGGGATTGGAGGTTGGGAAGTTGTCTTCTTCGTATTTATTCCAGGATCCCATGAGCTTCTCCTCGGTCTCTTTCCATTTGCGGATGCCGTATGCGGTTGCGCTTTTGCCGTATTTGGTGGCGGATTCGGTGTAGTAGCTTGGTCGGAAGGATGCGGTTGTGATGAAAATCACGACGACGAGGAGCATGGTTGTCAAGACGGCGATGCCTCGCTTGCCTCTTACGACTGGTCGTGGCGAGGGACTTGAGTATGCTCGAGCGCGCTTTGGCTGCCATTGCGGTGTTGCTTTCTCCATGTCGTAGTCGGGTCGGTGGGACTTGGAGATTGATGACCAGGCCATGGACGCTCTTGTTAATCTTCTTCCTCGATCGGGTGAATCCACGATGGCGCTTGACGTCGTGGAGTGAAGCCACGGGATAAGAATAAGCGCCTTGACTTGCAGCAATTGTGATGGGCCTGCACGCTCAATGATCACAAGCTAAAGCTTACCGCGTGTGAACAGGGCGCAGTTGCAACACTCTTCCTACTAAGCGATGCGTACGGGAGCGAGCACTATATCAAACAACAGTGGAGCAGAGCTCTATAGTCAAGTCTTAGCTGATGTCGAATGTCGATCATTGGCCAGCTCGCTCGGTGAAGTCGCCGAGGTTGAATTCAAAGACGTCTTGTGAAGGATTTCCGCATTCAGCAGTTCATATCATCAAGAGGCGTCGCACACCGTCGCCTTCAGATCCAGAGCAAGCAAGATGAAAGCCGCAATTCAGTGGCCCGATCGTTCTGAACGGCAGAGAGCAAGCGCCTCGGCATCCTCTAGAATGTGCAGTGCAATAATGAATCGGCAGGTACTGCGTCTTGTCCTGCTTCAAGCCTCGTGAAGGATTCTGGCATTCTCCGCAGCCACCTCCGCACAAGTCGCGCCTCGTAATCGCCATGAGAACGGCTCGGCCGCAGGATCAAGAAAAGAGACCGGGCTGCGCCGATGGCGTGCATTATGACGCGAGTGATAAGCACAGGCCGCTTATGCTTAAAGTTTAGACTGGTTATACTTATGCATAGGAAAGGCTGGATGCGTGGTGGGTCTGCTGTGAGCTTCAGAGCTCTCTGTTGGGAAGTTCGGCCGTGAGAAGTTGCAGCTCTTGAAATCTGGGGCATGAGGCACGAGAAAGGCGGGATGAGGGAGAAGATCAGAGCAATAGTGTAGCTCTGCAGCAATGCCAATTATCATTCATCATCATATTGTATCTGTATTCTAAGCCTCGGTCTTTGGGCTTCCTGGTGCCTTTTCACCAGGTCCTGGAAGCTTCGCTGGATTTTCTGGCAATGTCATCTTGTACAGGACTTGCGTGAGCTTGATGCTCTGATCGTCGAGCACAGTCGTCGCCAGTTCTGCAACCCAAAGCGTGAGAGGGAGCAGGAAGAAAAACACGGCGAGGTAGCTGAATTCCAGGCCGAAAATGCCAAATCTCGGAAGTGGGAAGGCATTGGCCCACTTGGGCATGTTGAGAATATGTGTCTCGTTGACCCAGCCGACTGCAGCGTACATTCTGTCTCCGATTGTCCACAGAATGGGACCGTGAAGAGCGTAGAACATGTAGGATACACGGCCGAGATATTGGCAGAAGCGGCTCTCGAAGAAGCGCTTGAGAAAGCCGATGTGAGGAACAGAGGCAACGAGGAAGGCTGATGCCCAGTGCAGGAAGAACCAGCGGTAGTCAAAGACTGCTTGCGGCTTCAGGAAGGACAGGTAGTACCAGCCCGGAGTCGCGCGCATGTGGCTGAGCTCGATGGAGTTCGATGGGATGCCTCCCCACCAGATTGCCCATGCGAACATTGTGTAAAATATTGGCTTTTCGAGAGGCGCAAGAGCCTTCATCCATGCCGGCAAATAGCCCTCTCTGGCGCCCATCTCGAGGTCGCAAATAATCATACCAGCCATGAACATGGCAAAGTAAGCGCCATCGACGATGTACATGAAGTAGTACCAGAGGCCGATTTCAGCCCACAGTCGAGCGGTGCGGGTACATCGTGAGAAAGCCAAGAGGGTGGTATAAATGGTAATGGAGGCCTTGAACTCCACTGGGATAGACCAAAGATGCTGGTGGTAGTCAAGCAAGACCCTGTTGCCGGTATCCCAGATGAACCAGGTGTTCTTGATATCGCAATACCACTTCCAGATTTCGTCCTTGAGATTTCCTTCCGGCTTGAAAGTCATGCCAATGCCGAATACGTGGGGGGAAATGGCGATCATAAAGGTAATAATGATCAGTGGAATGTAGAGACGCAGCCATCTTCGGAAGAGGGCAGATGCTAGATTGTCGCCGAGTGCAACATACTCTGCCTTGTTGATCAAGGACAGCGGTTTTGTTGACAGCACATATCCGGAAATTACGAAGAAGACGGAGACTCCGAAATGGCCTCCAGTGAAGAATGTTCGTACGACAGGTAATGCGCCGAAGTAGTAGTTGCCATCAAAGCCAAAGCCGTTCTCGAGATACATGCTACCTCCGGCAAATGCATGAGCCCACATTTGGTGATGGAGACAAAACACCATGAGCGCGGCAAAGCCTCTGAGACCATCCAGATAAGCAGTTGCTCTCAGCTTCCCTTTGCCTCCAGTCTTGGGTAGAAATGATGGTCTAAACATGGCTGCGAGGGGCGCGACCAGACCTGCTGCAGGAGCCAAATACTTCGCAGCCGGCGCGAGCATGTTTGCAGCTGGTTCTCTGAGTTCGGTGAGCCTGTCGGCGATGTGGTTGAAGCGTAGGACGACGGGCGGTCTCTCGGCTTGCGGTTGTTGTGGCTCTTGGTCATGTTCATCTTGGGCCAGCAAAGTCAGTCGTACGGGTTCCAGATCGCCATTCTCGAGGATTTCCTCCTTCATTTTCGTCGACAGCCTGCCGTTGTCGTGAAAGCCCATTCAAGCTGGTGTGCACGCGAGGATTATTCAAGACGCCAGCGGAGGCGATATAGCAGGAGACGCGTGGTAGCGACGGCGAAGGGAGTGTGGATTAAGTGGAGGCCAGCGGAGGTCCGGTGGATGCCGAGTATCGAAATTGGCGTCCCGCCTCCCGCCCCGCCCTTGCTACTTGGGCCTCGGCGAGAAATCCACTTCTGTTCCTGCATCGATGTCGATCAAATCGGCTTACCGGTACGACCTGCTGCCCCGCACGCTCTACAATTGATTATATGCACTCCACAGAGATTTGCGCGCTGCTATACATCCAGTAGTACGAAGCGTCCAGTCGTGCCGGTCTTTCAGCGCCGGTGCCGGAAATGGGAAATGGGAAATGGGAAGTGGGAAATGGGCCAACCACACGTCGTGCATTAGCTTGTCCCAGACCATGCTCAGAGACGACGGCAAATGATGATCAAAATTGCACTGTTCTGCCTCATTTCATGCCTTAGACATGCCTTAGACCTGCCTTGGAACTATTTCATGCCTCATCTCAGACGCTCGAGCACGCGGAAATGTACTTGACACGGCATCGCTTGCACCACCGAGGCTTCGCTTCGTATTCTCCAATGGCCATGGAAACGAACGGCAGTAGTTCTACAGTTCTAGTGCCCGCCTCGCCGCACTCGTGTCCAATGTCGATCTGCCTCGGTGCTCGCAGTTGAATAGTCTGCACCCTGCATTATCGATATCGCCATCAAATGTCCAAGAAAGCTGCACGACCACTGTGATGATGATGTCGAGAACTCATATGAATGCCACATGATTTATTATTATCGAAGAACAGTACCCAATACATCCTGGCCGTCTTCATACCACGCACAACCCCAGTGGCAATCAGGGCCGACTTGCTTGTTTGAGTTCGGCCGGTGCTCTGATATCCAGCGCCTACCCGCCACTTACCACCCTTATTTTCCCACCGCCCCGTCCGCGTCCATCATGACCCTTTTTGGGAAGCACGCCTAGTAGGGATGGCGTCCGACATGCTTTACACTTATCCGACCGGCTAGACGTTCGCGCAACCACCATCCTGAGTCCTCTTTTACTGCACAATTTCGCCTGAGCACATGCCCGCTGTCCTTTGCTCATGACGTTCCGCTCTGAGCCCACCAACCTCCTATAGCCCGACTCCAACACTCACCACCGCATTGCGATGCAATTCAAGCTACCTGTCTTCAATTTAACCCGTGCTCGCTCCTGGTCACCAAACCGCCTCATGGCGAACGACGAGAAGCAGCCCGAGAAGGAGTCGTTCCTGGAGAAGCCGACAACGCCAAAGAAGTACATGCCTTCAATGCCTCACATCGGAATGCCAAAGCAAATACAACGCATAATACCTGGACTCATAGCCATCTGCTTGTTCCTTGTATTTCTCTCAGGCACAGCGAAAAAGGCTGTCCCTGGATTGTTCGAGAACAGACCGAAGCACTTCCCGCGGAAGATCTGGCAAACGTGGAAAGTCGATCCTCTCAAATTCGAAGAGCGAGACCACAATGTCGCGCAATCCTGGATCGCCAAGAACCCAGACTACAGATATGAGGTTCTTACAGATCAGAACGACATGGCCTACGTCGAGACCCATTTCGGTCCCGATGGCCTCAATCGACCAGACATCGTCTACGTGTATCGCGAACTCACAGCACGCATCATCAAGGCCGATCTCCTGCGATACATGATCATGTACATCGAGGGTGGTGTATACACCGACATTGACGTTGAGGCTCTGCGCGGCATCAACCATTTCATCCCACCACGCTGGAAAGAGAAGGATGTGGACATGGTTGTGGGCGTTGAGATCGATCAACCAGAATTCGCAGCGCACCCAGTCCTCGGCACAAAATGCATGTCATTCTGCCAATGGACATTCATGTGCAAGCCGCGACTCCCGGTCATGATGAAGCTTGTGGAGAACATCATCGTGTGGCTCCGCGGCGTAGCCATGCAGCAAGGCGTCCCAATTTCGCAAGTCAAGCTCGACTTCGACCAGGTTATCAGCGGCACCGGACCATCCGCCTTCACGAACGCCATTCTCGAAGACATCAAAATGCGAACTGGTCGCGAAGTCACCTGGGACGAGTTCCACGACCTGAGCGAGTCTGTACTTGTTGGAGGCGTGTTGGTCTTGACTGTCGAGGCTTTTGCTGCTGGACAAGGACACTCTGATTCGGGGACCCACGACACGAAGCAGGCACTGGTCAAGCACCACTACCACGCCTCCGGCTGGCCAACCAGTAAGTCAATCGCGCAAAATCGCATCAACAATCCTACGCAACAGCTAACACTTCTCCCTAGCACATCCCCGCTTCAACCACCCAATTTTCGGCGAAGTCGAGAAGTGCAACTGGAACGCCGAGTGCGTACGCAAATGGGACGAGGACACCGCCGCATTCGAGAAACTCACACCAGAAGAGAAGATCCGACAGGTCGCACTGAAAGAGGCGGAAGACAAGCGCAAAGCGGAGGAAGAAGAGAAGAACAAGGCGGAAGACGAGGACCGCAAAGCCAAGGGCCTCCCACCACTTGATCCCGAAACGAGACGGCCGATCGGCGAGGCAGAAGCTGCTGCTGCGAAAGCTTCAAAAGACAAGGCGAACCCAGAGTTGCGTCCACGATAATGATATAAACAAAGATTCATGAATTTTGTACGCACGCACGCATTCTGCACGGCGTCTCGGGGATGGGGCACAACGGTGTTTTGGGGAGTGGGCTGAGCGTTCTTCTTCTTCTTCTTTGATATCACGAAAAAGGGACGGACTTTTATTTTTGTTCTGCCAATCTCTCGGTGGTGGTGGCCAACAATCTATGTGATAATGTGAATACATGCAGGGAGCTTACTCAAGTGCTCTTTGCCCTCTCTCTCTCTCTCTCTCAATCGACAGCAGCCAAAGTTAATTCTATATAATATTTTTCCAACCCGCAGAAGAAGAAGTGCTCTGTCCGGCTCACAGAGCAAAGAGCAGAACTCGGAACTCGACGGGAAAGAAAAGAAAAGAAAAGAGAAAAAAACAACTTTGGTACTATTCTATCATATGCGGCCAGTACTTTGTTGGGAAATGCATACCACGGCACCGCGGAATTCTTGTCTCATGGTCAACCAAAACTCATCTACTAGACTACCACTTGAACCACGGCACAATAATGACAGTTGGTAAATAAAAAAGTAAGATCTATATAGAACTCCATAATCCATACCGTATCATACCGTACCGCTCAGACCGAGTGCCGTGCCGTCAGAGGCTGGAGTAGAATGATGGGTAGGATGGCGTACCACAATGAGAAGATTCGAAAGTGCCGATCGACGCTATATAGAACTAAAATGCAATGCCACATGGAAGGAAGAAGAGACTTCTCTCCTCAAGGCAAGGTCTCCCAGATCCCCATATCATATATACAGTAGCTTTCGTTATGTCTTTGCTTTGGTCGTTCAATTTCCTCTCATAAAATAATCCAGGTTTGAATAATACAGTACAACGAGCTGTGTGTAGAGCTCATACCTTACCCCGATGGCGACAGTCGTCTGCCGTGTAGGATGCGAGGCTTCAGCGCTGATGAGCGAACAAAGGACTCGTGCCTCGCTTGGTGATGCAAGAGGCTGTCATCTCGATACAGAAGACAGCTTCGCGTGCGCCGTGCAGCATTCTAGACCCCATGGAGGAGAGCGGAGTTGAGCCTCGGTAGAACTAATGTATAAGTGGTTCGCACGTGAAAGGTTGATGTAGGTGTAGGACGTTGATTTCATGATGAGAATATGCAGGCAAGAACAGCAGCCATGACTACAGAGCTCGTTATGCTGACATGATGGCAGGTTGCAGCGCTCTGGCCAGACGTCGTCGTGTTGGTGCTGTTGGTGCTGTTGCTTTGGTGCTCTAGAAAGGCCGATCCAGTTGCATCTTCACCAGTCTCGCTTTCGGTAGTGGCGTCGCTGGAGCTGGAGCTGGACGTACCATTGACGACCGAGATGCGACCATCGAGCGCAATGTCTACAGGAGACTGTTGCTGAATGTAAGCGATGAGAACCTCATCTTGTGTGTCCAGCGTGATTGCGTCTTTGAAGGGCGTGGCAAAGAAGTTGTCGCCGCCTCCTGCAAGGAAATCGAGCGTGACGATGCTGTACTGAGCCTCACGATCCAGGTCACTGTCTCCGATCGAGACGCTGACGAGCTTCGTCCCATTGTCGTTCTCCGGGTCATACTCAATCTGGATCCCTGCACTGACTTGCAAGAAGCTGGTCACTTCTGCGTTGTTGACAGGATTGACGCCCGAGAGAATGCCTTCAAGAGCGTTCCAGAGGTCGTCGCCACTCATCGTGATTTCTACTAGAGAGTTACCGAACGGAAAGCTTGTAAGAACTTCTCCACGAGTGATCGGTCCTTCGTCGATAGTGGCCCGGATGCCTCCAGCGTTGATGAGAGCAAAGTCGACTGTATTGCTCTCATTCTGCCTGTAAGCGAGCATTGCATCGGCCATGAAGTCGCCAAGTAGACACTCCTGCTCTTGACATGTCTCCTGGTCGAGGGTCACATTTGAAGTACCGATCACTTCAGCAGCGAATGCCTCAAAAGGTCCACGCCACTGTTCGATCTGTGCTTGCAGAGTCTCGTTCTGGGCAGTCGTGTTTGTGATGTGGATCGGGCCGCCATGATACTCTAGTATACGTCCCTCTTCATCATAAGTCACGTCTATGTAGCCCAAATATTCGCCCCATCTGTATGCAGTTACGATGAAGACTTCTTCCTCGTCCAGATTTCGGACAATAGTGGGATAAGGTCCCTCCTCGTCCTCGCCAGTGCCCAGGGGAGTGTGCGAGTGTCCGCCCATAATCAGGTACAGCCCAGTCGTATTCTGCGCGAGTGCTTGATCCTCTTCGTAGCCAATGTGGGTGAGAGCTGCAATTCTGGTAATGTTTGTGGTATTACGAATCAGGTCGATGGTATTTTGAACAGCAGTTCGGACATCCGAGAAGGTGGTGTTCTCGCCTGGACGGGAGATGTCTGGCGTAGTCTCAGTCGTGACACCAATGACAGCAAGCTCAAAATCCTCGTAGATGTGGTATGGTTCGATAGTCCGGTTCAAAACTGGATGTCCAGACTGGATGTTGGCTGATATGATAGGGAATGTCAAGTTTTCGAGAAACTCGCCCAGCATGTCGTCGCCTCCATCAAACTCGTGGTTTCCTAGAGTCATGCCATCGAAGCCTAGTTGGTTGATGGTCTCCGCAATCTTCTCGCCGCCATAGTATGTGTAGAATAAAGTTCCTTGGAACTCGTCCCCGGCATTGAGGAACAAACTGCTGTTTAACACTGGTCTACGCTCGTTGATCACTGTAGAGATCCTGGCATATCCGCCATAGCAACCCTCTTCAGGATCTGGTCCAAAGTCAGAGTTTTGCTGACCTTTTGGCTAGACTTCTCACCTGTGCAGTCTGTCCCTGATGATCGAAACTCGTCCAGATGTGCATGGACATCATTTATGTGGAAGAATGACTGGTTCCAATTCCCATCTCCGTCGATATGTCGCTTCTGTAACCGCCGCTCACTGTACAGTACATCTTCAGCTGAGACTAAAGCAGGTAATAATAAGGCCACCAGACCAAGCTGCCATGTTGGCCGCATCTCTGCAATGTGGCCTTCAAGAGTAAATTCTGAGATCAAATTGCTGTCTAGAGGCAGGAAGATGATTTCAACCCATGTTCAGGGATCCCGATGTCTTTTCAACATGGTGCCCAGCATTTGGAGGCTCCCCTGCTGGCCGCCAACTTGCCATCTCGAGGCATCGACCGAGTACCAAAGCCCGGCGACACCACTAAGCAATTTATCCTGGGCAACACGTGTGTTGGCTCCGATAGAGTGGACGTATGGCCGTTCGCAAATCATTAATCACGTCCAGGATCAAATTTCTTGGTATCTGGGCAAGAGATATTGCAGGCTTGGCGTGAGATGTTGGGACTCGGGAGGCCATTTCCGCTGTCGGGACAAGGGAGAAATGACAGCGAGAAGGAATCCCATACATTGGAATCAACATGATCACTCTGCTTGAGAGTCTGTCATGAAGTGAATGAATATGAAGTATCATATGGCGACGGAGATATATAGAACGACGGCGAGTGAGATTCGATCACATCATTCACGCTCGCAAATCCATTTGTCATCCCTGGCAATGCTAGTCTGCCACTCCAAGCGTATTCTATACCATTGATCTCAGCCATTGTTATTGACATCTCAGATCGTCTTCCACTACTCAGAACGAGCGTCGAATTACCGTCAAGATGTCTGGGCAGAAACAGCTGCATTTGACAGCCTTCATGCGGCCTGTGTCGCTTCACACTGGTGCATGGAGATATCCGGGCAGTTATCCCGATGCCAACTTCAACCTGCAGCACCTAAAGTCCTTCATTCAGAAGCTGGAAGCTGCCAAGTTCGATGTATGCGAGATTGAAAGGCAGTAGGTGGTCTTTGACTTACACGCTGATCCTCGTAGGCATTCTTCATGGCAGACCATTTGGCTGTGCTCAACATGCCAGTTGAAGCATTGAAGCGCAGCCATACCACTACGTCTTTTGAACCGTTTACCTTACTCTCAGCTTTATCTCAATGCACCGAAAGGATTGGCTTGGCTGCGACGGCATCGACCACCTACGATCATGCATATCACATTGCAAGACGATTTGCGTCTCTAGATCACCTCAGCAATGGCAGGTATGTCGTTATTTGTATCGCCGTCGACAATCATTCATGACAGAAGTAAGAGCTTCACCACACATCCCAGAGGGCTGACAGCGAGTGAGCAGAGCCGCTTGGAATATCGTAACTACCGGCAACCCTGAAAGCTCCAAGAATTTCGGCCAAGAAGAACACATGCAGCACAGCAACCGATACAAGCTCGCTCGAGAATTCTACGACGTGGTCACCGGGCTCTGGGATTCGTTTGCAGATGATGCATTCCCAAGAGACCGCGAGAGTGGCCTTTACATGGATCCGGAAAAGATGCACGTACTCAACCATAAAGGCGACGACCTGAGTGTTCGAGGACCCTTGAACATCGCCAGACCAGTTCAAGGATGGCCCGTCATCGTACAAGCTGGTCAATCCGAGCCCGGACGACAATTAGCAGCAGAAACCGCAGAAGCAGTATTTTGCTCACCTCAGGACATGGATGGCGCCAAAGCACTCTACAAAGACATCAAAGATCGAGCTAAGAAGGCAGGACGAAACCCAGACCATATCAAGATCTTACCCGCTGCTATGATTATCGTCGGGGACACGGTTGAGGAGGCGCAACAGAAGCGACTTAATCTCGATTCACTCGTACACTACGACAGTGCTATTGCCTCCCTGTCGATTTTTCTCGGCTGCGATGCTTCACGATTCGAACCAGATGCTCCACTCCCCAAGGACCTGCCGCCTACAAACGCCTCACACACAGCCCGCGAATCCGTAGTCCGCTTGGCAGAAGCAGAAGGCCTAACAGTGCGACAACTCGCACAGCGATATGGAGGATACTCAGGGTTCGCATGGGTCGGAACAGCTCAAAGCATCGCAGACGGCATGCATAAATGGCTAGAGGAAGGAGCTTGTGATGGTTTCACTTGCGTAATGCCTTACTTACCCCAAGGACTCGATGATATCACGCAGCGTGTTGTGTCTGAACTGCAACGCCGAGGCATCTTCAGGAAGGAGTATACGGGGACAACGCTGAGAGAGCATCTGGGCTTGCCGAGACCACCGAATCGATTTTTCTCGGGAAACACGTCGTCGCAGATCCAAGCTGTGAGGAATCCGGGTCAGGCTATGACTGCTGCTGAGACTACGGATGTTAGGATTAATGGGTATAAGAGTGGTGCGAGCGGGAATACGTTGTCGGTTGAGGAGATGGAGGCTATTTTGGAGGCTTCGAGATGATCTCGCACCATGTCAGCTGTCTTTCGCGCCAGGAGCTCGCTGCCAACATAGCTGTCAGCAGGTCAAGACATTTTTTCTACCTATGGCGACAGAACTGCATCGACTGCTGCACTCCAGAGGATCGGACACTCCAACTACACGGCAGACATTCAGTGACTCTTTGTGCTCCGTTACTGCGGAGATGAGAGACAGTGTCACAAGTGGTGTTTGAGAGGTACAGGATGCTCAAGATAGCAATGATCCAAAGAGATTAATGTGACAGAATAGCATACATATATGTACTTACTTCCAAATGTTGTCATGGAAAGATTTTCTTGAAACTTGAATGTCTTGGTATTGAGGAGCCCTCAGCATACCAGGTAACCTTCGACTTTATACTATACGAGCACCCTCACAGCCTGCAATGTCGTTGTCCGTGTGTAGAGGAAATCGGGAAGTGCGAGCAGAGACGGCTAGCGGCTTAATGAAACGGGGCGTTGAAGCAAAAAAGCTGCACGCGCCAGGAAAGAAGCAGATGTACACCAGAGAGACGGCCTCAGCAGCAACTCACTCCATTTACACTTATTTACTCCCCCCGAATGGCTCGTGAAACTACATACCAACCCGCATCGGTGAAGGCACCCGCCCGATCCTCCGAATGCACCTGGGTATCATCATACCATATCAAAACTTCTTTTCTTCTTCTTCTGCAATCTGTTTGAGAGATGTGTCAAGTCCGGCCTCGCCTTTGCCCGTAGTCATCAAATCGTGCCAAAGTTAATACTCATATAATCATACCAAGCCATCCGTGAATCCATCTCACTCCGTCTGTAGCGGAGAAATACAGCAACCACACCCTTAGGGTTCGTCTTCGATGCCGAAGTCTTCAGCAATCGCATCCTAATCGATCACGAATCTGTAATTTTCGCAAAAAGACACCGGTCGTCAGTCCACATACGAATACTCCCTTGTGCAAATCATACGCTGTAAGCAAAAATAAGCACAAAAACAAGATCAAAAGCTCGCAACGGATGGACTTACTCATCTTCATCTCCCACCCCACCCCAACCACTCCTTACTCGTCCCTCATGGTAGTCACTCACAGGCGGATGATTATCCCGATCTCCAGAGCGATGTAGCACAAAGTCTAAGACCTCGCTTCGAGGCTCGACGAACTGTCTCGCGCACCAGCCTATTGGTGCAGCGTAGGGCTTGCTCTTGCCGTCTGCATCGACGCAGCTCGATCGGAGGAAGATGGTTTGGTTCTTCGAATCTTCGCGCTCGTAGATCTTATCTGAAGTGCCGAAAGCGATGAGTCGGAGTTTGGCGGGTTGTGAGTCTGTGCTGTCCTCGTTCGTATTCGTGTTCGCGGCGGAAGCTTCGTCTTCATCGTCGCTGTCATCGGTCACTGCTAGAGTGGGAAACGTCTTCGTGCCCGCGGCCATTTCGAACCCTCTCTGCGCCAAGCCTTGCAGCAGATTCTCATACACCATTCTAGGGAGTAATTGAGTGCTAGGCTTGTTGCTGGGCCAAGTTGTGATGTGCAATGTGACCATATTCTTGAGGTGTCCGCACGAGCTTTCGAAAGCCTTCCATTCCTCGCTAGGACTTCGAATGAGGCTCGTATGCGGCCATGCACAAGAAAGCTGCTCAAGGTCTTTCGACGCTTTGCAGATCTTCTCAAAGTCTTCCGTGTCCCACACAAGCTCCTCGCTGTCGCAGTCTGAAGATAGTGGTGTGCCATGTGAGTCTTGTGCGCAGTGCACATTCAGTAGCTCGAGCGTCTTGCCATGTCGTACCACACCTGCTGCAGCCGGCATGGATTTGACATTTTCAAGGTCGATTACCAGATCTCGCAGTCCGGACACCAAGCAGAGGAAGCCGTCCAGCGCTAGAAGAGCTTCGTTGTCCGGGTTGTCTCTATGCTGAAATTCCAGCACCTTCAAATTCTTGGGAAGATGACTTGACTTGCTCAGCTGTCCGAGTAGTGTGTCGGCGCCTGTGCAGTGATACAGTCGGAGATACTCTAGATCGTGAAAATTGATGAACTTGCACCACGTGTCTGCGCAATGTCTGAGCCCTACCTTATGCAGTCTCAGACTTCGTAAGCTCTTGAGTGGTGTGCACTGCTCAAATGGCAGCATGTGGCCAAAGATACTTCTCGAAAGCAATCCTGGTTCCGTAGCAGAATCATTCAGTTCTCGGCTCTCAATATTACTTCCAGAGCTAAGGTCGTGCCAGTGACAATGCACGATCAGCTCTTCCAGTTGATCTTTGCACTTCTCCACAAAATACCCACTGAGGTTCAGAGTCTCGCGATTCTCGGGGTACAAAGCCAGCTTTCTCGCATGCGTGAACATGTTCTGCTGCAATTTCGCGTTCTTCTTGAGCTCTGGAAGGACATCGCGATCGAGGTCCATGACTTCGAGCCATTTCATCTTCCGCTGGCGCTTGTAGAGGAGTAGGAGGTTGTCAGTTGAGAAGGGTCGCCATGGACACCAGCTGTTGCGGTAATAGCTGGTTAGCATCAGCAGGTCAACTTTCACAAGATCCTCCACAGAACGTCAAGAAAGGACCTCTGGATGCGGCAGGTCTTTCTATGAGTTGACTGGATGTATCAAGCTTACCTGAACTCTTCAAGCGTATCTTCAGGCAAGAATTCGAGAATCATGCGAGTCGCGAATTGTGCCTGCTGCTCTTGATTGCATTTATCCCGCACTTCGGCCAGGTACAGTCGTAGCTGTCGAATGTGTTTGAGGCCGATATTGCGAGGGTTTACGAATGCCGTGAGACGGTTGTCGTTGTTGCTGCCCAGATCGAGTGCGACATTGCGATATAGAGGGCGAACGGCGAGCGAATGCAGCTGTTTCGATACCAAGCACACATTCTTGAGGTCGGACGGGCGGATCACCTAGCATTCACCATCAGTATGTCGAGCGGTAGTCTTCCAGGGCGATATGCTGTGCTGGAGCTCACCCGCTCTACGATCTCGCCTTTTAGCTCTTCTGAGAGTCCATTGAACGTGGCTTTGCTTGTCTGCTCGGGTTTGGTGCGGTCGGCCAGTTGCACTTTCTGCGCTTCCGGTTGCTGCGTCTCGGTCTGAGTCGCGACGGCCGTGGCCATGCCTATTCGCTCTACTGATATCCTCACTCTCGCTGCTCTTCTATTCGTAACCTCGACAGCCGCGGCGGGAAAGCAGACTCGCTATGGCACAAGTCTAGTATACTGTTCCAGCCTATGTCAATCATAGAAGAAGACCGAAGCGGTCATTCAGCTACACGATGCGATGTCTAGTAGCGGTAGTGGTAGTGGGTGTGGTAAAGGTGAGCATGCGCTGTCAAGTAGCATGTAGTGATGTAGCGCGGCGCACGTGTTCGACTGTGAGTGAAGGGCACGAAATTCGCTTGTGATCTCGAGGCGCGCACGACAGTATGTGAGATCTCTGGTTCAGCCTTGTCTTCATCAGAGCATATGCAATACTCAGCTTCAGCATACGGTAGAACTAGTGCCCCCGCGGCAGCCGCTGAGTTGTCCGCCAAGTGGAGATCTGCAGGAAGAGGCCGACATCGAATGAAATCCCTGGATATGAGCCGCCTATACCAGGAACTACCTTGCTACCTCTCACCGGCCGGAGATACTGCTTGCGAATAATCATGCTTCGTGGCCAGTTCTCAAAGGCGAAACTGACGACACTTTCCAAAAAAGCACCTCCGCTCACCTATGGGAACATCACCCCGACAAAGCCGAGATTGCCAGTACATACGCAACGATCAAGGTATCACAAGCAAAAAGAAGCGATTGGAATATCTCGGTCGACGATGCAGGGAAAATAATCTTGTCTTCTCTCTCATATCCATATCTGGTGTTGAGTGGTTCGGGTATATTTGGTTACACCACTTCCCAAAAATGCATGCATGCGTGCTTGCTTGCTTCATCACTCCATCATGACCGCCAACTCCTTGCTACTGTGCAAGTCAAGCCGTGAGTTCCAATCGACCTATCGAACCGAACGCCTCTGTCTCCCATCAAAAATCGAACGCAATCACGAAGTCGCTTCAGCTTCGGCATCTTCACTGCTCTGCCGCTCCATCTCGGCCGCGAGAGCTGCTTCCAAATCAAGATCATCCTCATCATCGTCATTGTCGGCTTCAGCATCATCACCAGTAGCGGTAAGTGTCGTGCCATCCTGCTTGACAAGGTTGGTCAAAGAAGATGTCCGCTCGATGGCTTCTTTCTTCCGTTTCTGCAACCGGCTGCCTTCAGCATCGCTCTCATTTTCGATGTCGCGATCTCCCGACTTTCGCTTGCGATGACCAGGCGGCGTTTCTGGGTTGCCCGCGTCGTCTGTGCGGTCACTCTGTGAGTCTTCGGCGTCTGTATCCAGGTCCTCGCCATCCATGTACTCCTCAAACTCGGCATCGTAATCGTCCCATTTGTCTGGTGCTTCCTCCTGCGTCGGACTGCTGTCTTGGCGATCCAGTGTCGGAGCGTGCTTGAGCCACTCTTCAGAATCAGTATCCACGTCAGTTGGTATGTCCAAAGTCAGGCCGTTGGCGTTCCCGTTAGGTGTGTCCGCATCGGTTTCGTCTTCAGTCTGAGCTGCATCTTCGTCTGACTCGGAAAGCTGGTACTCGTGACCCTCAAAGCTATCGGGCAGGCCAGCGGTGCCGTTTGCCGGCGCGTCGGAATGGATGCGGTATGGGTTCTCCTCGACCTTCTTCCACTGCGCAAAGCAAGCGTGAAGCCAGTGTTGGCTGACAATGGCGATCCTGCCGGACTTCTTCGCGGCCTGTCGCACTTTCGCTGTTCGTCGCTCGGGAGAAGCGATGACATGTGTGGTTTTCTTGGTGATGTTTTCGCTGACAGTAGCCCCGAAGCTCTTAGCCCAGACGGCAGTATCATGAGAATGGATGTCCACGCCGAGTGGAACCACACCGGAGAAGACAAGATGCACGCCCGACAGCACTTTTGCCTTCATCCGATCCATGATGGCTGCAGCATCGGGAATATTCTCAAGATCATCAATGGACCGCTTCTTGCTATGACCAGGCCGCAACTGTGCGATCCGGCCACCCTTAGTGCCGGAAGCATTCTTGTCAAGCTCATCATAGTATGCATCATGCACGCTGCGAAGGCTCTGTTCGAGGTATATGAGCTCCGTATCGTCATTTGCCAACAAGTTATGCCGGTACTTGTGTTGCACTGGCTCTGTGGACGTTTCCTTATTCGCGCCATTTCCTGCCAGGAGCTCTGCTGTTGCTTCTACTGCTGGCGACTCTTTCGCTTCGTCATCTTTCGTGGCCTCCTTGGCCTCCTCTTCTTTAGCCAATCTCTCAAGCTCTTGCTGCTTCTTCAGCATGGGTCTCTCTTCGACTTGTTCGGCAATCGTCTGCTCTTGCAATTCTGATTTCTCTTTGATGCTTTGAGCATCTTGCTTGCCGGCCATTGACACCATCTGCTCAACAGCTGATACTTCGCCATTGGTCTGGGGAGGCGTGGTAGGCGCGGTCGACGGACTGCTGGCAGGCGAGCTTTCATTCGAATCTGCTTCAGTGCTGCTATCATCTGAGGCAGATTTCTTCGATGGCGTTCTCTCCATTTTCGGTGCGACGGACTTCAGGGCCTCCAATTCGGGTCGTTTAGGCAGAAAGCTGCTGTTGATGTCACCGATGCCCACGAAGAACTCGAAAACATTGACTTTGATGAGGTTCGATGTCCAGTGCCACACGTCGGCGCGATCATCGATGATGACCACCATCCTCGTATCGACGGGAAACAGCCTCTTTAAGTTCTTAGCTGTCATGCTTCCGCTCTCGTTGCGTGAAAGGATGCGATCACCAAATATCTTTTTGTCGGGGTCAATGATCTTGGCCACACTCTCGGCGTAGGCACGCGTGCCCATGGTATAAATGTGCATCTCGTAAATCTCGGATAAGGTGGCCAGAAACTGCTTCAAGCCTGGTCGCGGCTTGATATAGTACCACGTATTCGGCTTGTCGTCGTCGAGCTGGAACTTCTGCACGTCCTGAAGTGCTTCGTAATTCGGGTTGGAAGGGTCGCTCTGCCATTCGGCAATGGTAGGCTCGACAGAAGCGTGAATGATGGTCTGATCGAGATCGACGACCAAGCTCAGCCGGCGCGACTGAAGGAGTCTGCGCTTGCCCTCTTCATCCACTCTGGCTGCCTCTCCCGCGGAGATAAGCAGATCCTGCCGGCCATGCACGATGTTGGTAGTCGCGCGATCGGTGGCAGACTGGGTGGAATTGTATGTTGCGAGACTTGTCAAGTCCTTGCCGCAGTTGGCGCATATGTTGCCGAATTGAACGTCGTGCGTGCATGGCTCCTCCACGTCGGCCACGAACGTTCGACCTCTGATGACCTGGCCCACCTGCACCTTGAAGGCGGAGAGTTTGCCTTCGGTCTCGCTCTCGAACGAGCCATATTGCGATCGCTCATTGACCTTGTAGTCTCTGATATCGTCGTCGAACTCTTCGATCTTGGTCTTGTACTCGTACCAGAAGAGCGGCGCGTTGACGTCGATGTCGTCGCCCTCCTGCCGCAACAGTTTCGTAACCGTGATCGGATACAGGAGGCTATCTGGTGTGAACAGGCGCATTGGGTGTGGTTGGGTGTGCTGCGCGTAGGCGAACAATCACATGTTCTTGTCGCACGTGGCGGAGATGCGAGCAATGCGACGGAGGGAGCTCGGGGTGACACTACACGTAACGCAAGCAGCACAGATTCATCTACGAGTGAGGTCGCATGACTTCAATGTGGCCGAGTGCATTCAAGGTAGGGCTAGGGCTGGGATGGGCTTTGCTTTGCTTTGCTTTCTAGAGCTAGCGCTGTTTGCAATTGAATGGAGTTGCACGAAGAATTGGCGTGGCTGTTGTGGTGGTGGTGTTTGTGTTGTGTTGGTGGCCCTTCAATATTGTTTAACTGCTGGCGCGTGAAGCTCTCAGTTCGTGGAGAAACGAGGTGCCAGCCTTCTTTATACGTCCGGGCCTGTAGTAGAGAGCTTGACGACCTGGCCCGAGCGCACGCCCCACTTCTCTTTCCCCCATATGACGAATCCGGCGACAAAGGAGTGAAAGCTGCCTTCTGGCACGCGAACAACACCTTTCCGCCTTCCGAAGTCTACATCCATCGACTGGTGAGCATCATGCATCTCACTTCGTCTCTCGCCGCCGCCCGTATTCTTCATCAATGGGCTGCAAAGGACTGCTCGGCACCACGTCGGCTAGGCTGTGCATTGCGTACCGCATGAAAGTTACATGTAGCTCGACAAGCTACAATGAAACGCCATGGATGGTGAAGGAGCGGTGTCTTTGTGCATCTGCCAGCGTCAATCCTACCAGCGTCAATCCTAGACAATCCTCGACCTGCGACACTTCTCAGCCTTCGAGAGACGTCGGCAGTGCTTGCAAGCTATGCCACGACTGCGCGGCCTAGAGGCCAGCTTCCACAAGCAAAGAGATGAGAATCAATGCTCTGGGTTTTTGCCCTCGCGGAACTTGCCATATTAAGACTGCCTTGTATATCTGCAGCCAAGCTATACTGTCGTTAGGATAAGCTATGCATCTGTAACGTGTGCAAAGCAATGAGAAAAAGGAAGTGAGATTGATGTCGTGCCTCCAAACTTCCCGATCTGCCAGGGTTCTCACTCGCGACTGGAACTAGGCCCTGAAACATCATCGCGTTTCCCACAAGCTACCGTGAGATCTAGAAGTAGGCAGGATGGCGAATGGGCTGGTGATGGGAGAGACGTGCAAGCAGTATTCAGAATCGGTTCCGGGGCCCGTGTTGTTGCATTCACCAAATAGAGGGAGGCCAAGAAGCTTCGATACACGCTGATATCAAGCATTCAGAAGAGCTCTTGCATCCAGAGGCCTCATCACTGTCACACGATCATTTCCTGCATCCGATGAGTGTTGATGTCGAAGAGGAATGGACAGTGGGATTGGAAGGGAAGGGTCCACACAAGTGACAGGGATCATGAGCCTTGGCAAACTGTCCTAACTCTCACGACACCCCTTCACTCAACCGCGCCCGAACTCTGACCATACTCTCGATCCAGGTATATTCCAAAGAAATTTGGCGTAGCGCCATGCCCACTCGACCGCCTCTCTCCCACCAAAGACTCAGTATCCTATTAGATAGTCTGGCTCCATCCACACCATGTCCTTTCTGACCGTGCTCGAGTGTATAGCGACTTCACGGAAGACGTCCCTCAAGAGATCTGGGCAAGCCGACAGCACTTCATAGTCATAGTCGTCATGCAGGATGGACTGCATTCTTATAGCAATACCCTGGACGACAGTGCTGACAACGATCGATGGAAGGGCGTATCTTCGCTCTTCTTGGTAGATCCAGATACCAATAGTGACGTAGAACATCCGGTATTGGTCACCGAAGAACATGAGCAGCGCTTCTTGGACGTCGTCGCGCAGATCATCCATCTGATACTGCATATCGAAATCAGCTCTGGTACTTGCTTTCAAGGACTGGTGATTTCTTACCTTTTCCGCGGCGATGAGAGTCCTC
Organism: Pseudocercospora eumusae; assembly: GCA_001578235.1. Lineage (NCBI taxonomy): Eukaryota > Fungi > Ascomycota > Dothideomycetes > Mycosphaerellales > Mycosphaerellaceae > Pseudocercospora > Pseudocercospora eumusae. The sequence goes on from LFZN01000051.1 coordinate 240,732, forward strand.
AAGTCTTGCACTATGCACTCGCCGTCAATCGGAGCGAATTTGCACTGATGGGAACACTTGTGAAGACCCCACTCTCGGATGCCGTAGCAATGGTTGAGGAGCTCCTGGACCACAGCCGCATCTTCTGGAAGCTCGATGATTCCGCTCTTGGCTTCTCGCCAATCCTTCTCGCAGGCTGCCTTGAAGAACGGGCTGGCTTCACAGACGACGCTTTTGTGCACATCGAAGGTGTGGCCCAACGCCGCAACCTTGAAATCTGTGTTCCAATTTCCGCTCTGCATCATGCTGTAGGCAATGTCAGTCGTATCCTTGCGCGAACAAGTACGGAATAGGTACCCTCTCAAGATGGCAGCAACATCCGTGTCGGCCATGGCCTTGATGGACTCCGGTGCCTTACAAAGTGTATTTGCAACGAAGCTGTTGGTTTTATGCTGTTTCGAGAGTGATGTTCAATCTATGTTCGGCAGACGTGGAAGCGACGGCGAGAGCTTGGATCAATCCCCAGAAGCACAGGCCATCGCCGCGCGGCTCACTTGATGGCATGTGAGGAAGCGCATCGAGAAGTGAGGAGTCGAAATCAATCACCATGATATTGCAGACTAAATTGTACCAGGTGGACAATTGCCGAGATATTGACGCATATATGCTACTGGACGCCTGAAACGGGAACACTCGGAAATCTCTACTTCCTAAGCCTTATGACCACGCCTCTAGCACGCAATAACAACTTTGTCTCAGGAAATGGTCATATCCTGCTCGACCTGATCAACCTCGGTCTCTAGTTCGCGAAGATCATCTGGCTCATAAAATTCAACTTCCTCGCTGGGGCACCTGTCATAACTGCTCGCAATGAAGCGCATGACATGCTTTAGAAGCTCCGAGCATGATTCAAGCATCTCCCAGGCCTTTAGATCGCCGATGACGGCTCTCATATCCAAGGCGTACCTCGTACAATTTGCTTCATGACTGCCGGTCCCAGCATCTCTCTTCTCTCTCCGTGGTACGCTTAGATGGCGCTCTCAATGGCTTCAGTCCACGCGCCGTCGTAGTCGATGCGTTTTAAGGACCATTGAGGCCGTATCAAGGTGGTCAGTACTCGAACGCTGAGTGCGTATAAACGCTTCGCGTACCTTATCTGCGGCTACGCCGAGGTCGTAGACGCGTTGAATGTCGACTACATAGCTCATTTCCTCCTCGTAAGTATCGTAAGATAGCTTTGGCAAACATTTTCGTCTTCTGGAACAGTGACGATGCCGATTTGCGCTTCTTGCCGGTCGCTCTTGCATGTGGCCTCAAAAGAAAGGGCAGACGGAGCATACGTTAGTTACTTCTATGGACATCGAAGGTCTTCGTAGGGCACGCAATTTTGAGGTCACTCCAATCTTCAGAGGTGAAGAGCCTATCGGAGCAAGCACCAGTGCTCGAGCCTTGAGGATTGTAGTGCCGGGATCACGTACTTTTCGAGCGCTTCAGCAGCTGGTGTCTCTTCCATTCTGGAGATTTCAAGGATAAGGGATTCAGGTTTGAGGTGCAGTTGGCAGTTTGCGGTCAGCGAGTCTAAGATAGCGCTGCCACATAAAGCGATATCAGCAGAAAGCAAACATTTGGCCTGCTTTAAGATCTCCCAGAGGCTTCCTCGTCGATAGATCCGCGCCGATACAGCATTTTTCGGGGCTTCCTTTTCTGCACAAGATAGCACTCAATCCTGAACGTGACTTGAACCTCCGACACAGGAGCCGCCGTACACTCATCGCGACTCGCAAGAGAGGACCTCGACCATCTGCTCCTCATTTCTCTGGTCTCTCCAGCACCAGCTAGTTTATTACGCTGTTAGACACGTCCAATTGCTGCGAACTCTTCTCTCAGGCATCCTGTACCTGCCCTCATTTGGACTTTGGGTCCTTGAGGTATTCTGCAGTCAGGTCCTCATCCACCTCGTAAACGCGGACTTCCCTCTTTGAAAGCTGCACCATGACGTCTCTGAGTAGCTCGGGCTCCTCCGACAAGTCATTCCATGCCTCGCCGCCATAGCGCAAAATGATAGACTGAGCCATCCCCGCCACTTCTGCAACAAGTTTGCGTAGGATGTTGGGAGGTACGACCTGCCGTCGAGAGGGTTCATAGAACCATTTCGCCAGACGAACCAGAACCTCACACTCAAGAAGTCCATCCTTAAGAAGTTTAATCAATCCGAGCATCTGCTGTTGGCAAAGGGTCTGGCAGCCAGTAAGGCCATACTTTGAGCAATCAGTCGTGCAGTAAAATCGAGGTAATAGGGGGTGCTTGCCTTGTCCGCAGCGATTCCGGTCTCAAAAAGGCACATGATCTCATATTCGTATTCAATCTGGTACTCGGACCAAAGGTTCCACTCCAGACCATACATGTATCGGACCAGGCAATAAATCACCTTTTCGTCTTCTGGAAGCGCAATGGTGCCTATACTGCCTTCCTGTTGTAGATCAGCTACCACGAAGTGATGATAAGAGTCCTCGACATCGTACCTTCCAATCGCGCTTGCAAGCCGCCGCAAAGAAAGGGCATGCAGAAGACACGATGTTCCTGTGGACTTTGAATGTCTTCGTCGGCGTTGCAATCTGAAAGTCACTCCATTCGCCGCTTTCGAAAAGCTTCTCGAGGATGTCTGAGGCCGGGGTCTCCTCCGCAACCATCATGTAATGTGTGAGTGTAGTGGTTTGTTTGTGTAGACGTGATGGAGTCGGAGCAAGAAAGCGTCTGTCCCGAGGTGGCGAGCGCCAAGGCTGGAACACCGCCAGCTGCTCTTGCCTCACATCAAGACTGAAATAGGGGAAAGGGGAAGAACGCGGAAACTCACCCTAGCGCAACCACGCTCATTGCCGACTTTGCTGGGTGTGCAGACTCTGCTACACGATCTTCCACCAGACCTCCACGGGCAACAAATCGTGCTGTAGCCATACAGTCCCCCTAGTCCTCATGTCTGCCTCTCACAAATCTCTGCATCAACACGATCCTGCTCTCCCAGCCATCCTCATCGGCAAATATCGACATCATCTCTTCCAGTGAGGACACAGGCTCTCCTTCCAGCTCGAGATGTTCTTCATACGCCTTGCGCATCACCTCCTTGTAATAGTCCGGCGACAAGGTAAGAAGTTGCCACCCGACATCGTCATGGAGGATATACCGGAAAATTTTATAGGTACATCGGGCATAACATTGTAGTATCACAAGATCTACAACTCTGCGGTATTCGAAGAGGATTTGACCAATGGCGATGATGATTCGGAGTGCGTGGGGATACTCGCGTTTCTCAAATGCCATGGCTGGTATAGCGCCGTAGATTTGATCTTTGATGCTCGTGATCTGGTACTGTTGCTTGTTAGCCATCACTCGAAATGGCTTCCATCGGCATCTGCTCCCACCTTCTTGGCAGCGGTGAGAACCTCGCACAGATGACGAACAGCAGCAACGGGATCTTCTAGCAACTTCGCCACATCTGGACTGTGTCCGTAGATGTTCCGCAACAGCTCCTCGATCACCGGTGCAGGCTCCGAGACGCCAACACTGTTTGTTGGCGTGTCCTATTGTGAGTCAGCTCTGATCGCTCCGGACGAGCAGAGCATCTACCTACGTTGAGGTCCTCGGAGCAGACGGCCTTGAAATAGCAAGAAGCTGGGCAAATGATGTTCTTGTGTACTTTGAATTCGCGGTCCACGGCCATGATCGTAAGGTCGGAATACTCTCCGGTCTTCCACAGCCTGAATCATCTTTAGCGGAGTCTTTGCATGTACATGTACATGTGCCAGACCGACCGTTGTACCATCTTCCTGAACGGCGCGTCCGATTCTTCCTTACAGCTCGACATCGACGACTCGTCGGATGAGCTTAATACTGATCTCTCATCAGACACTCTCGCGATCGGTGACCTGGCGGACGAGCTCAACCATGACTCCCCGCTCGACGTGGACGTCGATGAATCGTCAGACGCCATGCTGCAGCTATGTTTATGTGTATATGGACCAAATGAGCAGAAGACAAATTAAATGTATGGCGCTTGTATGCACATGCGTTCACCAGCCGTTTCTTGGCGTTTCATTTTGTGGGGAAAGTGCTTTACAATGCTCGCGAGTTCAGGCTAAGTCCAGTCAGCTATGAATGTATGCACATCTGCTTACCAATCTACCTCTCCCAAGACAGCCTCTGTGCTGCTGTTTGCCATGTCTGCGTAAGTTGCTGCAGGCATGTGTTATGGTCAGTGTGCCGGGATGCGTTGGGTTAGTGGGCGAATGCAAAAGCGGATCCAGGACATGCTTCACTCCAGGTGTTAAGGCGGCATGTGACAGATGCCGAGCTTGCAACGTGAGGTCCGTAAGCATCTATTTGCCAACTGTATCACATGGTCGAGATGCAATCCGAGCAGCTTAGTTGCAGCTCTCAGTCCATACTGCAATCCGATCTGATCTACCTTTTCCCACCTCGAACTCCAGACTCCATCGCTATGCCCGCATTCACAGAATCCCTTCTACAATCCTTGTCGTAACCGTTCTCCCAACTTTTGCTTACCAAATTGGTAAATCTTGAGCAAGCCCTCCTCGCTCAGATCAATGCCCTGCATATTCGGAACGTCCTGCTGAGGCGGTCTGCTGACTCTGCTCGCAATGATGACTGGATCAGTTTCGAGAATTATGCCGTCGTCGACGATCTCATCTATGCAAAGCGATGCAAGGTCGTAGTTCTCGATCAATGTTCGCTTGTCGACGGAGTTCCTGGTAAGGAGAAGTCAGCACGGCAGTAGTGAGCAGTGGCCGGGCAACACGTACTTCAGCAAGATGTTCAAGCTATCCCTCAAAGCCAGTATCACGTTGTAAAGCATAATCTCGTTCTCGTCTGCCCCTCCAACCACGTAGAGCATAATATCGGCCTCCATTTTGAATACCACTACCCGGTTGTCGTAGAGGATCACATCGCTGGTCTGCTTCGCTGTCTTCTCCAGTAGTCCCTTCTCAAATGCTTTCTGATCCTTGACCGTTGAGTATGGTTGTGCGCCAGGATAATTGTTGCCCTGAGCTCCTTGTGGGATATGTGGAGGGGAGTAGTATTTGGCGAGAATGCGGGAGCTGTCGTCGGTGCTGAGGATCAGAATCGCATTGACCGAGAACAGCGACATGTTGGGAGCCATGGCTGCGGTATTGAGGGCGTTAGAAGTCAGTTGGGATGATGAGAGGATTCGTCGCTGTAGTCAAGGGACAAGTGGTTGTCGCGTTGCATGTGAAGGTGAAGCGGTGATGCTTGGCGGTCGATCAGATCCCTGTAAAGTCTATTCGGGAGAAGGGACAGCTTGCGTGGTCGCGAGCTATGCAGCCATTTTATTGCCAAGCCACTCACATCAATGCCAGCAACACGATGAGGTTAATACAATGGGCCGCATTAGGCCTGACGAGCATCGTCGCTGCCGAATCGAATCTCACGCACGAGTCGAGAAACATCCTCCCCTCAGCATTCGCTCCGCCCAAGCACTTCCGCAATGTCAATCTGGTGCGGAATATCAACTTGGAGAAGAGCTATCCGCGCGAGACCATCAATGTTGTGATTGAAAACATTGATTCGAAAGAACAATCAGAGTACTATTTGCCTTTCGAGCAAGGACTTTTGGGACGGATTGGCGGGCTGGAAGCCAAGGACAAGAAAGAGCCCGCAAAGGGAAGCCTCCCAGTCGAGGTGGTTGGTATTGATCCTTTCAGGTGCGGATGTATTGGCATCCATTGAGTATTGACTTGACATTGACACTTGTAAAGCACAACGGAATACTACAAGATCACGTTACCGAAAGCTCTCGCACCAAAAGAGCAACAGACTCTGTCGATAACATACTACGTCCTCTCCGCCCTTGAACCACTTCCAGCGCAAATCGAGCAAAATTCCGAGCAGTATGTGCTGCACAAATTTTCCGCCTACGCCCCAAGCGCATACACCACCTCGAAGCAGAAGACGAAGCTGAAGCTACCAACCACCAAAGCTCCAGACTACACAAATCTCCCAGCCGAGCTGAACGCAGAGGGAAATGCCGACCCACAGAAGCAGGGTACGACATGGACGTACGGTCCTTACGACGAGCGTGAGGCAGGAGCTACGCAAGAAGTCAGCGTGAGATACGAGTTCACCAAGCCACTCACCCACAGCAAGCTGTTGGAGCGGGACATCGAAGTGAGCCACTGGGGCGGCAACATCGCTACGGAGGAGCGACATTGGCTTACCAACCGTGCTGCGACATTGAAGAACCACTTCTCGCGTGTGAAGTATGCTCAGTCGAACTACTACAACCCAGCAACCAGCGCGCTCAAGGAAATGCGTTACCCATTGACAGCGGGAAGCGTGGATGCATACTTCATTGATGACATTGGCAATGTCTCGACATCCAGATTTAGGACTAACAAGCGCGAGGCCATCTTAGAGATCAAGCCCCGTTACCCCGTGTTCGGTGGCTGGAACTACAGCTTCAAGGTTGGCTGGAATGGTGACCTGCCAAACTTCCTCAGGAGGACAAAGGCAGGCTCCGAGACTTTCGTGCTCAAGATTCCATTCTTCGAAGGTCCAAAGCAGGCTGAGGGTCTCGAGTACGAGCGTATCGTCACCCGTGTCATCCTGCCAGAAGGAGCTACGTAAGTTGTGCCAAGACTATCACCTGAAATAAGGCTAACATGCGGCAGGAACGTCAATTTTGAGACCACAGTCCCACTTGTCGACAACAGCACCAGCTTTTACCGCACTTTCATGGACACTGTTGGTCGTACCACTATCACACTCACAGCCATCAACATAGTTGACGAGCTTCGCGATCGCGACCTGATCGTCACATACGACTACCCGTTCTCAGCACGATTCAGGAAACCGCTCACCATCACAGCTGGCTTTGCGGTGGTGTTTGTGACTGCATGGGTGATTGGAAACCTAGACGTCAGCATAGGAAAGAAGCAGAAGAGCAGCTAGACGAAGTGACATGTATATCATGCTGATGTAGAAATATAGTCTTGACAAAAAGCTTCGAAGAACAATCAGAAGTCTTGGAACAGCTGTGCGATCATTTCATAAATCTTTATGACCACGTGAAGGGAAAATAGACCTGGCCTCTCTTGAGCCATTAGTCGCTCTGCCGAATGCGCCTGCGTGAATGGCCGCATTTGTTGACGACTCAGCCGTAATGCGCCAGATTTGATATCCACGTGTTAACGAATGCTTGCGCTGGAAGGTGAAACAGACAGCGACACATCTCCACCATGAGGATTAGTCGAGCAAGGATATAGACGACGAATGCTGGGCCAGATAGGACTACGCCCATGCCCATCACTTCAGACCATACCTTTGAAGTTTTGAAGACGCGATCACCCAGGCACCTGAACATCGTAGCTCCTAAAGTCACCAAGGCTGGCAATATCATGCTCGTTAAGGCCGACACTCTCCACTGCCACAGATCCACTGTCGAAGTGAATGTCGAGTTCCACGCTGCTACATGAATGCTGCCAAAAACGAGGAAGAGCACAGTGAAGAGAATCCCGAACAATGAAGCTATAGTTCTTCACTTTGGGGGCGAATCCCTTGTACCCTATGTAGCATCTGATGTTTGACCTCCTTTGATAGTGACTTGGAACGATCTTCCAGACTTTTATCAAGGGACGGCCAGGCCGAGTGCGTCGCTTTGATAGATGAATGTGCCGGGCGCCGTCGTTATTATTGAGACTTGCTCAGCGGATAGATCCTCGTTCCGCTTTCCACTGCTTTGGGCTTTTTCCAATAGAGTCCCAGAGTCATGATAGCGAGCGAACACGCCGGTCTCCAGTTGCGAGACGGGTGGATGCCGGGTGAGCCTGGTTATGATGGTGCCAGCAAACCACACGACATGCCATGTAGCCACGATCTTAGCGAAGACGCCAAACTTGGAGTGGTCCATTATCTCCGATTTGGTGATGGGCGGATCGCAGCTTATGTGGTTATGCTTCATTAGAGACAAATAACAGTGCTGATCTAGCATCATCTCTTCGCAGTCGCAGTCGCTACGTCCAGCGGATTCGCAGCAGAGAAGCATACCTCCCAGCATGATGTAGTACGCGTGGGTCTTCATCCATCGCTTCCTGTCGGTGCTTGTCGGAGTCCTTGATGTGCTGAGTCTCCTGAGATTTTCGCGACCGCTGCTCGGCTATATATTCTACAAGAAGGTCCTTCGATCCTCTCGCCACGAGCCAATCGTCCAAAGCAGCAACGCAAATCATTTCGGGAATTAATAGCGCCCCAAGAGCTACAAGCTCTTCTACTGCCAGATTCCTGCTTTTCGATTTGACATCCCGCCACGAATCGACCCAAAAGCCGTAATTTGGCGGTTACTTAGTAACATTCTTGCTTGCGATTACTATACATCAAGGTGCAAGACAGTATATGTGCATGCAAAGAGGGTTGCCAAGCAAGGCCAGACTATATCAGCCGTGGATCCGTAAGGTAGACCGTCCACGATCGCCGTTCCTTCAGGTGGGCCAGTGCAATGAAATCGTGACCAGACCATGTCGTTTGCTTTGAAATTGGGGATGTGTCCCGAGATTCGGATGAAGACTCAGCTTGTATCAGGAATATATATGCGTTCCGCATGAACGTATACTGAATCGGGTGTTCAGCAGGCTGCTATCTTGGCCAGAGATCGCCAATCATGGTAGGAGAACTATGTGTTGGGTCTCTTGGCATGGCAGACGAGCAAAGGCGAGAGCTATTGCTACTGCGAGATGTCTGAAGCTTGCGGAGTGGACAAAACCTCTTTGCAACCTCGAGAGAGTTGCTGGGCATGCGGACTCAAATCTGGATCAGTCTGCAGCCACAAACGCTTGGCGAGATGTTGATGAACACAGGCCTGTTCCAGCATGACTTGGTCCTCTAAGGGATCGTCTCCAGGAGTTGTGAGAAGGTCAATCGCTGGGGGACTCTCAAGAGGCGGTTGGAGCGGAGGAGGGTTATGAGGGCGTTCTAGGGAACAGGTCGTCAGAACGGGAGCTAGCAAAGGACTGCGACGCCCCCCGTTGAAGCACGGTGAGAGGGCAGGTGTGACACCGGATCTATGTTCGTCAAAGAGAGCGGCCGGATGGCTTAGTTCCAAAATTTTATACATTCAAGCTTTTGCTCTAGGGTATCAAACGCTATGCATCGTCCTAGACCTCATCATTTGCGGGCCAGTCAGCCAAACGCCATCGCTATGCTTTCAAAGCAGGTACCATGAACACCCTTTTCTACCATCCTCTCCTCCGTCCTCGTGCCTCGGCGCTCTTCTCCTTACTCTTGATCTTCTTAACTTCATGCTTCCTCCTCTTCTGCTCAGCCCAGATCTCAGGCTTGGAAACAGCCTCAATGCGTCTCTTTTGTCGTCTCTCCTCGCGTCTCGCTTTTGCCTCAGTCCTGGCTTGTCCCAGCACTTTGAGGTACCGGTCAGATCCCACCTTCTTCTGAATTAGGTCGAGAGCCTCGTGTGCTTTGGCTGTGAGATTTGCATGCAGCTCTCCAGGTGGCTTAGGAACTGAAGGATCCGTCAAAGCATAGAGCGGCCGCAGGATTGCTGGTAAGGCTGGGACTGTTGAGATAGCGTTAATGAGAGATGTAAGGGTCTGGAGAGATGCCGTTCGGGAGACCACTGAGAATTTGTCGGCCATGAGCATGGAGGAAAGACGTTGTAGGAGTCGGACTAGAGCAGAGCGGCTGGTCGCGTCGTCTATCTCTCCGTCATCGTCATCGTCATCGTCATCCTCGGATCCCACTGGCGTAGCGTCCGTTGTCTGGTTCCAAGGCATTTCGTTAGAAGCGAAGCAGCGGCCCAGAAATACCAGATTCCTCGCAATCTGTGCGATGAAAACCTCGCTTGTACCAAGCTGAATATTTCTAAGCGCACGAAGAGCAATAGTGGCCAGTCTGCGCATGTCCCCTGCTCCGAGTTCGATATCGCCTGAGCCACGCAGAGGTAGACCGGCTAGACCATCTGCGGTTCTCGAACTTGTGCTTGCGAAGTCTGTAAAGAAGCTGCCAAGCAATGATGCGACCATTTCATCAATCTCTGCGTCCCCGGTAATCTCAAGTCTTTGCAGGCCATCCCATACTCCAGACGAGCTGCTGGAAAATGCAACAGAAGGCGCTGTCTCGACGAGAGTACCGAGCGTCTTCAGCGCGTCCAAAGCCAGCTGTGGGTCCACCACCGCATCATGAGTAGAGCAGTCAGCTATGATATCCTCGAGCTTATCGCGAAGGCCGACAAGTTGCTTCTCTGGTAGCTGTTTCGCCTTCAGAAGCACTGACCAGCACTGAAGTGCACCAGCCCTCACAGCAGGCTTCTTCTCGCTTTGTGTCCATGTCTCCATCATGCCAAGGATCTTCTTCAGCTGCTCTGCGGAAGCCCTCTCGAACAGCTTGGCGACGAGAAGCCGTGCCATCTCGCGGCATTCGCTGCTCGTATCGCTTACAAGGACTGGGAGCAAGGACACAAACAGTCTGTTACCAACTTCCTTCTCAAAAACTTCATCGCCAATCTTGCTCAAGATTTGGTGGATGAACTCCATGACACTCTTTCGACCTTCGGCGTGCGCGTATTGGAGGTTGCCAACCAGGAACGATGTCTGCTTTTTCCATCGGTCTTTTCCTTGTGGGTAATCCATGATGAAGGCGCTGTAGGCACTGCGTGCACTTTCTCGGATCGCACGATCAGGGTTGATGATCATCGCTTTGCTGACCTCGTCCATCACCTCGTAAACTTCTGTGATCACAATTTTTCGGCCAATGACAGCCTTCAGAAACTTGTAAATCACGGTTTGGCGATCAGGCTCATCAATGTCAGACTTGATTCGCTTGAGGATAAATGCAATGTCTTTCTCCTTGATCGTGACTGAACGCTGCTCACGAAGAACAGACGTGACCAGTTCTAGAGCAGCTTTGGCAGATTCAGTCGTCATGTCGGGAGTGCCCTTGATCATAAGGACGGCTTCCTTGACATAGAACGGCGCATTTTCCTCGAGTTTCGGAAGCGGCACTCGCATGATGGTCGACAAAAAGCGGACAGCGGAAAGCTTGACCTCCTCTTGACCTTGAATGAGCCCATCTCCGGCGATACCTAGGAAGCCAGCCATGTTTTGAGGCGTTTGCAGATCCTCATGTCGACGAAGGACCTTGCGTAGAAGATTGAGTGCAAAGGCTGTGAGCTTGAATCTGTAGGATGTGGTGGAGCCCTTTGCCACCTTCTTTTTTTGCTCTGGCTCCGGTTGTACAATGTATCGTTTTCTCCGCTCGTCGAGTTCTGGTCGTTCATTTGTGATAGCGGTGTCGTCAGCATAGACTTGTTTTACAATCTCATAGCAGAAAATCAGCATATCCCTGTTCTCCGACTCCGGGTTCTGATCCAGGCCCTTGCGCAATCTTGTGAGCAGCTCATCTACCTTCTTGACCATTTTCAAGTCAACTCGCTCCGAAAGGAGAGAGCGGATGGGTCGAATCAGCTCGCCGAGTTTGCGAACAGGAGTGATCTTAGCCAAGAGCTCCATAGTGTCGAAGCTTTTGCTACTCTTTACCTCCTTCATACCGCTCTTATACTCCTCAGCATCCTTTTCCTGACCCGTGATGCCGAAGATGTCATCCATGATGACAAGCATGATGTCAGACAGCACCTCGTCTAGATCGCCTGAAGATAGCGTGGTTTGTACCAGCAGTGAGTGCACAGTGTAGGACAGGACATGTAGTTGGTACCCTCTCTTGAGCGCGCTGCGAAGCTCCTTGACAATGAAGCCGAAGTAGTATGGTCCGATCAAAGCAGATATGGATGTCAAGGCTTTCCTCGTTTGATCGCGCGCCTCTTGACTTCTGGAACGTAAGACGTGACAGACCTCCAGAAGCACTCCCGGTAATCGCGACGCAAAATCGTCCTCTGGCAGAGCTGCACGCATAAGCTTTACGATTGTAACAGCCACCGCGATGCGACGATCGACAGTCGATTCATCCTTGTGCTGCAAATACTGCATGAGGGGAGGAAGAAGCTCACGCACGATAGGTGCCGACACTTGTTCAGAATCGCGTTGCAAGCCATCAACCATGGCGTTGCACAAACGCAGAGCTTTCTTCTCAACGTCGTCATCTTCCTCCTGCTTCTTAGCCTTGAGATGACCGATGTATCGCTGAAACACGGCGCGGAATGCAGATTTGTTTAGGCCCTTAGCGAGGCAGCCGATTGTTTGCACTGCTTGGTCGGCTAATACTCGTCCAGCATCGCCTTCTGCCTGATCGAATATGAAATGCTCAAGCAGAGGCAAGAAGACCTTCGAGATATTGTGGGACGCCAGGTTGGTGGCTTCATCACCCAATCGCCTGAGTGCTCGGAGTCGTCGGTGCTGCTGGATATAGAGCGCATTTGCAAAGAATGATGCTTCCTCGTCACCTCCAACTAGAAGAATCTGCATGTCTGACACCTTCTGCCAGTCAGGCAACTTTTCCACAATATGTCCTAAGACAGCCAGGTACTCGGCGCGTACCAGCTCAGTCGATCTGCTGTCCCGGAACCCACGCTCGATACCCTGAAAGACCGCGTCGTCCAGCAAATCCAGCCACTGCTGCTCTTCAAAGTGAGTGGCAACGGCGCTGACGAAGAATCGGAGAGCCTGCGAGGCATTCTTCCTGTTCACTCCATCGTCATTGTCTCTGATGTAGTACAGAAAATTGTGCACCAAAGGCAGCCATTGCTCTAATGAGAAGCTGTTGGCCTCTTTGAAGACGCTCGCGTAGGCAGCATCTCTACGACCATGATCAGGCTCATCCAATCTGGAACCCATGGCATTCATGTCCGCGCAGATCTTAGCGGCAGCAAGGAGTTGCTGATCGTCCCGAACGAGAGTCGCGAGCACTTGAGACAGCAACGATCTGCTATCACTGTCTTGCAAGCGCGAGTACAAAGTACATAATGCTGAGTAGAGTTCGTCCTTGGCGTCGGTCTTGAAGTTGCCAATGAGAGGCAAGATTGTCCGGAGCAGATCGATCTTGGTTGCCGGCGAGACAGCATGACTGGGTCTCTTTAGAAGATCGGCGCAGACTGCAATCACACTCAGAGCCTCCTCTGGCGATGTTATCCTTCCCGCTAAGTGCGAGAATGATCTTACACACGCGTCGAGCACCGCCTTGCTGGGCTGCTGTCCGAGTACTTGGCCAATGGCCTTCACAAACTCCGAAACGTGAGGCTGCAGTATCTGTACCGATATTTCTGGCTTCGTAAGATTGTCCAGAAGCTCCTGCAGAATGAATAGTCGAACTTCATCTTTTGTATGCTCGGTCTGCAACAGCTTCGCCACTGACCCCAGCATCGCGACGTCTTCGATTTGAAAGACAAACGCAGAATCCGCCGAAGCAGTCCAGGCTGCCAGTAGTCGCAGGACGCCCGAGATCGACTGTGCGTTCTCTCCTGCGAAAGACTCTAGACGGGGCCGGACAATGTCGTGAGCGATCGTCTTGGCATATGACAGCGAATTCTGGAAATCGCCAATGTTGGCAAAGACCTTGACCAGGCATTGCACACCAGATTGTCTAATTGCTCGCAGAAGTGACTGATCTGTGATGTCTTCTTTGGAGAGCTCTTGCTCTGCGCCAACAGTGCACGCCAAGACACCATCCAGGATCTTCGAGACGAAAGGCTCTAGCTCACTTCCTAGGACTTGAAGCATATCGTTGATCATGTTGACAAGACCAAGTTGCTGACGCAACGGCACTCTTGGTGGAATCTCAAATTTCTCGTCCAGAGCTGATAGCGACTTGAAAGCAATGTTGAGAAACTCTTGCATCGTTGCCTCCCCAAATCTGAAAAGCGCAACGAACAGAGCTTTGCGTCGGCCAGCCTGGCCCTCTTTACCGCCCGCGATAGCCCTTCCGTACAGAATGCGTAGCAAGATAGGCATGAGACTACTATGATCTTCTGGCCGAATGCCTTCAGACTCTTCCTCGTCATCAGCATGCTCTTGCAGGAAGACTGAGAGTTCTTCACGAAATCTCTCCTCATCTAGCAAGTTGTAGAGATGCTCCTTATATCGAGTCACCGATGGATCTTTCCATGCAAGTAATGCTGTGAGAGCAGATTTCTGAATCTCAACATCGCCGTTCGCGCAAAGTGCAAGCAGAGCTTGGAAGACTTCATCAGCTCTGAAGAGAACTTTGGGATTGACAAATTGCGCGAAGATAGCAAGCAATGCCTTTTGATCCTTTCTCGCCCAACGCGCATGAGTCTCTTGATCAAAATCTTCCTCAATCTGTGGACCAGCCCATCGAAGGAGGATAGGGACGAGGATTCGTGAACGTTTTTCAGCGACTTTTGGGATCTTGCTGAGCACTTTCAGTGCCTGGCCACGGGAAGTTGATGTGATGGGGTTGATGTGTCGAAGATCGGCTTGCAGCTGTCCTTTTGAAGAAAAGGCACCGCTTGGAGGCTCACGAAACACTTGCTGTCTTATGGCCAACAGTTTCGCTAGGTTGGGACATTCAAAGTCCGAGAAGACCTTGAAACCCTCAGAACTGCTGTCCAGAAGGACCGGTTCAGATACTTCTTGGTTTTCCACAGCCGCGTTTTGACTCATCCAGGTCTGAGCGAGGCCGATAATCACTTCTTCGCCAGCCTTCGACTTGCAAATTGATGCAAGAGTGGTGCAGGCATCTTCCCAAGCTTGCGATAGTTTGACGTGCAACAAGCCAAAACAATATGTGGGGATAGCTCGAATCATCGTGTTATCATCGTCCAGTGCGCTATACTGCTTGGCCAATCTTCGAATGTTCATCGAAATTGATCGAGCTGTTTCGAGCTTGATTGGCGTGGACTGTATCGTGATGGCAGTCGCTAGGATTTCTGGCTCTTCAAGCGCCCTCAATCGATACAGTTGTTGTATCAGATCAAGCGCATCACTCCTGATAGAGTCAGATGGCATTGCTAGGCAGGAAATGAGCACGCCTTCAAGCTGGTCCACATGCGTCCCAGCATCAGTCGGCTTGCAAAGCTTCATAAATTGCAATAAGTTTGACCAGAAGACAGGAAGACCGGAGACATGAGAAGAGGCTTCGCAAAGTGATACCCAAAGATCGTTTGCTTTCGTGGTGTTTAGACCCAGCTTGAGTAAGTGATGGAATGCAGGTCCAAGGCTGAAGTCTCGAACTACTCTCGAGCCATCTTGCCTGTCTGTGAGAGCTTTCTCTACCAAAGTCTGGAGTGCAGCTTGGAGGTCCTGAGTCCGAGAGACATTCAGTAACAGGTATGGCGTAATGGATAGATGAGCGTTTGCTTCTGCAAGCTCGTCTAAATTCCCATCTTGGCTTTGACCTGCAATCCTGGTCAGAAGGGTGATGATCCGACCAAAGACGCCCTCAGAAATCGTGAAAATGTCCTTCGGGTGCTTGCTTCCGGCTCGAGGAATCAGAGCAAGTAGAGCTGGATGCAGCTTGCCTTTCTGCTCGGAGACAAATTGTTTCAGCTGGGTCAAGACAAGATGGTCGAATGTTCCGTTGATGCTTAGCCTGAAATAGATGTCGCAGAACTTTGGAAAGTGCATCTCCCACCTTTCACTCCTCAGGAGCTCCAAGATGCGCTTGGTCTCGGCAACAGAGTCTAGCGTGGTCGAAGTAGTGAGATAGGTAGCTAACAAGCCGAGAACAGCTTCGGCGTCTCCTTCTGAGATGCTCGCCAGACTATCACAAGCAGCGATCAGATCCCTAATTGAAATTGCGACTTTGTTCCACGCGATGATCCGACTTCCCTTTCGCACGGACATGGCGGTGAAGAGCAGCGAGCTGGCGAAATGAATGCTGGAGGGCGAGGAACAGCTGCTGGCCGCGTGAGCAAAGTCGAGCAAGATTTCCAGCACAGGCTCAAAGCCTTCTTTATTGCAATAGTGTATCAGACTAGTCACTATGCCAGTGGCGAGGCGCTCCACAACTTCTTCATCCTTCTGAGCGATGTCGCCTGCACCCTTGAGTAGACTCTGCAAAACCGCTTTACCATTAGTATGAATGGCGTTCTGCAAACCTCGAATAGCCTCAGTCAGAAGCGCCATGATGCCTTGCTGCTGCAGGTCTGCCGAAGGCTCGTCTTTGCAGTTTTCGCAGTCTTGTAGCATGTGTTGCATTATCCTGTCCAGAGGCTGTGGATCTCTCTCGTATGTCGCGGCGGCTTTTCGCAGCAGAAAGCTCAAGGACTCTGCGGCGAATCGGACAATGAAAGGCTTTTGGCGTTCCTTGCCCAGATATGGTGCCATCAGGTCGTACAGAGGTCGCAGATCGGGTGTCAACAAACGCGACAGATACTTGAACAGCCAAGCGAGGCACGTGAAGCTCTGCTCAATAACAGCATAGTCCTCGTGCTTCGCTGCGACGGCTGTAATCGTGGCAACAGCACGCTGGAAGTGCTTCTCGAATCGCGCATCTAGATCATGCGCGAAATGCGAGAGCAGATTCAACAGCGCATCCATAGCCAAGGCGTCGCCGCGATCAATGTAGTCGACCAGCGAATCCATGATGCGATCCTCGTTGTGAAGCAGCATAGCGAGATTGTCGCATAGCGGCGCAACTTCTTTCGCAAACGCCGTGAACGTCGCGGTCAAGTTGGTGTCGCTCCATTCTTGCAGCGACTCTCCAAAGTATGTGTGAGAGCTCGCAATTTCAGTCTCTTCCCCGTCAACGAAGCGTTTGCGGCGTATCGGATCGATTTTGGTATTCGATATGAGGTCGTTGAAGGACTGGAATCGGTGGTTTCGATTATGCTGCGTCGTATGCTTTGTGCTCTTTTTCGGCTTGACGACTTTGTAGGCCTTGGCAGCCTTGCCGGTCTTCCCTCTCGACATAGACGACATGGCTACATCTGTCGCCGTCGCCGTCGCCGTCGCGTTAATAATTTTGCAGAAAGGTTGGCTCAGCATGAAGCTCGGCTTTTACTGTATTTAGATTTTTGGCCAAGGTTTGAAGATCTCGGAGTTCGGCAGCAACAGCCCTGAGCGCCACTGACAGGGGTGTCAGACTCTACTCTTGCTTTTCTTCGACGCGACTTTCATGTGATGATCATTGATGAATAGCAGTGAGGGAGTCTCATTCACCTTGCCATCTTACTTCCAACACATGCCCGCCATGAGATACAGCTCACTTTGTGAGCGTCAATTCCCAAGCTGAGTCTAACACTACTTCAACCTGCTTCCTTCCACACATCTTCTCAACCAACATCATCGCCATCATGGCCTCCAAGATGCATGCCTCACCACTGCCGAAGCAGTTGCAACACAAGCTAACACCATACAGCGTGGTCATCGGATCAGTCAACGGTCGGCTATCAGAGGTTTTCGAAAAAGTAGGCGCTCTCAACCAGAAGCACCATTTCGCAATCTGCATCATTGCCGGCAACTTGTTTGCAGACCCCGACAATGCCAGCGATGCCGACAATGAGCAAGTCGCCAAGCTCATCAAGGGTGACATCGAAGTCTCACTCCCGACATATTTTGCGCTGGGCAATCGACCCTTGCCACCAGCTGTGGTCGAAAAGGTCACGAACGATGGAGGAGAACTGTGTCCCAATCTTAGTATCCTGGGTCGCAAGGTTTCGATCAAGAACGCCGACGGCCTAAAGATCGTTGCGATTGGAGGAAAGTATTCTCAGGCCGAGGAAGAACCTATGGACGAGTATGCTCCTGTCTATACAAATAAAGACATCGAGAGCGCCAAGGACTTCAAGGATGCCGACATTCTCATTACGAGCGACTGGCCTGCTGGAGTAGTCGATGGATCGCGCTCGAAGTACGATGGGCAGGTGCCAACAGGTGTGCAAGGCCTCGGTGAACTCGTTTCAGCTCTAAAGCCTCGCTATCACTTTTCGACTTCAGCAGCATTCTTCGAGCGAGAACCATTCTTTCACAACGTCCCGCCACCACGGCCAATTACACGGTTCCTTAGCTTCGCACCATATGGCAACCCAGCCAAGCAGAAGGCTCTATATGCCTTTTCACTCGAAGCCTCTGCACCACCTCCCGACCAGCTCCCAGCCGGCACAACCGCTCCACCCTTCACCCTCACACAAAGGAAGCGCAAACTCGACTCCCAAGAGGAAAGCTTCAATAGCTTCCGCTACTCCAACGGAGACACGTACCAACAACACAACGGCCACGACCGCCGCATCAAG